>VZRV01007585.1:2149665-2222970 GCA_013398115.1 Falcunculus frontatus
CCCAAACCCTGTGAAAATGTTTTTGTACACATCCAGTTTCCAGGTCTTTGCCATCTATCATGGCAGTCTCCTTTTCCTTCCTCACTTTTTTTTTCCAGAATGACCTGAGAGGTGTCCACCTCCACTCTGTTGCTGCACAACAGCACGCTATAATGAAGCAAGATCATTCTCTTTCCTCTCTAGGGTAGTGACTTTTCTTCTGCCAAGAAAATTGGTGAAAGATAACACAGCAGCAGTCTGTGGAAGTTAGTTTGGGAAACCTGTTAGTGTCTCAAGTTGCACTGCAATACTTTACACACAAGTTTAAAGCACAAACTCACATTTTCATCCTATCCAAGTCCTTCATAAATCTCAGTGTGCCATTGCTCAAAAACCAGCAGTAATATTGCAGGATTTTTTGAGGTATCATTTTTTTAGAAGACTGAGCTGGTTTGGGCCAAATTCAGGGAAACGTCCAAAAGGAGCATCTCCTCAAAGGAAGGCAGGTTATAGCCGCTCCTCCCCCACCCAGGTTCGGGAAAGAAGTATTCCTCGGAGGAATGTGAAAGAGAAAATAAAAACTATTTATTTAACAGACACATAGGAAAAGAATAATAATGTTAAATAATGAAATCTCTCTCTGTGGAGAGAAAACCTCAAAGATTTGAGAGTCCTTCTGTGGGTGTGGTCTCTCTCCTCCTCGGAGCTGGGTCGGTGTGGGGGCCCCCTTCCAGGCCGGTGGAAGGTCCCCCGGTGAGGTTCTGACATTCTGATGTTCTGAACAAGTCCAGAAGAGAAGAAAAAAAGAACCCAAAGTCCCAGAAAAACCAAGGTTTAACTCTCCGTCTCTCCCTGAAGAAACGGAGCCGAAAAAGCTGGCTGAAAAGCAGGAAGGGTGCTTCCTCCACTCCTCTCCCCACAGCAGAGAGACGCAGAGGAGTAGTGACCTTGGAGCACAGACTGCTTTGAAAAAGTTCGTCTGGCCTTTTTTTTCTTTCTCTTCCCTCTCTTGGGCTCAGTTTAAAGGCACAGAAAGGCACAGGAATCATGTCTGGGCATAGAGCGATGATAGGGGATACACATCATAAAGTCACCCCAAGACAAAGACCTAAGCAATTATTTTTATGCCACTTGGATCCTCTGAATAGGTGGGACGTGGTAAGTTGAATGTTTGAAGGTAAGTGTGAAAATACTCTTTTGGATAATGCATAAACAAAGTGAGTGATAGATCAGAACCAAGTATACTTCTATATAATGATACACCAGGTGCACTTCGACCAACATGTTGTTCTTAACTGCCTCAGTTAGGTTACAGAAAACCTAACTGAGGTAAATTGATGAAGTATATTGCAGACTCTTATTTCTGTTATTGCTGTTTCTTACTTGGTAGAAATCCTCAAAGAAAGAGTTATGTCTTCTGAGTCACATAGAAACGTTGTAATTTAATATATACCTCTAGTTCGTAGTGAAATATCAAAAAAAAATCACAAACTGAACTATGTCAGATTTACAGCAGAACTTCGACAAAACCTGTGGAGCTTTAATGATATCTGCTGAAGTAGCACAAGAATTAACCTAGCAATACATAAAAAAATAAAGGAGTATTTTTCTTCAGCGAACAAAAAAACTATGAAGAGTCTTTTTACAATACACTCAAGACAGCTACAAAGACTCAAGAACTTTTTTTAACTAGTTCAAAAATAAATTTCAATTAATAATTTTCTGTTTAAAAGACTGCATGTGTGAATGTCAAAATATACACTAATAATATTAGTGTATTATTAGAGTTGTGGCAAAGGTGTGCAAACAATGTTGTGTGACCTGCTCTCCCAAGGTTTAAAGGTGTTCCGAAGGACTCTGCACAAAGCATGTGAAATGAAAATGAAACCTTGATATGAAATTATGGCCTTTACTAAACTTTTTATGTTTCACTCATGCTCAGGATTCATAGGATTTACACAGAACAAAATGTCCAAATACGTCAAGTTCATTTTCATTTTGAAGGTTTATTGCTGCCTGAAATTCATTTCTGTAATCAGATGCTTCCCACTTCTCTCAGCAATGCAGTGGAGGTGCCTAGCTACCAGAAGCAGCCAAAACTCGAGGTTAGTAATTCAGATGAAAGTTGGGGACTCTATCTTTGATTTTGCTTTGATTTGAAACAAGCCAAAAGCAGAATTTTTTTGAAATTTTCTGTGAACTAGCAGGAGTATTTCAAATAGTCACAGAAATTAAAACAGATTTAGCAAATAAATGCATAAAGCAATTTTTTTGCAATCAAAATTTTAAAATACTAGTAAATGTGATTTTCCCTGAGTAGATATGAATTTATCTGGGGTAGTGGGCTATGGAGTAACCTTCTGGGATGACAGTCCAGAGCTATAGACCTGGAGAAAAAAATTATGTCAAGGTTTGTAGCATCTCCTATATCATTTTTCATCATGAGACTCAAATTATTCCCAGCCCCACCAATCTTATGACAACAGTGTCCAACAGCTGTAGTACATTACTGAAGCCAATCTCTTGTTTTGCAAATCCTCGTGATTGCCTAGTGAGTGTAACGAAAGTTTTGCCTCGATCTGTATCTCACAGCAACTGAGACACAAATTAATGCTAAAGAATACATGCACTGAAAAGTTAGTAGGTTTTGTGACCTAAAACCCTATTTCATGTCAAAAACCTCAGATGTACCCTACCACAACATGGTCTAATACATTCCTTGCCATCAGTTCTAGTTGTTATTCATGTGTTTCATCTCTGAACACTGTGTGAAATAAACAGAATGGACAAAATTATTTTTCTCATTGTGAAGTTCTTCAATCACTTTGGGAATTCATTACAGTTGTACACAAGCACGCTACTTAGTTGTATAATTACTTCTATAGTGTCATTCTAGGACAAATTAATATAGATAATATTGCTCAATATGAATTTTTTATTTTTCAGATCCGTATTTATTGCTAAGAGCTATCCATCACTTTTCTCATGTTAATAAATTACAGAGAAATGGTGTTAGATTTGTATTTGGATTCCTAGGTAGTTTCTCAGAGACCATTTTTTTCCTTATTTCTTTTTCAGGGGTATGAAGTGAAAAAGAAATTTAATGAATTTTTACATGATGACAAATGACCTGTCATTCATCTTTAATCATTACTATAGCCGTTAACAACATAAAGTGAAAATTCTGCTTCAGAATATTATTTCAACTGTATACAGTAAGGTTTTTTTTAATATCAGACATGATCTGAGAGCTAATAACTGCAAGAACAGTGGCTCTTGAATCTCTTACTCTTCAACATTTTGGCACAATATCATAAATCTTTTTTTTTAATTCTCTCTAAAGAGAAATCTATTCAGTGACATGAGTTGAATGAGATTTCAAGAGGAAAGGCTGTCATGTGTGCAGAGGAAGAGTTAGAGCTTGCTGTGATTCCTTACAATAAACAGTAGGAATGCCCTGTCATTCTCACTTCATGTTATATTATATGCTGTAGATAAGGAATGAGGAAATAAGAAATGGCAAGTCAAGGAACTGATTGAAGCGGAAGTTTGGATTCTGAAAATCCATGCTTTTCCAATGTGGCATGAATTAAAGTATTTTACTGCTGTCATTTGGTCCTTTTCTTTACCTCTTTTTGTCACAGTCTTTGACTTCTTCAGGTCTTAAAACTAATATAATATCTTACATTTTGTTTCATGCAAACCTCTAGTTCATTCCTGTCCTTTGGGTCCTTCAAATGGTCTGGGTATACATTTATCTGTCTAGGTGTCTGAGCCTAAAAGCTGGATTGACAGAAACTCTATTCAACTGATGCCTGGCCTGAGTGGTTAAAAGTTTCTCAGCATATAAACACGAATTCCCAACCATGACTAGGAATTCTTCTCACCTGAGAGGTCTGACACCTTTCTGGAACCACAACTGTTGTGTTTTGCATTATCTGCTTTCATTGAGTAGCTTGGTGGTTGGAATATTTGTGCAAAATAAAAATATTTGGTGGTACAGAGGAGCACAGATTTCCTTGGCTGCTAAAGCAGTGCTTTCATTATCAGGCTATGTGGCCATAATTATTTTTCCTCATTTTTGTTTCCCAGTCTCTAGTTATACCATCTTCAGCACAACTACTGAGAGAGAGTTGAGCACATATTTCAGGGTAGTAGTAAGGCTGGCAGTTAAATCACTGTCTCAGAAGGTGAGAAGATGATAGGAGGACACATAAATGTCTACACCAAGCTGTAAAATTAAAATAAAACTCATTTTGTTTTAACAGAAAGAATTTCCTGAGTTATTAAAAAGTCTTTTTTACCTAAATAGAGTGATTAAGGCTACAGAATTGATGATAGATTGTTCCTGCAATTTGAGGCCCTATTTCCCTATGGTTGATTTGTGTCAGGACCCTGAGTGTACAAATAGGCATCAGTTGCTTCATGTTGGAGTGTGCTGGGCTCTGGTCATTGTGTCCCAATAAGAAATCAGTGTCTTATTAACACAGTTAAAATGCTTGTATCCTACTAATCAAGTAAAAGGGTTCATTTCAAATATCCAGGGGTTTATCTCCTGATTAGTTCTACCAGTCAGGAGTTCAATGGTAGAGGTAGATACAGGTAGATACCTGAAGATGCAGGGAACTCCTTTTACCACATGCACATCTGGGACTCAGGTTGCCCTTCACAAGCCCTCCTTAAAGTGAAGGGATGTTGCAGCTCTCTGCCACAGATGGGAGGTGTTACTGTTTTTTCTTCACCCAATAGATGACAAATTGATGATCGCCAGCAATTTCCATTAATTGGTGGGTATTCTGGCGAGTGGCCTGCATTGTGCAGGAAAGCAGCTGTTTCATGCCAAGTAAAGCAGTTTATGTCAGTCATTTGTGTCAGTCACTGTGCTCTAGAAGTGGTACAGTGACAAAGTTCATTGATTTGTCTCAGCTCTTTAACACACAGGCTAGCACTTGTCACTCTGTGACAACATGCCTTATACAGTGCCCTGTATCCCAAGAAACTGAGAAAGGAGGCAGGACAGATGGCTGATGACATGGACAGAGCACTAATAGTAATAACCTCTGATAGACTGTTCATGTCTTCATTACTGGCTTTCCTCCCTCTTCATTTGTCTGCCTCTATTTGTCTGACACCAATAACACAAGACAGAAGTTCGTTGGAAGAAACCCTTTGCATTTTGTATTTTCAATACTGAGAAAGAATTCCCTGGCCCAGCCAACTGTATTGACCTTGCTTGCTTGAACAGAAAATCATCATGTCAAACAACTACACTGGCTTTTACTTCCATTGTGATGTGATTCAGTGATGTGATAATGTGTTCACATGGACCACACTTCTTTCTTCTGGGTCTTCTGGTTCTTCTGGATTTTTCATAGAATCATAGAATCATTTATGTTGGAAAAGACCTTTAAGATTGTGAAGTCCAGCCTTTAGCCCAGCACTGCCAAGTCCACCACTAACCATGTCCCCAGGTCTTGCACCTACATGTCTTTTAAATACCTCCAGGGATGGTGATTCTGCCATTTCCCTTGGCAGCCTTTCCAATGCTTGACAACCTTTCCATGAAGAAATTGTACCTAATATCCAAAATAAATCCCCCCTGGTTAGACCTGAGGCAATTTCATCTTGTTCTTTCACTTGAGACCTAACAAAAGAGACCAACCCCCATCATCTGGCTACAACCTCCTTTCAGGTAGTTGTAGAGGGCAAAAAGGTCCCCCCGAGACTCTTTTTTTCCAGGCTAATCAACCCCAGTTCCCTCAGGTGCTCCTCATCAGACTCTTCACCAGCTTTGTTGCCCTTCTCACTTCAGCACCTCAACATCTTTCTTGCAGTGAGGGACTCAAAACTGAGTCACAGAATTCTCAAGGTTGGAAGAGACCTTCAAGATCATTCAGTCCAACCATCCACCCAGCACTACCACTGCTACCCCTACTAAACCATATCACCCAGCACTAGATCCAGATGCCTCTAAAACACCTTCAGGGATGGTGACCTCACCACAGCCCTGGACAACCTATATCAATGCCTGACCGCCCTAACAGTGAATTTTTTTTCAAATTTCTATTATGGATCTCCCCTGCCTCAGCTCAAGGCCATTTACTCTAAGCCTCTTGCTGCAGGCACGATAGAAGACACTGCCCCCACCTCACTACAAGATTTGAGGTGCGGCCTCACCAGTGCCTTGGTCCTGCTGGCCACACTATTGCTGATACAAGCCAAAGTTGCCATTGGACTTCCTGGCCACCTGGGTGGATGCTGGCTCATTTCAGCTGGCTGTTGACCAGCACCCCCAGGTCCTTTTCTGTTGGGCAGCCTTCTAGCCACTCTTCCTTCAATGTGTAGCATTGCATGGGGCTGCTGTGACTGAAGTGAAGGACCTGGCAGTTGTCCTGTTGAACTTCACATAACTGGACTCAGCCCATTCATCCAGCCTATCCAGATCATTCTGCAGACCCTCTCTACCCTTCAGGAGATCAACATTCATGCTCAACTTGGTGCCATATGCAAACCAACTGAGGGTGCACTCAATCACTTGCCCAGAAGCATGTCCTTGTAAGTGTGCTCATCATATATCTCAGTGTACCAAAAGGGAAGGAGTAACTATGCTCTACCTGCACAGAAAGCTTCGAGGACAAAATCAATTCTATGCCTTTCTGAAAAGTATCCACCAGTTTGCAGATTTATCTCTCTGTACATCTTCTTTTCTGTCCAATGTTCAACCTGGACGGGGCACGAGACACGGTAGGATGTTAATTGAGATAGAAGCATATTATTGTACTGGTTTGGGCTCATATAGGGCCAATTTTCTTCACAGTAGCTGATATGGGCAATATTTTGGATTTGTGCTGGAAATAGTGTTGATAACTCAGGGCTGTTTAAGTCACTGCTGAGCAATGCTTACACAAGAGCAAGGCATTTTTTCCTTCTCACACCACCCCATCAGTGAAGAAGCTAAGGGTGCACAAAGGGTTGGGAGGGGATACAGCCAGAACAGATGACCCCATCTGAACAAAGGGACATTCCATACCATATGGCATCATGCTCAGCATATAAATATGGGGGAAGAAGAAGGAAGGGGTGACAGTATTTGTCATCCCAAGTCATTATTAAGTGTAATGAAGCCTTGGTTTCCTGGGGATGGCTGAACACCTGCCTGCCCATGGGAAGGTGTGAATGAATTCCTTGTTCTGCTTTGCACTTGTGCACAGCTTTTGCTCTCCATATTAAACTGTCCTTGTCTCAACCCACAAGTTTTCTCACTTTTACCCTTCCAATTCTCTCCCCATCCTGCTGGGGGGGAGTGAGCAAGCAACTGTGTGGCATTTAGCTACCTAGTGAGGTTAATCATGACAATTATTAAAAATTTCTAGTGTAATTATTTTTTCTCAGCTGATGAGAAAGAATACTAGCCAGAACTGAATACTAACTGAATTAACCTTAACAAAACACACACTTCATCAGGAAGTATCTAACACAAAATTAAAATCAGCTTTATTCTAAAACTAACAATTTTTATTTTTCAACCTACTCTATTTAGCTACAAATCATTTGTGAAATGTATGGATTTCTGAGAAAAACAATGCCTTTCCTCATTGGTGCATATTCAAAGTGAATTAGAGGAAATGTTTTATAGCAGCCCAATGTTTCAATTAGCACTTTATATTTTTAACTGGTTTGTCAATTTACCTCCTTGCATTTTCCATTTGTAGTCACTGTTCAATTGATTTCCATTTCCATTTATTTTATTTTAAAAAATCCACATTCATACAGTATGTTGATTTGGTTGATGTGGTTTCTTCTCCTCGCATCCAGCCCAAATGCATTAAGAGCAAGGCAGTCAACCTTTTGAATTTTTTTTACATCAGAAATTTAAGGATTGTTCTAGCAATTGATTATATAGGAAATTCTGTTTGCTGCAAAATCTCTTTTAAGGGAAACATTCTGTTGCTTTGCATAAAACATATAAGCATAAATTCCAGCTTGACCCATTCATAGTCTACCATTGTGATAAGTAATAGTCGGTTTGTAATTATTCATATATCATGTAAGTTACTAGTAAAGCCAAGTGTTTTACTTTGAATCTACAATTATTGCAATTATTGGATATTAGAATCTAAACATTACCAATAATATGATTGCAGTATCCAAAAATAAAAGTGTTAGGACAGTACGTTTTACAGATGCTTTATTAGAAATCTGTGTTAGTATTTTTGTGATTCCTCTGTGTAACAAGGGATATGCATATCCACAAATTTTAAAAAGCTTACAAAAAAGTGAATAAAGTAAAACGAAATATGTCATTATAAGTTTCAGTCCCAGTCATGTGATATCCTAAAGGAGCTCTTACAAGGAAGACAAGGGAAAGAGAAAGCACTGAGAATTGAAGAAAAGGTCAGCATGTTGTCAGATTTTAAAGACTTCTTTTCCTCCTGCCTGAGTTGTTTTCATCAGCAAAATATATGGCAGTATCATTATTAGGCAGCATCAGCAGGGCTCACAGCTGTACAGAAGCTGGAGTAAATAAGGCTACTAGCTTAGTCCAGGGTTTGGCATTATCAAAGAATATCTGATTTTGTCCCTTTGCTGGAACATGTAGTTAAGTCTATGACAACCCTGTCCAGTGCCAGAGGGCATCTTGTTTTCTAGCTTCTTGTAATGATGTGTAACCATACATCAGCATCACCATCCGGAGGCCAGGAGAGCATCTACGTTTTCCTAAAGGTGCTGTGGTGCATCAGTCTGCTCACCCTCTTCCTGTCTTTGGTTCTGTTAGGTACAAGGATCAGGATACTGCAGCCAAGTTAAAGGTCCTTTGCCCACATGACCTGCAATCACCACAGTTGTTTTAGCTAGCGTTTTTTGGGTCAACTGGACTTTAAGGACGAGTTTTCCATGGATGATGAATCTTCTTTCTGGACTTGAAAAGAAGCTGAATGCAATTACATGAATAGGATATTTCAAAATCCTGTCAGGATGTCTAGTCTACCTCCCGTCTGAAAAAGCTGAATGCTGTCATAGCTTGATAGATACAGATTAGTTGGTCCCATCCAGTACTCCCTGCCTACCAGTGGAACCTATCTGGAGCCAAGCTATTTGATAATACATGGCACAGATCAATATCAATGAGTGCAGATCAACATGCCCAGTTATACCTATTATTTCATGCCTGGCCCTTCCCTATGGTGCTGCTTTTTCTGATGATGACAGCTGCAAGAATAGATACTATGAAACAGATATGTATTCATTTTCTTGGGCAACTATCATGTGGCAGCAGCTTTTGGTAGCAGCTTGGGTTTTTTACTCAACAGACTGTGCCTCAACAGTCACTCCACATTTATTCCTAAAGCGATATCAGACTTCCATCCTGGCCTGTTGGTTGATTAAGAGATGAATTAACCTGTCTATTTCTCTATGTCTTATTCTTTTAGGTGTAATGCAGCACTTCTCACTGAAAGTCAAAAAGACAATTTTGGTTTGTTTCCACAGGTGTAGGAATTTTATGATAGCTCTTTGGCCATGTATTTCCCACTAAAGGAAGAGTGGAAGCTCAGTTGTCTGCCTTTGGTGATCTCCAAGATAATAATCAGCTATATCCAGATTATCTGTGAAACTAAAAGCCCCACAGAATTTCAATGGAAAGTCAGGGAGCATCCTACTGGAGCTTTTATATTTGCCATGCCCAATATCTGGATCTTGAAAATGACTGTGGACTGTTTACCTGTTTTCCTACCAACATTTCAGTAGGCTCAGTTCCACTTAAAGACTGTATGGTTATAATCGTGGTCCATGAAAACAGGAATTCGAGATCGTCAGCTAGACTCTTTCTGGTAATGTAACTGCAAAGAATACATGAATTCAGAGAATGAAGAAATGCTATCCCAGAGATGGTGGATCCACACACAAATTAGTCCTTCAGCCTAGTCTTTCTTCTGTTCTGTGGTACTTTACACGTTTGATTTTTGTTTTAGAAGGAGACAGAAATGACAGTCCATGTAAGCCATGCACACAGCCACAGAGCAGTAGAACACAGTAAACTTGGGTGTTTTATCTGCAGGAAAATGTTTCTTCTCTCAAGGGTCAAGACACAGCTAAAACTACTTTAAAAATGTGTAATCTGTGTGTATAATCTGACACTAACTATTTTTAAGTAATGTTTCATTCTAGATTTATTGCATCTTGGAAATTATACTCTGCTGTTAATCTCAGATTTCTCAAAGGCTCAGGCTTGCTTGCCATTCATGGTTTGGATAAATTCATAGGGGTCTGCTTTTCCTGAACTTGGATATGTACATACCCTGCTATGAAACACAATAAAGAAACTAAACTCCTTTTGACAGGAATCTGTGCTAGTGCTCCACAGGAGCTACAAAATAGAATGAAAGAATGTATTATGTCATTACATTCAAACACTAACACAACACTACAGCACTGGGGTGTAATGCAAAAGACAGATGGATTGCTTAAAGGATTTCATAGGCATCACTACTAAAATGCACTATTTGACATTACTCATTAAACTGTGTTTGACTAAGGTGCTTTTTAGCAATATAACTGCACTCAAGATAAATTAATAATTCTGTCTCTAATTCTTTTGTAACTTTCTGTTTCTAAGCATCTATATTGCTGCCTTGCCTAGACATATTGCTCAAGTAAGGTCATAGTTTGAAAATTAGAATCTCAGTCCTAAGGCCATTCTCAACCAATGGCCTTTCCCCCATAAATTTCCCTTTTGATTTAAAAGCATACTCATGGAAACATTTCTTTAGATGTGTTTCTTTTTATGAATCTGAATTACTAGTATTACTCTGGTAGAACTTAATAAGCTGATATAGCAGTCCCATAATTACCAGCTACTCTTAAAAAGCAGTGAATTTTTGTCACTCTTGCAGTTAATTTATTACTGTGATATGGGAAGTCTATGTGTGGTGGACAGACATTACTGTTGTTAGCTGTTTGCCTTGGCACTCTGTCATAGTTGCCAAGACATAGCAGAGACATGAGCTGTGGCCTCTGGAGCTCCCAGCCTGGTGTCTTGGTGTAGCAGAACCAGCTGCACTAGTGGGATGTGACCGCCTGGGGCTGGCACACGAATTCCTGTCTGCTGACTGATGGGAAGTTGCAATTGCTGTGAGAGAAGCAAAAAGAAAAATTGGTGCTTGCAGTGACTGAAATTTTCTCTGCTAGTTTTGCCATTGAATATTTGATT
Organism: Falcunculus frontatus; assembly: GCA_013398115.1. Classification (NCBI taxonomy): domain Eukaryota; kingdom Metazoa; phylum Chordata; class Aves; order Passeriformes; genus Falcunculus; species Falcunculus frontatus. The sequence goes on from VZRV01007585.1 coordinate 2,160,854, forward strand.
CATCATATCTAAAATGCTGAAAAGAGGCTTCCGGTTTACTGCAGTTTGAATTGTATCAGGTGTTGTACAGAAAATTCTGCTACAACGAATTGAGGCTTTGATCTGTTTGATCTGTTTCTATCTGGAAAATATAAAAATTAATAAAAAAATCCAAACCCAAGCAACTGTATAATGAAGTGCTTTGATAACATATTACGTCAAAAAAGGAGTTAATCACAGTAATGCTGATTACTGCCATCCTGCCACCCACTGTTTTCCTTTACATGTGTTTACACTATAAAGCTGTCATTCACTTCTCTTAAATAGAGATGTCTCAGTTTTACCCTCCATTAGGATCTAAGTATTCCACCCCAGGGTTCCAAGGTATAGACTCTCCCTCTTTTGAAACTGGTGTCCCGTCTGGCAAGAGAAGAGCTTGATGTCATCTCCTATTTAGCCAACAGGTGATCAGCTAAATATGCCTGTTCATGTGTATCTTTTGTGTCCAAAACCTAGTGAATCCACAACATTTCTAGCTCAAGGTAGTACAGAACTATAAATAAATTCCAAAACTAAGTTATTTGTAACTTTTCTTCAGACTAACCCACTTTAAATATTTTAATATGAGGCTAGACAGAGACAGAGAGAAAATGGATACATTTTAGGTCTCAGTTGTAAAATAGGTGATTTTTAGATCTTTAAGGACAAAAGAGGTGCTGGAAGTGAGGGCTTTGAAAATAGAGCACATACTTTGGCTCTAGTGCCTTACAAATATAGTTTGAAGTACCAGACCCTGAAAGCAGAAAAAAAAAGCAAAGAACATGTATGTTGAAACAAACAAAATCTAGGATACCTTTTCTTACAACTTGCTACTTCTCGTAGCTGTGAATATGTGTGCATTTTCCAAGGAATCGCTATTCTTTTGCTTTTCATGGGAGGGAGAGAAATGTGCATAGTTGATGTCTTCTTTCTATATATACCACACAGTTTCTCTCATTTTCAATTCATGTCACTGAATTTTTCTTCTTGTTAACACCTTTTTCCATTTGAAATTTATGCACAGCTTGGTAGAACATTTTCCTGCATAAATTTACTTTTGTAATAAGGTATACAGAGCATCTATGATCTACACAGAACAATACTTCATATGGATTTTTTAACAATCCATTTTCTGATTTTTTACTTTTTCACAAGTCCTATGTGTCTCTTCTATTAAATACTGTGCTGCATTTGACCCTGCTGCTAAGCTTTTCCATTTCCTTGTGACATCAGCCATGATATCAGCCTTTGCTGTATATGAACTATATCACCCAAGCTGAGAGCCATGCTGAGAATTTGATGGAGTGGAAAGAGAAAAGGACTGAACTATACGTCTGAAGCATGTTTGACCCAGCGGAAACACCAGCAATAACCACTTTTAGGTGCACTGTCCTCATGCTTCTGGCAGCTGATGATGTTCTGTTCTGTTGCTGGAACTCCTTCTGGAGTTCTTCATAACCAAGTCCTTCACCTTCCATCACCTTCAACTTTACCATCTGCATTGTACTTGGCCTCACTTGCTCTTGCAAAAAAAGTAGTATATGAAAGCTATCTCTCAAGTCTAACTGGAATAAGGGGTGCAAGTGGTGGTGGGGGTTCTGTGTCTTTTTTGGTTTTACTTTTATTTTTTTATTACAAAGATCTTGAAAATAATTTCAGAGATATTGCATGGACATGTTTGCTACACAAAAGTTAGACAATTAAAATATGCTGTTAGCTAGATCTGGGTAGGATAAATGCTCGATTGAACTTTCATACAATGAGGGTAGTCATGCTGACTGATAGAGAACTTCCCCTGAGGTGATAGACATTGTTTAAGTTAGATGGAGCTGTTGCAATATCTGAAAATGTCGAGTTCTTCAATTCCCATTAATATTTATGTGTCTAATAGGAAGAAAGATCAATAGCTTTTTCTCAGAAGGCAACCACTATAGAATTAAAATTAATTACTGAAAATAAAATAATTACAGACAATCTTATTTGTGTTCTGGACAACTAATTAGAAAGATCAGGATATAGGTCAACAATGTTTCTTGTTTCTGCATTTACTTTAAGGGCTCTGACTGCAGCTCACAGATACATGGGATATATTTTAATTACTAGTTAAAATATCTTATTCTGCACTGTATCATTACTTTTTAAAACTTTAGCCATTTCTACTCCCTTCCTCTCTCTCTCCTTTCTCCTCTCTTTCCTTCTTCAGTTCCTCCCTTTCCTCCATTCTCCCTCCCTCTTTCCCTTCCCTAATTCATTCCTTCCCTTCTCTTAATTTTTTAATATATTTTCCCATAGATATTTAATTTATACCCATTCTATGTCTTGTATTTGCTTGGCCAATAAATGGTCTTTCTTTTCTTCTGTTTGTGGGGATGGGGGAAAGAAGAAATGAGTGCCTTTCCCTGTGCCTGCTCAGTTGGAGAATACGGAACTTCAAAGGACTTTTGATTACTTTTGCCGTTGGTAGTAATCGCATTTGCAAATAAAAGGTCCCTGAAAAACAACTTACTAGTGTTCCGTAGGCTGTACATTGACCTCCCCTATCTTTAGATCTACATATATCAATAACAAACCACAAAGAAACCCAGATGGAAAGAGAGGCGATAATGATTTGCCTGTAAAATTTATTTATCAGACCTAACCATCTGAGTAAATTTATCTTTCCTTCAGAGGAATTGTCAATTTTAGTTGAATAATTTGAGACATTGCTAAGAGATATTCTACCTCTTCTTTTCACTACAGTGCAAAATAATTACTTCTTGTAACACAAGAGAGGGAGACATAAAGGTGAAACAGACACAGACTTCTGGCCTGATATTTAAATCTGAAAATCATCATGGCTTGGCAGTTTCTTTTTAACAGAAATCAGTTCTTGTGGAAGATTGTTTGCAAAAAAAGCCTTGAAAAATAGGAGGAAATTTAAAATCTAGTTTTTAGTAGGAGGTGCTTTTTTTCAGCTGGTCTTTATGGCCTCCAAAACTTCGACCTGATACCTGATATAGATTGAAACTTAGATAATATGGTAAACTATACATGAAAAATCATCATGACAAGGAGCAGGAAATTTAACTGATATGTTTAGGACTTATATAGATTTCAACACCTTACCCTCAACTGATTTGATGGACACTGAAAAAGAACAGTGTCCTCTTTAGCTGCATCTGCTCTGAAAGAGAAATACCAACATGTCTCTTGTACTACTTGTGTGAGTCTAGCTGTTTCTTATCCTTCGTCATCACACTCTTAAATATATAAGGCAATAAGACATGAATTACTGAAGAGCAGGAAGCAATAGATGGAACAACAACAGTAGAATTTCTGGGTTATTGATATAGCTTTGCCACTTATTTTTTATAGACTTTTTTAGAAGCCACTTTAAAACTACTGCCCCAAGTTTATTTATCTAGAAAATAAGACTAATTATTCTTTAAATCATTCGCATAGGTCTCCTTGTTATTTTCAAACTGTTTTCATTATTGATTATCTCACGTAACTGATAGAAGTGACAATTTGCTTTTAATAACCTGTGAAATATGTAGTTGGTTTTCACTCTGGTTTGTGTGTATTTTTAGTTGAACTTGATTTCTTTGTGAGACGTGATGTTAAAATAATAACTGCTGAAGTCTACATAAGGACAAACAGTAGGATTTTACAAGCTGGCAATTGATTTAACGAAATCTGAGAATTTGTTCCAATTGACTACCAAATGTTCTTGTGGTTACTTAAGATATTTTATCCAGTTAAAAACTGGTATAATGGTATTCAGCAATTTATTGCAAAATAAATAAAATCATTTAATATAAACTTTTTCTGTTACAGAGACAGACAACATTTCATACACTAGCAACTAAAATGTTGATTTAAAAAGTAAATAATGAGAATCAAAGAAGCTAAGGCCAAAAAATAAATTCGACATTCCCTAAAGTTTTGATAGCAATTTTCAATATTTTCTAAGCTACCATCCCAAACGCAAAAGACAGGTCACCATGAGCTTGTGCAGTGGCAGTTTTAAGCTTGGCATTTTGGAAAGAATTGGGTTCCAAAAGATTTTGACTCAAAGTCAAATGCAAACGTTTTCTGGATTACTGTAGCTCAAACATTGTTCCTTAAATTTGAAAGGCTTGAAGGAATTGTAGAATCAAAGTATCTCATTAATCTTTGCAAGTTTATATACATTTTTCACAAGTATTTTCGCTAGTGTCAAGTGAATTTCAGTGTAATATTGTCATACAGATAAAAGCTTCATGTAAAGAGAATACATTAATACTAATGCACAGGAAAAACTCCCAACACCCTGTTTGCCCACCCTGGTCATGCTCCTTCTGGTCATTCTCATTGCCCCAGGGCTGCTCCTATAGGGTGTGGGGGTTGGCCACCATTATTCCTGACCCAGCCCATGCTTCATCAGCCTCAAGTTCCCAGCTCCCGGCAGGTCTCAGAGCTTCCCTGGGGTTTCCCTGGCTCAGGACCCCACTCCACACACTGCAATCCTCCATTGCACAGATGGAACGCACCTGCACAAGAGATGATCACCTTGGCAAGGGATGTAACTTCAACTGTGTCCTTTTAGATTGGATATTAGGATTAATTTCTTCACTGAAAGGATGATTGGGCATTGGAATGGGCTGCCCAGGGAGGTGATGGAGTCTCCGTCCCTGGAGGTGTTTAAGAAAAGACTGGATGTGGCACACAGTGCCATGATCTAATTGACAAAGGTGGTGTTCGAGCATAGGTTGGACTCAACCATCTCAAAGGTCTTTTCCAATCTAGTTGATTCTGCGATTCCGTGATTCTTTACTTTACGTTCACTATGATTATTGTCCTGTTTTAGTCGTGCTGTTACAAATCATAAATAATGCCTTTTAGCTCCATTCTAATGTTTGCAGTCTGTATTTCATAAAGATAAATCATTTTCAAACAGTTAAGCATCCGATGCTAGGTTTTGTGCAGCCACATCACCTGGTGATTTAAACTACAAGTAAAAAAAATGCTTAGTGTATAACTGTTGAATTGAATGACTTCTAAATTTTAGTGATAAAAATTTTTGAAGTTAAGATGATTTTGTTCTCTCAGATTTGTTTCTAATCAGTTTTTTTTTTAAAGAAAAAGAGGAATGTTTCTTGAATCAAGAATAAAAGTCAACAAGTATCCCAGGCTGTGCACAAAAATACATTTAAAAGGCAGAAAATTACTTTATCTTCTAAAAATAAGATAAACTGTTTAAATGTCCCAAAGACAAAGGAAAAATCACTTTTTTTTTTATTTCCTTAAGAAAATTCTTAAGAGAAAACCTTGACATTACAAAAGCATTGATTTCTGCTTGAGGAACTCTGGTTTTGATTCTACTTTTTCAAGAGACGGTGAAGAAAATAAATGTTCATTTATATTAATCAGAAAACATTAATACATAATTTTACTCTCCCTGTTGTTTCAAATGGAAGTACAGCTGCACTTAATGCAAATTCACATTTACACCCTAAGAATTCTGTACTAACAAATCCATTTGAAGCTCCCAGTACTGCAAATTTTTCTACTTTGGTAGTTTTTTATAGATGTAGTTATCTGCAGCATTATCATTAGAAGTATGACACGTCTAAGAAACAAGTAGTTTTATTAAGTGTTGACATATAGCATAGAAAACATCTTTGTAGAATAGCTTTGGCTTTAAAAGAATAAATTCACTTTTTAAAAGGAAAAGTCTAAAATTAATGTTTTCAGGCACGTACAACTAGGTTTGCAACGAAGACTTTCATGGGATTTGAAGCATGTAATTTAGTTTCCTTGACATGTTTATATTCAAAGACTAACAATCATTTTTGCATGATTGCTTTCACCCCAGGCTATATTTAGAGACAGTTTAGATCTATTGTAGTACTTATAACTAAGAGATTTGTTTCTAAGGACACATCAGAGAGTATCCCACCTCTACAGTCTGTTGGTAGTGTTTCTGCTTTCCTGGCACTCTTTTTCAGTTCCAAAACATCATGACCAAATTCACTGCCACCGACAAGATACTTTTGTGTATTTTAATAGCACTAAACTCTATTAAAATTCTGAGGTGACTCTGTGGTGATCTATTTGCAACAGAACCAGTGGGCCTAAAATTGCAAGAAGTATCTTTTTATGTTTGGGACATGAAAAAAATCTCTCATTTTACTTGATGGTGTGCTAGAGGCAGATAAATATCTCCTTATAATGTCTATGAAAGTTGGGAATGCACTTTTAAATCCAGAATATATATTTTAAGTATCAAAAAACAGAGTGAAAATCATATTTTTTAAAAAAAATCTTCCTGAAGTTATTCATTAACTTTATGGTTTTTTCCTCTTGGTAAAATAGATTGTAGCTTGATTATCTGAGAATATTTACAGATATATCCGTATCATCTTTACTGATATTCTAAAGCATCTTCTCCAAAAGGTTAATTATATTCTGAGAGCTTTTTAATATTTCTTCCACTTTTGTTGTTGAACAGAATGCTACTTGAAATAGTCTCCCTAAAACTGTGGAATTGTCACATAAAAAAAGAGCTTCATTATTTTCAATGAAATCTTAAGTTTTGATGTAACCTATGGTGTAGACATTATTCACACACTTTTAAATTTGGAGAAGAATCTGCATAACTCTTCTTGATGGGACACAAATCTACTTTTATTTACGTTTGTTAAGCACAGCTTTTTCTGCAGCAATGTACATGTAAAGTCTGTCTTAAACTTGATAATTGCAAATCTTACCTATTTTTCTGTCAGCACAACAGTGCATTTTCTCCGCTATCAGGATGTTAAATATACTCAGATAAAAGAAAACCACTCCAGAAATATTTTCTTCCTTGTAGAAGAGGAATCTGAAACACAAAGTTTAAGTGACAAGAATGAGAATAGGAAGAAGAACAAGGAAAATCAATGTGTTCTAGGAGAGAAATAGACAGTACAGGTTCAAACCACTTTTTTCTTTTCTGGTTTGGTCCCTGATGTGACTTAGAATAAACCATTTAGGGTTCAACTTTTAGAATTCTTTAAATTTTGGTGTCCATATTGAGACAGTAGGTTGCCCATAGCTTTTAAAAATAAAGCATTATGTATTTCAAAAGCAGAGCCGACTTGAAGTGTGAAGTCCTTTGAAAATACTCTGGTTATTTTGATGCATTAGGCTTAATGCAATTTCCTTTACTAAAAAATAATTTAAATTTATGCTTCCCTTTATTGATAAATAACCAATCATATCAATCAAAAATTTGTGATAATTCTTCAAAGAAAGTCAAGGAAAAGACAAGGAAGGCATGTTTCTATATAATGAGAAATGTATATCAGATCAGAAGTCAAGAATGTGAGTGTAAATTTTGCATGTCTGTTTGTATGTATCAGTGCACAAGACTGCTTGGAGGACATTTGCCCCAAATACATCATGTTAAAGACAGTGAAATCATCATCAAACAGTAACTTGGAAATTACAAAGAAACTTCTTTATAAAAGAAAGACTCAGTTGGAAAAGAAGTGTAAAAATTTGCATCAGGGAATAGAGTCCTCAGAGTGGAAACAGCACTGGTCAAAACCTGGTATGACATTGCCAAAAGACCCCACATTACTCTGCCTCAGACAGAGAGAAACAACTTCCCACTGGATGCCACAAGTGGCCACAAATGTTGCACTCTGCTACTTACTTTTCTCACTCCCTTCTTCAAGTCTGCTGTTCCATGGCCACTGCCACCAAGGGTGTCATCAACTATCACATCCCCAACAAGTTCTTCCTTTCTAGGTGTCATGGAGTTATCCCTGGCACTCTCGGTTTCCTTGATTGTTTGCATTCCACCATGTATTCCCTTTAGGACATGCTGGAAGGATTAAAACACCCCAGAAGAATCAGAGTTAAAGGTGATCCTTGAAACACCAGTGAAGAGAAGGAAAAACAAACAAAAAAATAACTGGCTTTTCTTAAAGATGTAATGACTAGAATTTCTTTGGATTCATTTCCTAATCTGAACAGTTACCTATTTTCTGATCCATCAAATACCCAGTATTTGGAGCAGAGATTTGGACATTGGTTTCTAAGAATGCTGTGGCAAAATGTCTAAATCTTCCCTTCTTTTTTAAGCAGCTTTCTTCTGAGATCTCACAGCAAAAGTCAAGGCACTCTCATAGACACCTCAACTAAGACACGTTACACTTTCATCCTTTAAGGGCAAAGCCTATGATGGCTCCCAAGAGGTTGTACAGGCAGAGCGTCCTGGAAGGGATGGCTATTAAACCTGTGAACAGGTTATCTGGGCATCTCCAGGCATAGCAAACTCTCCTGCTGAAATAGAAGTCAGTTCTGTGACTGTGAGCATAATATGGGAAAAGAATAAACCAAAGCTTAGCAGAAAAGCTTTATTACAGTGTGAGAGAGTGCTCTTAAGACAGAATAGGAACAGAAGGGACAAGTAGGAATTAGTCTGAGAAGTATAGAAGTTATTTTGCTATTGTAGTTTACTTGTATCATATCTCTTGTCTCATGCCCTTTTGTTATCATTCTGTTTCCTGTATCCAGTACTTGGAAACCATTCTCAGCTGTCACCACTGAGTGACTGATCTTTATGGAAGTTTTGTTGGCTGACTTTTTACTTGGAGTGACTCCTTGCTGTGCTGTATAATGGTGGGTGATGGCTCTCTAGAAATTAAAAAAATCTAATGATTCTACTTGGGAAGTAGTGAAAAGCTTAGTTCCTAGAGAAAATGAAACTATGGCAGATAGGGACTGATTAAAAATGAAAAACAAGACTGTGAGAGGACTTGAACTCTAGTGGGACCAGAATGTGAGCATCTGGGGACAAAAGGATTACCAAACTTCTCCAAATTTTTTCCTAATATTCTCACAGCTCACTATTGCCAACTATCTTCTTTCTCAGTATCAGGGCAATAAAACACCTGAAATTGTAGAAGTTAAATTCAGGTAGTCTTACCTTCAATGGAAGCCCCCCTTATATTTTCTTCTTTCCTTGCCAGAAAGGGAGTCTCCTGCTCCTGCTGGTTCCGATTCTCTGGAGTAACAGATGCCTTTTAATATTAAGTGCCAAACCTGGAAAAACCAGGGGTCTCCAAACACTGTAGTATACATTTGCTTCAATAAAGAGAAGATTCCAGCTTGTATTGTGCCTTTTCTGTCTTCCAAATTATATTAATTTCCCACTTTCTAGAAACTGTATTGCTTTGACTTGCCACAGTTGCAGAAGACTGCTCAGTTGATGTCCCCTGAAGGAAAAGATCTCACTGGAGAGATTTCCACCTTTTCTAAATCTACACTGAAGATGGACTGTACCTGCCATGCTCATTATTAATATTTTTGGAGTAGAAATTGAGACATACTGAGAAAGAAGCATATATTATTTAAGCAGACAGATGTCTTTTTGCAAAGCTGGCTTGCATCGGTGACTGCTTTGAATACACAAAGACTCTTCTTGTGATTCTACCCAGTGAGAGAAAAAATAAACTTTTGAGAAAAAAAAATCATACAGAGGGTATAAAATGCAGAAAAGCAGAATGTCAAATAATTGAGAAATAAATGAGAAAAGAAAGACAGTGGCTACCCTTTCAACAAATGTCTGTGACCAGAGGAAGTAGACACCATGGTTTGTGTTTGGACTGTTGTTTGCCCTATGAGGAAAGTGATCCTTCAGTTTGTTGTAAAACTGAACACCTGAGGCACTCCTGCAGTCAGTCTTCAGAATGAATTAGTTGATATCCACATGTAAGGGAAGGGGGAAAGGCACTGTTCAGTTGCTCGACTCTGTCACTTCTGACTGTATCTATAAAGGCAGTACCTCTGATGTATTTCTGAATTATTTTTATTGTCTGCAGTTTACCACCTTTGAGCATAGCCTTGAGGCATCTGTGGACAAGTTGCTCTGATTTTTCAGCAAAGGGAAGAAGCCAGGGCCAGAAAATGAATGCCTTGACACATCCATTTATGTGTATCCAGTTAGCAAAAAAAAGAGATGCTTAACTAGTGTTTCACAAAGAGCTTGTAATAGATGAATTCATACTGGCTGGAAATGTTTCTTAGTAACAACAAATTATTTTATTATATAGAGAAATATTAAGAGAAAGGACATCGAGCAATATTCCTCAAACACATCTTTGTTAGTGACTCCTTGACTCAGTCTAACCCACTGGGAGCTGGAATAACATGCTAGCACAGTTATTATTCAAGACTTTATGTATTGTCATGATATTACGAAATGTTGAATTTTTTAATTGCAAGCTTAAAATTTGCATGTTTTAAAGTTCTTTTTAAGTAGGAAAATATAAAACTAGAGAACTAATGGAACACATTATCTAGATATTTGTGTTTTAATACCGTGTCCCACAATGACTATAAAACGTTCTTTTTCCTCTTCATCTCAATAATGCTATGAAAGACCTGTTGCTTAAGCCAACATGAAAACTCTTTGCCCTTGGAGATACATACTGATGAATATAACAGCTCTATTTCTTCAAAAGATAAGAAACATGCTATTGTGCTGCATTTTAATGGTGTGAAATATGAGGTGTTCACCCTGGAATTGATTATTGTGGATTGGATTTAGATATCCTGGAGAGAAGGTGATTTGAAAGTTAGATTAATTAAATGGACCCATAGTTTGTCACCAAAGTTTGATTTTTTTATTAAATTGGTTTTCTCCTGCCTTCTTTAGAATTTTATTTCCACACTGTTCCTACTCATTAAAAAAATGATATAAAAAAAGAAAGTGTTCTGCTTATTTTTCCTTTGTCCCACCTTTATTCTTTTGTTGAAAATGTTTTCAGTGAATGAAGAGGTTTCTAATAATTGTAAGCCTTAGTAAACTCATGATATTTCCTAATCAGAAGAGCACTGTGTGCGGACTTGATAATTTTGTTTCTAGTTTTACAACTTGCCTGCCACTTAATCTTAGCCGTGGTCTTTTCACTTGTCTGTTTTTCTGCCTTTGAAGTGAGAATAATGACACTGAGAATCTGTAGAATATGTTGTGGCATATACTGATAAGAAGAAATGTGGTAGAGTTAGGCAGTATTTTTAAATATAATGCCATCAATTCCCAGCCTGCACAACTAAACCTCTGTGTTTCATATTCGATGCAAGACTAAGAAGTTATCAGCACCACAGGAGCCTGGCTCTTTGTTGTACTGTTCTCATCCAGAGAGTTGTTAACAGTAAAAGACTGAGAAAATATGTGCTCAAATTTTCTTCATATTTTTACCCTTTATTTTACACTTTTCCTCTGGGATACTAAGAAAGAATTGTATACCAGACTTGCATCGTCAGAAACTAAATAGCCAAAGTCTTGGACTAATTACAAGAGCAAAAATTAAGTTTAAGCTTGGCAACTTAGGCTGCTTTGAACCTAAAATATAAGAATATGCATAATAGGCATAATAGTAACATGTATTAATAGCAATGTACAAGTATGTATTAAAATAGGAATTAAACCTTTTCTTTAATGCCTCCCAGTAACTTTTATGGAATAAAGACAAATAAGAGCAGATGTTTGCTGGCAGTTGTTATCAGACTTGACATTAGGTATACAGAAACCAGATTACATTGTAGGCTATTATTTTTTCTATCATGTGTTCTGAGGTTTTTTTTCTTAACCATCATGTTCCATATTTGGCCAAGGAACAATATTGGAACAAAGGGCATATGGCCTGAATCACCCTACAGAATGAGCAGTGCTGAGAAAGTTTGTGAGTTGATATAAGACAGTTACGTACAGAAAAAAAAAAGGAAAAAAAAGAAAAGAGGGGGAGGGCAGGGACAAGACATGATATACACCAACAAAGGAATGAAAAAGAAAGGAGAGAAGAGAAAAAAGAGGAGAGAGGAGAGGAAAGAGGAGAGGAGAGGAGAGAGGAGAGGAAAGAGGAGAGGAGAGGAGAGAGGAGAGGAAAGAGGAGAGGAGAGGAGAGAGGAGAGGAAAGAGGAGAGGAGAGGAGAGAGGAGAGGAAAGAGGAGAGGAGAGGAGAGAGGAGAGGAAAGAGGAGAGGAGAGGAGAGAGGAGAGGAAAGAGGAGAGGAGAGGAGAGAGGAGAGGAAAGAGGAGAGGAGAGGAGAGAGGAGAGGAAAGAGGAGAGGAGAGGAGAGAGGAGAGGAAAGAGGAGAGGAGAGGAGAGAGGAGAGGAAAGAGGAGAGGAGAGGAGAGAGGAGAGGAAAGAGGAGAGGAGAGGAGAGAGGAGAGGAAAGAGGAGAGGAGAGGAGAGAGGAGAGGAAAGAGGAGAGGAGAGGAGAGAGGAGAGGAAAGAGGAGAGGAGAGGAGAGAGGAGAGGAAAGAGGAGAGGAGAGGAGAGAGGAGAGGAAAGAGGAGAGGAGAGGAGAGAAGAGAAGAGAAGATGAAAAGAAAAAAGAAAAGAGAACAATGAAAAGAGAGTGATGCAAAAAAACCTCTCAAACTGTTACTTGCTGTCATCTAACTGATACTTATAATCAGCTGTCTGAGATCCAACCAGTTCCAAACAACGGCAGCCCCAGCAAAACTCTACTCCCATCTTTTATTGCCAAACATGACATCATATGGTATGGAATATGGTCAGTTGGTGGCAGCTGTTCCAGCGGTGTCCCCTCCCATCTCCTTGTACACCCCCAGACCCCTCATTGGTGGAGTGGGGTGAGGAGCAGAAAAAGCCTTTATTCTGGATACGTGCTTCTCAGCAGTGACTAAAACGTCCCTGTGATTTCAATGCTGTTTTCATCATATATCCAAAATATTTCTCCATAAAAGCTACCATGAAGAAAACTACCTCTAGCCCAGTGAAACCAATACAAAGTGACTTGTTTCCTAGGTGTTTGCCTTATAGGAAAGAAATAAACATTTGCCTCCAAAAGACAGTAAAGAAGTAACAGGAAAGAAAGAACTGAATACAAAATATAAATGCAAGGAATTTATAGTCTATCTTCCTTTTCAATTATTGCTATGATATGCATTTGCACAAAAGCTCAATCTCTCTCCCCTCTCTTTGCTGATAATACAGGCCATGAAAAGACTGTCTTTATATGTCTCCAACTAAATTTCCAGCAAAAGAACGTAAGGACATAGCAATAACTAAGAGCAAAGTAATTGCCATGGCAACAGCAAATAGCCAGGCAATCTTATGCAGTCTCTCAAGATGGAAAAGTTTGATTTTCCTCAGTAGGGGAAGAAGGAAAAAATATGCGTAACTTCAGATATATTATTGCATTCTAATACAAAAGGTTGAATTGCCTAGGCCTGTTTTACAATTGGCAGTGAAATTATAATGAAGAGTAGTGTTAGCATTGTAAATGAGAAATTATTTACTTAAAGGGCTATAGTCATTACCATGGTTTGCTGTTGACCTTGGTATTTGAGATATTAGATTTGCCTTAATCTCTAAGGGTATATTGAAAGGCTATGACAGGTGAAGGTATTAGTCTTCTGTGCAGCCTCAAAACAGTTACTGGACCTTTCTGCATTGTGCACTTTTCTTTCAGTAATGCATTAGGAATTAATAAATGACTTGCAAATATGAAAAAATGTTGTTTAAATCCTTTCCTGTCTGTGCAAAATTTGAAAGTCTATGCCCGAATAATGTATACCAATTTTACTGTATTAAAACAAACTTCCTGTGACATAAGTGATAGAGTAATCTTAGAACGCACTTAGAATGAACTCAGTTTTCATCTTTTTTCAGGACTGAAAGTGTTTTAACTCATAAAATGTCTCCCTTTTTATTTAATTCATCTACAAATTAAAATATAACAAAAATAATATTTTAATATCCCAAGAAAATCATTACCTACTGATGCTCACTTTATGTAATACTTTGCTTTCAGCTTGATCCAAGTCCCACTGAAAGTACTGGGATACTGGAGTAAGTGTTTGCTAAATAGTTCTCCTGATTCTTGAAAGGTTTAAGTTCATCATTAGTGAAAACAATATCTTAGATCAACTTCTGAATTTAAATAAAATTATGGTGGGTAAAAAGTGACATGCAGTACGTATTTATCTTCCTGTTTTTGCAGTACCATTGCATTTTAGTTATATTTTTTAATTGTTGAATGAAAATAAGTCCTTGCCCATTGTTCTACCTTTTTTTACTCAGGGAAATAATTGTTAATTGCTGTAGCCCTAGTTTGCTCTTTCTTTTAATCAGGTGCTGTAGGAGTTTACTCACCTCATTTTTTTGTGAAGTTTGCCATGATGGCTAATTGCATTATAAAACTGGCTTTGATAAACCTAACACACACTCTAGAACAGACTATAATATCAGAAGCATGTTATGCAAAAATACGGCTGATAGCAGTTTCCCATTTTTGCAATATAGTGAATAAATACTAAAAATTTCACATTTGAATGAAACATAATTTCAGGAAGACTAGCAACTCACGAATTTTCTGCTGCTGTCGCTACTACATGCTTTGTACAGTTCTCTTCCTTCTGACAAGACTGATTTCTGGAGAAGTATTGGGAGACCCAATATGTCCTGAATAGAATATCTGCTCCTGACTATATAATGTAAATTAATTTTGAGTGAGAAATACCACAAATGAGGAGAGATTGTACTCACTGAACAGTGATCTGCTACATTTCAGCAGAGAGTTTTCTCCATTTCCATATACGGATGAACTCTGTTTTGCCCATCTTTGAATGTTCATAGGAGTGCGTGCTTCCAAGTGTGTAGGACCCGTACCTTCACAAAAATTATATTTGTTGGCATAGATAGCAATGGACCTTCTAAAAAGGAAAATCTGGTTGTCCATGTAGTTTCATTTTTAACCTTACTAGACAATTTTTTTCTGAAATCTAATAGTGACTTAGTATTTTGTATATTATAATGTCTATATAAATAATTCTAGTTATGCATATGTAACTAATTATGTAGATATATGAATTACATATAACATTTGGCATTTATATTCACTGTTCTACTTCTTGGTGCACAAAACTAAGTGGATTTTGGAAAGGGTACATCTGCTGACTGCCAGTTCTTCTTCCTCATCACTATAAACCATGCTTGACCAGAACCAAAAATTCTTATCAGTACCTTTCTCTTCTGTCCTGTCCTCTCCTTTCCTTCCCACCCTTCTCCTCCCTTCCTATCTCCTCCCTTTTTCTTCTTGCTGATAAATTAATACTTCATTCTTCCCTGAAAAGCTAATTTTATTAAAACAGATATTTTGAAATTCAAGATAATGTAAATCTGTGCAGTTCATTTAGGTCTGATGTCTAAATAGAAAAATTATTAAAAAATGCTTTTAGAAATGGCCAAAATAATTCTCAGTAATATCTAATTTTAGTATTGAAATTGATACAAAACAGGGCAAAAATTACTAAAAGTAAGACTTAAAAAGAAGCACCTGTCCATGGTGGTCCTTTTTCATCCTCCAATGACATGCTGTGATGTAGAAAATTTTTAGTTCATCATGAAGATATCAGTGATTCATCTCTTCTTCAGAAACTTCTTGAAAGAAACTCTTGTCTTATGAATTTGGCTAGCTCCAACTCTTATCTGAAATAGAATGTCTAATATCAGAGCTTGATGCTGCTACTTTTCACTTCTTACTAAGGATTAAAGGGTCAGCTTCACTCAGCTTCAGTTATAGCAGTCACTGGCACCTGAAGTCTAGGAGTTACTACTGGCATTAAAAAGACGTCATGGTAGCTTACTGTTTATAAAATTAAACAGACAATATAATAATTCTTTATCTTCATAACTGTTTATCTTCATAATCTATGATTTGCAGAAAATTCACACGAAAATTAAGATCTTAGTATCTACTACATGGTCATGGGAGGACAAGTTGATTCTTACCGTGGTTATAATTGTACATCCAGGGAAAATTGCACTTTTGTGCAACATCTTCATTCCTATTTAACATACTTCAATTGAAAGTCCTCCTTGTAAGGAGATACACATGGATCTGTCATAACTCCATGAGTACACAGTATCTATAAAGGCTATCCTGAGGACTGCGAAATTCTGTGTGCTTCTATGACAACAGGAAGCAAATTGAACCAGCCTTTATATAGTCCCAATTGCAACTGTTTGAAAATGGGAGAGCAAAGTAATTCTGTGGAACAAGAAAATCTTACAAGATCTTGATGAGCCACCACCATGATAAGATACCACCTCCCAATTTGATAAAATGATTTCAAGCCCCATTTTCTGGTTGGTCCCTTAGAAACCATGACTCTGACATCACCTGTGAGATCTTTTATTTCCTGTCTCTCCAAGACAGCCTCACTCCTTTCCTCTCAGAAGACTCAGTCAGAGTGAAGCTGTTCATGACTCAAATGAATAGCTTCTCTACACCATCATTAACGAAGTTGAAGAAGGAGCATATGACAGGCCCAGACATGTCTGTTTTTCTTTAGGCCTGGCCATTAAGTGGTGCAGAGATTGAATGGCTTGAAAACTGTCCTTCTGTAGACTGCTCTTTTTACTTCTTTTTATTTTATTCAGAACACTTTGTATGTTAGGAATAGTGTACTTGCAAAAGCATTTTCTTAGGACTCACGAAGAATGGAATCAGTCATCGAAATCTACTACAGTGCTCTGTGTACAGGCTGAAGTGATCAGTGCAGTGCTTTGGCTTGCCATAGAATCACAGACTCACTTATGATGGAAATGAACTCTAAGATCAACCATCAACCCACCACTAGACCATGTCCCTTAGTGCCACATCTAGACATCTTTTAAATACCTCCACAGATGGTGACTCCACCACTTCCCTAAGTAGCCTATTCCAATACTTGACAACTCTTTCAGTGAGGAAATTTTTCCTAATACCCAAATTAAACCCCCTCTGGTGCAACTTGAGCCATTCCCTCTTGTCACATCTCTTGTTACCTGGGAGATCAACCTCCACCTGGCTACAACCTCTTTTCAGGTAGTTGTAGAGTGAATAAGATCTCCCCTTCAGACTTAAAAACTCCAGCTTCCTCAGCCACTCCTCACAGGATTTGTGTTCCAGACCCTTAAGCAGCTCTGTTGCCCTTCTCTGGACATGCTCCAGCACCTCAATGTACTTCCTGAATTCAGGGGCCCAGAACTGAACACAGGATTTGAGGTATTACCTCACCAGTGCTGAGTAGAGGGGGACAATCCCTGCTCTGGTCCTGCTGGCCACACTACTGCTGATACAGGCCAGGATGCCCTTGGTCTTCTTGGCCACCTGGGCACACACTGGATCATGTTCAGTGCTGTTGACCATCACTTACAGGTCCTTTTCTACCAGGCAGCTTTCCAGACTATTCCCCCAGCCTGTAGCACTGCAGGGCGTTGTTGTGACCCAAGTGCAGGACTCAGCACTCTGCCTTATGGAACCTCATACAACTGGCCTAAACCTATCATCCTGTCCAGACCCCTCTGCAGAGGTTTTATACCTTCCAGCAGATCAACATTCCTGCCCACCTTGTTGTTATCTGGCTGAGGGTGCACTGGATGCCGTTTTCCAGATCACTGATAAAGATATTAAACAGGACTGGCCTCAAAACTTAGCCCTTGGAAACAGCTGCCAAACTCGTAACCAGCTGCCAAACGGATTTAGCTCCATTCATCACCACTCTCTGGGCCCAGCCATCCAGCCAGCTTGTTACCTGATCAGCTGTACCTATCCAAGCCATGAGCAGGCAGTTTTTCCAAGAGGACACTGTGGGAAATGGTGTCAAAGGCTTTAATAAAGCCCAGGAATACAACATTCACAGCCTTTCCCTCATCCACTAAGTGGGCTATCTTGCCACAGAAGGAGATCACACCAGTCAAGCAGGACCTGCCTTTCCTAAACCCACCCTGGCTGGGCCTGATCCCCTGGTTGTCCTGTACATGCCATGTGATGGCACTCAAGATGATCTGCTCCATGACATTTCCATGCACCAATAGGCCTGTAGTTCCCCAGATCTTCCTTCTGGCTTTTCTTGCAGATAGGCATCATGTTTCCGCACCTCTAGTCATCTGAGATGTCCTCAGTTAGACAGGACTGTTGGTAAATGACAGAAAGTGTCTTGGTGAGCCCTTCTGACAGCTCTCTCAGTACCCTTGAGTGGATGCCATCCGGCCCAATAGACCCTTCTGTGTCTGAAGGGTGTAGTCAATCACTGACCACATCCCTTTGGATTGTGGGTGCTTCATTCTGCTCCCTGTCCCTGTCTTCTAGCTCAGGGCGCGGGCACCCTAGGGAAAACTGGTCTTACTGTTAAAGAGTAAGACAAAGAAAGCATTAAGCACCTCAGCCTTTTTCTTCATCCTTTGTCACTGTGTTTTCCCTCCACATTCAGTAAAAGATGGAGATACTCTTTATCCCTTCTTTTGCTATTAATGTATTTACAGAATAATTTTTAATGTCTTTCATGACACTAGATTAAATTCTGATTGGCCCCTTCTTTCTCCTTGCACAACCTCACTACACACTTTCAGTCCTCCTGAGTTGCCAGTCCCTTCTTCCTTAAGGCCATAAACTCTCCTTTTTTCCTGATCTCCAGTCATAGTCCTTTGTATAGCCTGTCTGATCTTCCTCCACACTGACTTGTCTTTCAGCACATGCAGACACCCAGGTCCAACATCTTCAAGATTTCCTTCCTGAGGAATGTCCAGGCTTCCTGGACCCCTCTGCCCTTCAGGAGTGCCTTCCAAAGGACTCTGCCAACCATTCTCCTAAACTGGCCGAAGTCTACCGTCCAAAAGTCCAGGGTAGCAGTTTTACTGACCCCTCTCCTTACTCCTCTGAGAATCAAAAATCTATCATTTAGCAATCATTATGTCCAAGATTGTCTGTGACCCTCACATCATCCACAAGTCCTTCTCTGTTCACAAAAACAGGTGCAGTGGACCTCCTCCCCTGGCTGGCTCATTCAGCAGCTGCATCAGGAAGTTATTTCCCATGCACTTCAGGAGCCTCTTAGGCAGTTTCATCTCTGATGTGTTGTATTTACAGCAAACATCCTGTAATTTAAGTCTCCCACAAGACTTCTCCCAGATCTTTATAGAACATTTGGTCTACCTCTTTATTTTGGTTGGGTGATCTGTAACAGACTCCTGCTTTGTTGGTCTTCCCCCTGATTCTCACACATAAATACTCAATGCTGTCATCACCATCATTAAGCTCTAGACAATTAAATCAATCCCTAACACACAGGCTTACCCCACCACATCTCCATCCTTGACATGATCCATGCAGGAAGAAAACAGGTTGTATATAAACTTCTCTGTACTCCCCTTGTTTAATAATACAAACAAGCAATTGACTTTCGCCTCTAACATGCTGCTTTACATTTGATGGAAGTCAGTTCCTGTGAACACTGTAACTGAATCCCTCAGGCATCCTGGTGTCCATTTGCCTATGCAACAGCCTTTAGCCGACTAAAAAGTTTTAGTTCAGTGGTTTTCCTGCTGGGTTGCATGACATATTTCCAGATGATTTACCACAGAGCTTCCTGTACTGTGATAAGGCATCATCTGTTACTCTTCAAGCAATTGTACTTCATGCTGGTTGCAACTTCCTGCTGGGTTTTTTGACCAACAGAATTGTGAAATTCTTTAAAAAAACCCCCTATGTGTTGTCTGACTGTTATTGCTTTATATCAGATTAAGTTAACTGTGATTTGTGGGTTTTCTAGGTAGACTCATAATGGTAGATGAGCTACCAGAGAAGCAAACAGCAGCAACATACAAAATATTCTAGTAATATTAGAACAGAGAGAAGTAGACAAAGAAGAGATTTTTTTGATCATAATGAATGCAGGGTTGTTCACACTGACTGAATAAACAAAAACCGAGATTTGAAATCTACAATTCAGAATAAGGTAATGCCTCCAAGGAGCGATCGCAAATACAGCATTAAAATGACTCATTGACTCCTGTGTATTGACCTAATATTGACTTTAGTAAAGATTAAGCTTCCATAAATTGGCTGGGGAAAAAAAATGGAAGTGTAAAGGTTTCTAACTGGAATATTTTTGTATATGCACCAATTCAGCAAAACACTGAATGTTGTTTACCTTTATGCAAAGTTTCTCTGTATCAGTGTCTCAGCCCCTGATGAACTAAAAGTGATTGTTTCTGAGCAGATGAGTTCATTTTGGTCTGTTGGCATATACTCAGAAGGGAAATAGTTTGAAAGAGAATCCTTATTTTGAGAGATTATCTACACTAACATCCTCATTTGAATGACATGCTGGGGATTTTCAACAGTTCCTTAAATTGCTTGAATGAGAATCACATAGCATACATTTTAATCCTTAAATAATTTACAACATCATGAATACTTAAACTGATGAAAATTTAGGTTGGTTTTTATTATTTTATTTATTTGAAGACGAGGAACACAAATTCCCTTATAAGAGCCTTGTTGCCTGAGGAGTATACACACAGAGAATGAGCGACACTGCAATCTTGTTTCCAACAAAACAGTTCTTTAAATAAATGCATTGGCAAACCACTTAGAAATCATTCTTTAAATGTGGTGGGCAAACTGTTAACTCAGTATGAAATGATTTTATATTTTTTGAGAGTATGACACTGCTGCAAGCTAGATAGTCAAAACCTCCAGTAACTGCAGAAGTGTCCTGGTTCTAGCCCAAATCAGCGGGAGGGGGCATCGGAAGACGTGTTATTTGATACCACATTTTGTCAATGCCAGAAGCAGGGAAAAGGAACTCTGTCTCTCTTTTCTGGGAATGAGAGGTGTCTCTTTCTGGTGGAATAAAAGCATGGCGGGGTGAGAAACCTGTTGACCATTGTTCATTGTCTTGGGCTCTGTGGTGAGCATTTTTTCAAGTGAAACATTCTCTTTTTTCGTTATTATTACCATTGTTGTTACTGTTCATTTTCTTATCCCATTGATGTTTCCAGTAAATTGTTCTTATCTCAGTCTGTGATCTTTGTCTTTTGCGCCACCAGTTCTCCTCTCTGGTCACCCTCCTCGTGGGGGAAAGGGGGCAGAAGAGGTGGAAGAGGGAGCAAGCAAGCAGCAGTGTGGTTTGGAAAGTCTAAGTGGGAGAACTAAATTGGGGAGTAGCATTTCTAGATCACGACACGCAGTAACTGTTACTTTGAGTGAATTTTACCATTGAATTTATGCTAACCTTTATTTATTTTATGCTTTTCCACACTACTGGAGACTTTTTTATTTTGCTCAGGATGACACTTTTCATGTTTTGAAAACGAAACAGCATAAGAAATACATAATCGACTAAGAAACAGTAGTCACTGCTTCATAGCAGGAGGGAACTGCAGTGATCAGTGAGTTTGCACTCTATTATTCAGTTTGTTTTAGGTAGGAATTGCTAACTGATGAGGGATTTGGATGAAGGCAAATGGAGAATAAAGAGTGATTTATTCCAAAGGTCAATGTGAAAGCAAACCGAAAACATAGAAGTGTTTTAAGAAAGAAAGGGAAGTGAAAAGCTCCATCAGCACAAGGGATTTGAAATAGATCAGAGAAGGAAAAATAAAAGTGTTTGAATGGAAATTAGCTTCATTCATAGCAGAGAAACCAGGTTTATTTTTAGGCAAGACATATAAAAAGGCATTAGAAGAAAATAATCTGGATCAACGTGCAAAGAGGTGGCGGCATCAGAGCTATTGTTTGCAGTAGAAACAGTAGTAGGCCATGAACACATTAGCAAACGGGCATCACACCGGAAAAAGTTAAAACTATAGAGCAAGTAGCACATTACTATGATTATCTGCAGACTTTTCCACGTCATAAAGCTGTTATTATAATGTACTGTGCAATAATATCTCTACCATAAACTTCTTAACTGGGGTTGCAAAGACAGTTTTTTTCTCTAAATTTGTGACATTTACTGTTTACTTCTCTGTTCCTCTGTTAGGATTTTGGTAATGATTTGTGTTTTACCATTTGTGGTAATGATTGTGATTTGTGCTCTTTTTTCCACTCATATATGAATATGCCACAAATAACAATGGCTGTTGGTATTTTTAGCATACCTCCTCTTCACAAGACATTTCTCTCAAAGCTGGTTAATTGCCGTTTCTGATTACTTCTGGAAAAGTGTTTGGCTACCCAAAGTTGCATATGAACACTACTAAATAATCCAGCGTGAGGTTAGCATCTTTGCTGGGATGTGCTTTTCAAAGACTTTCATCTTTATTTATAAGGTAACAAAAAAGAAATGTATTTATTCAGCTTCCTCTTGTTATTTTTTTAATGCCTAATTAATTAATGAAGTGACGATTTTGACTTTACAATAAGAGTAGCATCGAAATGCCTGAAATTTTACCAGCTGCTTCTACTAATTTAAATTCAACTATTATCTGTCCAGAAGAATGTGCTTTACTACCCCAGTAGAGAAAAAAACAGATGCAACAGCATAATGCATCCCTGTTCAATGCTTTGCTGTCCAGAGATTTTGTCTCCTGACTGAGGATATGATGCACAGGAACTGTTGAACTGTATGTTATCAGCAAATACTAACAAGAGCACAGTTGTTTTATTCTAGGCCCATAAAGCTGAATTCCTGGTAAAAATATCTCATCTATTTTTCTTCAGTATCACAAGCAGTCAAAAACGAACCATATCTAAAGGAACAGAATTACTTTTATTCAATGTCTTCAGATCACTAATTTGCCCGATTCTTTTCAGTTTAAAAAATCCTGAAATATTTTTTGCAGTACTAAGGTTCTTAGCTACTTAGCAGTATGGTATTCAGTAGGAGGAAACTGAAAATATCAATGTGTCTCAGTACCCATCATTAAGAATTAAGGCATTTTTAACCATTTATGATCTTTTGTGCTATGTTAAATTATTGTAATGACTAAATATTGTTTATATCTGCCTGTAACTATGTAAAGAAGGAAACCCTATAGCAGACAATAACCAAAATGACAGCCAGTTCTCTCCATCTTGTACTTGCAACCACGTTGAAGTTGCAAAGAAATATTGTGCCCACTAATAATGAAAAGAAACCCCAAATTGATGAAATGATGAGCTGTATTTGGCAAAATTGTGCTTAACCATTTGTTCATGTAGACTGGTAACAGGAGAAGTTCTATTGAGGAGTCATGGAATACCTGGTATTTGGAATGCAGTATCAATTTGATCTTCAGACATGTACACGCAGATGTACTGAAATATGAAAAGGTATTCCTTCAAAAAATCTTCTGACATACCATTAGGCTAACATAATTCAATGGATTTCCTGACTTTTGAACTTCTGACATCAGGTATAACTCACTTTAAGTAACAAAGTCAGTCACAGAGATGAAGCAGGAGTGTTTTATCTTTAAAGGATTTAAGTCCCTCTGACACTACTGCAAACGTCCTTTCTTTCTTCCAAAATACTGCTTTGATTCTTAATTGACCTTTCCGCAGGTATTGTGTCTGTGTTCTTGTGAGCTTTGTGTGGCTTCAGTGTACCAACATGCAATATTAAATTAGGATGTCAACTAGTTCATTTCTTTCCTTTTCTGATGTATGTCAGTGAGCTGTTCACAGAATAAAAATTCCATTGTGAAACACCCTACTGAAATCCTAGAGATGATTTTAAGGCAGAAAGTAATCATTTTTATTATGTAACCAGTGTCATTCTCAACAAAACCATGACCATAATTATAAAAGGACCTTGCTTTTCGATTGTGTTTTTTTTCTTTATAACCTACATACTGCCTTTGGGGTTGAAATGAAGCATGCTGTAAATGATGTATGAAATAAAATATCAAATTCTGCTAGAAAATGAGTTTTGGAGAAAAAAACCCTGATTACTAGTGTTCTTTAAAAAAGAAAAGAAAGAAACTTATTTCTAGGATTTACAATGCTGTGAATAAAATGATGGTACTGGGAATATAAATGAGAATTGATTAAGTAAATGACAAAGAAACTTAAGGCAACTTCTGATGAAAAAATATTGGAACAGATGACTTATTTTAATAGAGTCATCTATAATAGGTATCAAAATATAAATTACTCTACTAAGCATTATCATTCTTTATTATTTAGTTACATTGTAGAAACAATCCTAGTGTGATGTAGATATTATTAAAAAATGTACCTTCTACTGTTATACAACAGGAATATTGCTTTCTCCTTTCTAGAAATGCCTTTGATACTCTGTTTCAAAGGAATTTTAAAATTATTATAAATTATTATCAAATTATAATAGTTACTATCTTTATTAATTAATAATATATACATTATTATTCATGCTATATTACTACTATAAGTAAAATTATAAGAGACTTCAAAATCATTTCCATTTTTAGAAAAACACAGGGTTTTTTCACTTACCTTTACAGGTAAATATTTGATTTGATAGTAGAAACCTATTTATTAGCTCTTAATGAACAACTGAAGGGGCAGAATTTCTCTTTCTGAAATACAGTCAGTAGTCTATACGATGTGTTTGGATCAATTGAGCATGGTGAGCATAGGCTTTCATGAAAGCTAAAGTGACTGGTGGTTGAAATGTTGATTGCTAGGTGAAAATTTCCCAGCTAAATGTTTATTATTTATGTCATCTACCATACGACATATGTATATGTCAAACTCACAGCTCATTACTTCGGCAGGAATAAGGTGATATGTCAGATTCTTTTTCAGAGAAGTGGATACACAGACTGAATTCTGTTTTCATTCCCATATTCTAAATAAATGGGATAACTCACATGACACACAATATGCTTGAAACTCTTTCTATCAAGTTAAACAACACTTACTAACTTAAGAGCTAGTGACATGAAGGTGGCATTAATTCCTCTTTCCAGGTATCACAGAATGTATATCAACACATCTCAAGCTCAAAAATGTCTTAAAAAGACACAGTCAAGTACGTTTATTTACTTCCTCTGCACACTAATTCAGCAAATCAACATTACAAGATTTATCACTTAGTTATAACATTAACTGAAAACTTGTTTTATTCTACATTTAAAGTAGCATCTTAAATTTATTTCTGTTCTGAAATAGCTAAGTATAAAAGGTTCTCAATACTTTTATAACTTTCTGTATGTGTAAGTAAAATACTGGTACTTGCAGGTAAAAGTATATATATGTATATCATGTATATAAATGATAAAATATTATTTGAAGTAAAATATGCATAGAGTTATTCTTGAAATGCCCAGTAACATTATTTGATGTCCATTTGTATTATGTGGCATAATCTATCCCTTCAAAAATTTAAAAATTGCAATAAATATTCTAACTTTAATTCAAGTGTTGATGTGATAAATTGTTGACTGTTATCATTTCGAATACCACAAAACATCTGAAACAATTCACCGTGTCTGTACTCAAATGTCTTGATTTCATTAAGAAATCTGGTAAATTTCAGTTTAATGTTGTTTAGACACATAATGCTGACAGTGGTTAAGCAAAGTGTCTTGAGACAAGTTCACATATATGAAGATTTATTAACAGGGAAGTTTTGTTGAAGGAAAATTAAAAACAAGAATTGAGTGAGAAGGTAAGGGGAGAGGGAGGAGGGAGATGCTGTGACTGCTGACTGGAGCATGGTTAAATCAAGGGTAGGTTCTGCATGTTACAGTCACTGACTAGGAGATCTATTACAGCAGCACTGGTGGGGTCTGCAGGTGCATGATCATGGGAGTAACAACACAAGAGCAATTGCATGAGAACAGCGGGGGAAAAACTCCTCTGGCAGTTTGTGAAGGGTTATGGAGCTGCATCTGGAAAGCAGCCCATGGATGGGCAGATAGAAGACCCTCAAAATACAAAAGACAAAGCCTAGGGCAGTGTACAGCACGTCTCAAGCCAGTCATTAATGAGGCAAAAGCTGTTCCTGAAATAATTCAGACTGTATTTGTCTACACGTGATTCCTGGCCGGTTTATGAGCATACACAGGGTGCAGTCATTTTAGTCAGTGAACTTGGCTTGGAAGCTGTGGAGGCCAATAGAGAGGGGCAGCAGGACTTGCCCTTTCCCTGCAGACTCACGTCCTCAGCTGTGCCAGAGCTCTGGCCCCTCTCTTCTGGGAAAGCAGTTCTCATGCCTTCTACATCTAAAAAAGCCTCCACACTTGTGTGGAGGAGAGAGGTGACTGATTCCGACATTACTATCACTGTCAATAGATACTGCATAGAATATATGATTTCACAAAAAAATCATGTCCAGAAAAAATGACATATACAAAAAAACCCACATTAGGAGTAAGTGGCTCAGCTACATAATCATTTTCTAGTTATAAAACTGACAGTGTTTAGCAATGGATTTAAACAAGATTTATTTGTTTTCTGTTTTAAAGCAAAATTTTAGGGCAACTTTCTGTAAGGAGCTGTGGAAAACAAATTCATTCTAATGGTCTTCTGGGGAAAATGTAGAAATATTGTATTCAAGCATGACATTATTCTGTTATTTTGGGTGATGATACATCCATAGAAGAAAAATCATCAAAATGCTTATGAGTCTATTTTCTTTAAAACACTCAAATACGAGTCTCCAAGAAAAATAAATATATCTTTATAGCTACAGAGATACCTGAAAACAGCAACCGTCCTGTTGTCTGATTTTTGACAAGTTGCAAGAGAGATGGCCAGGTTCATTTTCTGTCTAAGTCACTGACATGAATGATTTGATATTTTAGTACATAAAAAAACGTGAAATGGATTTTGAATGTTCAATTCATAGGAATTAAGACATATGTTAGAATGAAACCTTCTGCCTGCCTAGAAAGAATATTTTGCTAGTGGGTATAGTATTAACTAATCACTTGAAGTAGAAGCGGGAGGGTACAGGTGACACTGGAGACTTCTTCTCCCCATCAAAACCATGGTTTTCTGAAGCTGGTCTTCTGGCCACCAGAGGGTGACCACTGGCCCAAAGCATTGCTCTTAATTCCTCATTTCCTCAAGCAAACATAACCAAAACAAGATTCAAAAGCTGTACCCACCCTAGTGCCTTGAGAGGGCCTCCCCCATGGAACTCACAAGACCTGTGGGGAAGGGAGGAAAAGGATTAACCTGAGGTTCCTGAGATCTGAAGAAGGCTTTGGATTGTCTGGGCATTTTGTGGAGGCTGTTTCTGACCCAGGACTGAAGAAGCCCATTACTCTCATCTTACCACATTCAAAGTTCTTTGGGGCATGTCAGGCTGACAGAGATGTTTGTGTCCAACTGCAGCAGACCACCAGCTTGAGCTGTAGGCTTTTGCACTGCAGCCACCCTAATATTTTCAATTTCAAATGTCATTTCTCATTGCCGGTCCGCCACAAAACAGATGCTCGGATATCCCCTGGGCAATCAATCCACGTGCAAAGAAACCTGAGGCCTCTGTCGGGCTTATACCACTGATGGATGAAAATGTTGTGTATATGATAAGGACAGTTCCCAGGAATGATTAACTATCCTTTTCTACCGTGTGAATGGGCCGTGTGTGAGATAGCAGAGCCTACTGCAAATCATGGTAACACTCATGTATGTCCATGATGTCTGTACTGCTAAGGTTCCAGCAGCTACCCTTTTGCCTGCATCTAAACTTCCCCACTCTTTGGTCACTTTGCCTTAGGCAGTGAAATAATCTGTACACATTGGGGAAATGTGGTATCAGAGAAGAACAGCAGAGAATTTCCTAAAAACAAGAATTCATATAGACTTTAGTCTTAATTCAATAACGCATCTTCTCAAAAGCAAAGTTGTAAAACCAATACATTGTACTCCTGTTCCATGCTGCTTGTAAATAGATGATATTTATTCTTTAAAGAGAAAGAAGGAAGGCAATTAATTTATTAACAACTTTTAAACTTTTAACATATATCATTATAGCAATATTGAAATGTGATGTGCAATTGATACTAACAGATAATTAGGACACACATATGGCACTTTTAATCCACTCTACAGGTCACTTGGATTTAAAATTATATCTCGGATTAGACAATTATACTTCAATATCAGTTTTTGGACAAGTACAATGATCTTTTTGGCAATGACAAGTAAGCTGCTCTTCATTTTAAAGTAACTTGCTTTGTTCTAATGCAGGGAGTTGGAAGCTGTATCTTAACAAATTCTGTTTGACAGAAATTGTCTCCTCTTCATGCATACATCTTAACTCCTATCCTAAAGTTTTTATTGCACCTCAACGTATACTCAGAAAGCAAAAGAGCAAACTGATTTCTCATAATGCCCTGAATTAGTATCAGATAACAACTTCTAGCTGTTTTCAATTCTTGAGAATAGATTAGTTTTCATTTTAAATTTAGGGATTACTGTGTCCATGATGCTCTGTATTTTGACTTCTGTAAGACCAGAATATTAATTTGTGCAGCAAGTGTCATAAACCATCTGTCATAAATATCTTCTATCACAAATTTGCAAAGTCAGTTTCTTTCATTTAATGGATCTAACTTAATTTGAGTGTGAAATGTTTTGGGTAACCCACTATTATAGCTGAGAATAAGAATAAAAATCACTACATTGCTTGGTACTTTTTAATAGCATCTTTCATACTGTGAAGAGCCTAACAGTCTTTAATTCCCTCATCCTTCTGACCTATTCTGAACAACCTCACACCCTATTTGCTCCTTTAGGCCTGTATTTGTTATGTGCAATTTTATAATTTACCAAGGATTTACATATCCATACTTAAATTTCTCAGAAAAAAATGAAGGTCATCAGAAAGAAGATAGGTTTAGATTAGATATTAGGAGTAAATTCTTCACTATGAGGCTGGTGAGGCACTGGAACAGCTTACCCAGAGAGGTTGTGGATGCCCCCTCCCTGGAAGAATTCAAGGCCAGGTCGGGTGGGCCTCTGAGTAACCTCATCTAGTGGAAGGTGTCCCTGCACACGGGAGGGGGGTGCAATTAGATGCATTTAAGGTCCCTTCCAACCCAAACCATTCTATGGCTCAACTATTATCAAGGACTATTTTCAAAGAAGACATAACTCAGAAGTGGATCTGCATTTTTCAGTTTTAATGCTCTTTTGAAGCTTGGTAGAAGTCACAATGGCAAAAAGTATTTTCCATTGTGGCATCTTGCTTGCTATATAACTTATTTCATTTGGTATATAAACCAATGCTTAGTTTTTCAATTGTTACTGTCTAAAAGAAATGTTAACATTTTGCCAATTAATTTAGTAGCAAGAGGCATTTAAATAATATTTAATGTTAATATTTGTGATTGAGAATAAATATTGCAAAATAGAAAGCAACCCAGAACACTGTAGCTGGGAAGACAATCTCATTTCCCTCCTCTTCATTTTTCAATTATGAATTGTGGCAATTGGTTAATACTTTGTCTAATAGCTTTTAATCTTTACTTTCAGAGTTTAAAAGGAGTGGAAATAACGTTTTGTCTCTTTGTTCCTTGACTTCAAATATAAAAGATGTTATATTTCATTTAGAGAACTTCACAAAAGGAACGCAGATAGTTACACCAAATGATTATGTAAATACCATTAGAAAGAGTAAATTTGCTGTTATGAAAGGATTCAGCGAGTTCTTGAAATCATGGGCGATAACAGTTTTTCATGTGCTTGCCAGCTAAAGTTATTCAAATGTCCAATTAGCATTATGAAATACTATTTTTCTTTTACTTAAAAGAACAGTTTTTAAGGTTTTCTTGTCTGATAACAATGAGATATTCACATAAAAATAATATTTGTAGGTGAAACAAATCATGTGATGTAAGATGTTAAAGGCAGTGAAAAGAAAATTATCTTCAAAGATGTGAAAAGTTTTCTAGCAATGTCCTTCACAATGTAAATACTCAAAATTATGGGGAAGGTAAATGATCCATCATTTTGGGAAATTTTTATAGGCATTATTTTTCCACTTGCTGTGCATATATGCTGAAACTATTACTCTGTGCTGGCACTAAATGAGACTTGCAGGAATCCAACTTATATGCCCCATGAAGCTTCCTTTAGAGCTGTTGTCGCATCACTTCATCTTTTTATGAACCAGTTTTCTGCCTCCATGGAGTCACAAAAGAGCTCATACTGAGGAGTGAAGATGTCTCTTAGGACTCGAGTTATTTTCAAGACTCGAAACTCTTGAGTAAATATAATGTGGTTTAGAGACACCTCTGCTAAGCCATGTTTCCACTTACATAGTATAGAATGGAGGGGAAGATTCTTATGCAGCTGGAAAAAAACTTATTTAATACAACTAATGGGAACTCAGAGGGAAAATCTCTTCCTAAGGAATCTTTACAGAAACATGGCCTTGCTATGTGAATCTGTAGTGACGTTTGCAGCACGTTCATGTTTTAATTAGCTGCTTTCTGTGATTTGTGACAAAGAATTGATGATCAGGTTTATGCATCTATCTGAACATTAGAACACACCTTTGAGAGCTCGATGTCAGCCATCATTTTATGACTTTCAAATTTTCATAATAGGGATAGAGACAAGAGAAGCAGAGCCTGCCTTCAGAAATCCATCTCCACATTAGCACTGAATGGAAGTTTTGGTTAATAATTAAAAATAAGCCCACGCTTCCAAATTAAGAGGAAGAACTGGAGTTACACATATAAGCAGTTATTTCCCAAAAAAGGAGGGGCAGCAATTTTATTATCCAAATTTCATTCTTTAAACACTAAATTTAGCTATTTCAGAAGTAAAATAGCAATTAGGTTCTTCAGCTCTTTTCCTAAAAATAAAATGGAAGAATTAAAGTGTAGTAATATGAGATGGAATAGGAGAATGATGAAGTGGAGAAAAATAAGTATTAATACTAGAAATATTGTCTTACTTTTGTACTGTTACCTGAAATATCTTTCAGCAAGTAAAATGAATATTTTTAATCAGAATCATGACAAAATTTGATTACTTTTCTGTTCTTGCTGTCAAATTTTGAGAACAATATTTCTGTGGTATGAGCGATATCTGTATGGGTATCTCACATAATCTGTTTACTAAAATGTTTTTGAATGAAGAGAAATAGAATCTAAGTTATTAAAGTTGTATAATATTTTCTTCTTGCAATAATGACCATATAATTACAACAGTCAGTTATGTAATTATATTTATACTTGAGTTTGGATTTCATGTAAGTGAAAGCAGCAATTTAATTTCTTCTGCATGATTATGCAGTGTCATAAAAATTTAAATAAATGTGCTACAAAGCAAAATGTGAATAATGTAAGTTATTAGAAAGAGAGCTTGTTCATTCAAAAGTTGCTTAATCATCATATGCTTAGTTTATTGCTCCACTTTTCCCTTTTATTACTCCCAAGAAATTAGAACAAACTTTATGGGCTCTTAAGCCTGTGATTTAGTTTATTATGTAAACTACGCTACATTTCCATATTCTGTTGACTTTCCTTATTAAAGAACTGATTCTTGGACTTAATAAGAATGATTTCTTGGGAACATCTTCATCAGCACTGCTGTTGATCATGCAATCATGTTGATCATGTACATCAGCATATTGCAAAAAAAGGGTGGAGTAAAGAGAGATGATGAGGAAGTCACACTTTCATTAGACAAGTGTAAGAGGCTGTGGGGTATTTATTCCTATATAAACCACAGAAGTTAAAAAAAAAAAAAAAGAAGAAATATCTAAATTCTGTAGACAGCATTGGCAAAAATATCCCTGTTTCAAATTATTTTCATTTGGAAGCAAGGTTCAGAGATTGCCTCCTGAAGAGGAACATTATGTTGGCGGCTCTATGAGCAAAGTAAATTCAGAGGTGAATAGAGTTCAAACCATGCTTAAAAAGCCAACAGGGTTTTTGGAGATAGTGTTTTCAGACATGACAGCTGAAGTTTGAAGAAGTCCATTGTGGTTCAGATGTACCAATAGGAGGAAATACTTTTTCTTATTCCCTTTCTTCTTGTTCAACAAGGACACAGTCAAAAGCACATTACAATTTAAAAAAAAAACAAAACCAAAACTTTAGAAAGCAAGAATTAATAGAAACAGTGTTTTAGGATTCTATAAAAAGATCAGAAAAAAGAATGCAAAATTCCTTTGTCCTTGAAGTACTTTATCTAGAAATTGAGATAAGTGAAGTATGTTCAGCATGTTTCACTGTTCTGCCAAATCTCTATAGATTCCTTAGGAGATATTTTGCAGCTATAATGGAAACATTACTGGAAAAAACCTGAGGCATAATACTTTTCTTTTATATTTTTTTTTTCTCTCAGCTATGATTTTGAAAAATATTTTAACTGACTTTGCCTTAATTTAGCTCACTGCAAAGACTGATCCCATTCAAGCATTTTTTCAAGGCACTGAGCTGACTAGACTTTTATCAAATATTCTTCTGGTTGAGTGTAACTGTTATTTCGAAGGAATTTTTATTTCATGTTATGATAGATTTTTAAAAATGCTAGTTAATAGCCATAAGGAAATGGAATTCCTCCCATAAGAAGAATAGTGTTAAGTGGGTCAAGTCATGGTCACTATATTAGAAAATGCCTAAAATACTTAGTGTTATTTTACTTATTTAAGTCTTTCTCACTACTTTAATATTTAGAATGTATTATCTAATGCTTTTTTTATTGTATGGTAATTTTTGAGTGTTTATCTTTGCAATTTGGATTAATATTCTTTGAAGATTCTTATTTGTGCGTTATTTCCCATACTTTAGGAAAAGATGCCTGACAATAAGTAATTCCATCGATTGGCATCAAAATACCTCCCATCAAAACCATGTGATTTTCTGGGAGCATCCACCCTTGCTGCTGTGCAAACTAGGCTGTTACCTGACTTTTGGACCACTGCTGAAGACCACTGCTGAATCACAATTCTGATTATGGGAAAAGTGTTTGGTTCATGCAGCTTAAAGAAAATTAGAAGTGAAGTGTTTTATTGATTTCTTAATGATACATAATTAACCTACCGCCAGTAGATGAGGCTCAACATCAGCTTAGCAACACAGAAACAATGATCCTAGCGACTTGCAAAGGGTTAGTAAATACCTACAAATTTGCTAAGCATGCTTTCGTAATTATTCTCAAAAAATTCTAATCTCATGCACATGCAGAATGATGGTAAATCACTTGTCCCTCACAGATGAAGTTTAGTTCCTCACTTTTGGGACTGTGGTTTTGCTACTTGCAGATGCCTCCTGTGGGAGACATCAACAGTCTCATTTGTGTCAACCTGTGCAACCTAAGCACCACATCTACATGTTTTTTTAACATCTCTGTGCCTGTGTGTTTGCGTGTGAATTGATAATGGTATGAGTTTTGTAATTGTTAATCTGACATTAAGTCACTGTTGTAGCAAACCTCATTGAATCACATTACAAATAGTAAACTAGTCAATGACTAAATGCTATTAAACCCTTTTGCACCTTCATCTTTTTGTATCTTTATCCTCTGCACCCTTAACCTTTTGCACCTCTGGTCTCCGTGTAAATCATTCTAAGTTGATTCTAATCTGATTTTCCTGTATATGATTCATCCAAGTAGTAATTAATAGAGCAAACCTCAGCATTGAGCTCTGTCACAAAGTCGCACTTAGGCAAATTCATATTAAAAACTGCTTTTTGTCAATACCTGTGGTGATGATTCTTTAAGCAGCCTAACTCCTCCATCATGACATGCCCATGATGGATGCTGGAGCACCTCTCAACCCCCTTCCTCCCTTCCTGGGTCCTGTCCTGACCATACCCAGCTCTAAGGTTTAGACCTGGTGCAGTCTTTGAATTAGGCTGAGCCAATTGCTAGAACATCAGGGAGGATTGCCTTATGGCATGTTGTTTTCTGTCTATTTTATTTTATAAACTTTTTTTTTTACTTCTAACTTTTGCAATGCCTTTCAACGATTGAGGTGGGCGCAGGGGCCATCGCTTGTGACATTATTAAAAATGTTTTTACTTACAGTCAAATAAAATTAGGTTTTCCTTTCCATCAATTTTCTTTCCATTTTTAAAGTCCCTAGTTGTAAGCACAGTGATAGATCTTTTGGTTTTGGTTTTTTTCCCTGTGCCAGAATGTTCCAACCATTTTAGGAAGTACCTTCTGCCACTTTAGTGACTGTCATAGATTAAGAAACACGAACTCACCTGAAGTATCTGGCTTGTGGTTAATTGGGAACACTGATCTGAGGTTCAGAACTTGCTGGTTTTCCTCTCAGAGCAGAGACTTGAGGGAAATGTTTTCCTGCTGTCATCTCATAGAGCAGTAGACAACACTGGGCAGTTTGGAGTTTTTAGCACAGTGAACTGAGAAATCGTTTACAGGATCAGTATGGACACAGCAGTCCAATATTTAAACTGTTAAGGTCCAGGAAGACATTCAGAGTGGTGATCTGTTTATCACTGCAAATTTGATTAATGATGATGGTGCTTTAACAAGGTTAGCAAAAGATGCAAAGGCCATCTCCTGGCAGGGTTTCAAGTTTCTCCTTGGACTGCAACAGTACCTAAGAAAAGAGAGCATTTTCACGATAGGACAACAATTTTTTCTACACTTACTCTTAAAGATGAAAACCATTTTGGCTACACTTGATAGCATTTCACAGCCTTATTTGCAAGCACTGTTATCCGCCACCTATAATCACATTTATAGTGTCTTCACTCTGTTCATCTCTTTCTGTTGTATTAACACCTCTAATTGGCAAACCAGGCAATTTTCTAGCTTCAGCTGTATGAGCGGAAGAAGAAACATTGTTAGAGAACAATTTAAGACCCTCTATCAATAATTGGAAGTGTTAACGTCACGTAAAGGTCAACGTTTTAGCCTTATAAAATCGCCTGCAAAATTGCCAAAATAAAATGACTTAGCACTCTGTCATTTCAAAGGGTTGTTGAAAAAAATGCATTATAAAGGACCTGCCTGCTTCAGAAAGCAAAATCTATGCTGTATGAAAAGGATTCATCAAAGAATTTCTGTGATTAATTTTAAATTACTCTGAAAATGCTCATCCATCTTTGTAGTGGTAGTGTAAATGTAACAATATTTGTTTTAATTAAACCTAATATCAAAATGCTACATTGAAACAATGGGGATTTTTCTTTATTTTTGAGTCATTAAGATAATTTGAAAAAGAGGAATTTTAAAGAGCCTGACTTTTACTTTAGGGTTGTGTTGCTAAAGAAAAGTGACTTTCCATATGCCCATTTACTCCCATTTTACAACTCATTTACTCACATTCACCTTATATAAGGATAAAAACATAAATATTCAAACATCAGTGATTGCAATATGGGCATTTCACATATGTCTGGAAAAATAAATTCCATTTTATGCCTGTATAGAATATTTTGAAACAAAGACACTCTTGACCAGTCTTTCCATTTCAAATATTCACATTTAAATTCCATTTGGGATCATAGTCTTGCAATCTATTGGAGATAATATATAAAATTTATATACTGGGGCAATATTGTAATAAAAATAAAATTTAAAATGAAATAATACCACAGGAAGGGGAAATGTTTGCAATTTTGTCCTGCTTGTTAAACACGTCTAACAGTAATAAATCAGGACTAGTTGAAGCTTGTGAATGTAAATGGAATACCTCTGTTGCATCATTGGTATTTGATTATTTTTTTTTCAAATGTGTGAAAATGGCTGATGAAAAGGACATGAAGCGTGGTGTGAAATCTTGGTATTATTGCCTGATTGCATTCACAGGAAGCATCTGAATAGACGAACATTGTTGCAGTGCTTTTTCTCTGGGTTTAAAATTGCAAAGAAATTAAGTTTATTTGCTCGCATGCTCTGATCTACTTCACTGTTGCAAGGGTTAGTAATTAAAGTACAGATCAACAGATTAGCACTCATATATAAACACAAAGTTCAAATCTTAATGAAAATCAGAGGTAAAAGTATAGATACAGTTACTATGCCTTTTTAATTCCCTTAAGATTATGTTTTACTGGCACAGTGCTGTCTTTAGCGACAAGAAGATAGACAGCTTGGTAATTGTATTTTCCAAGATTTTTTCATATATCATGTAATAGTTATTTGTGGACTACTTTTTTTTTTAATCACATCAATATTTCCTACCTCAAAAAAAAAAAAAAAACCCAAACGTTTATTTGTCACAGTAGGTAGGTAAAATCAAAGTGTTCAGGACTGCGAATTCAGTTCTGAATGGGAGAACACATCAAGACACATAACAAATCCTTACTGCTTTCTTCTAGTAGGAGCACAATACGACAGCAGTCCAGTGCTTTTCCCATTCCAAATATACACAATACCCAGGGATACCAGACTACCAGCTACTCCACTGGCACGTTATTGTATAAGTTTCCTTCTACCTGCTAGATTTAATGTCCATCAGTCACAAGGGCATTTGTTACTATGTGACCAATGACTTTATGTGAGTCTTCTGTCCCTCTCCTTCCCTATATCAACCAATCTTCTGTACAGAATGTTTTAGAGTAGCACAAAAGTAAATAAAACCGATAGGTAGTCAGAGATATATTCAGCACTGAAACCGAAGTGATATTAACTCTGTCTTTTTCACTTCAGATGAACTTAGTTCTCAGTTGTCTTCTGAATTTAGTCAAGTCAAAGGACTTTTTTTCCTGCAGTTATTTTCACGTGATGAATTAAAAAGTTGCAAGAACCATCTCTAGATTAAGAGAAAATGTTTAGTTACACATCATGTGTGTTTTCCTTCTGCATCAGACATGGAAACGAAAATAGTCATCAGCAAAAGGGTAAGTAAATTAGACATCCTACAGGTGTTGGGTTTTGTTTGGGGATTTTTCCCACTTCTGTACATACCCACAGAATCCATTGTAATTTTATAACTCAATCTACATTTTAAAGGTTCTACATGAGGAAAAGAAAAATCACCAAGCGTATAGGTAAATTCACAAAATTCCAGGAATGGAAATAATTCTTCTTAAGAGATAAGAATAAGAATTTCTTTTAATAAATGCCACAGCTGACTATCAGTCATGCATGAGAATACAGACAGAAAAAAAAATACAGAGGAAAACATCCAGTCTTTACAAGACCCTCCTTAATGTAGGCAGAACTAGAGACTTGGAATAAACAAGATAAAAATATTTTGGCTCACCAGCATCTTGCTGTTATGGTGATTACTAAACACTCACCATCATATTACATCTATTGAGTCCTTATCCACTCTTCTAAAAAACCTTAAAATCTGAGCACAGCAGAGAATTGATTTTAAGGTGCTGTGCTAAAATTTTAAATCAGACAAGTGTCATGTACATGTAGAAGTGCTTAGAGTTTTACTCTTAAGTAGCTGATTGCTCATCAAATTGCTGAAAAACAGAAATAAAGACAACTATGGAAAATTAATATGTTGCTTAGTGATTTTAACTTACACATTTTCCTGGTTTGGGTATTGGCAATGCAGAAAAAAATTACAATAGATGAGTGACTGCAACAAGGACTGTAGTAACAGAAAAGTAGATTACTGCTAAGAGGAGAATATGTGTACATCACATTTTGGGAGTATAATAGAATTTTAAGTAGTAAACATACAAATGTCTAGCCATACTATAAGAAACTTGCTTTATTGCTACATTTAAAAGTTAGAGGCAGAGAAATCCTGAAGATGCTATTTCATTTATACAATGTAGTAAATAAGTTTCTAGCAAGGTATGGAGCTGAAGTTTTAAAAGAAAATTGATTGTGGAGTGGCACATTTTGCACCTGGAAAAAAATACTAATAGAAAATAAACTGAAATTAATGAGAGAAAGACACAAAAATATTTAATTCAAAGGTATGGTCTGAAAGTTTTAATTGTTGAAAGGCATATAGTTCAACAGATTGTAATAGGACTGTAGATTTCTATCCAATACAGATTTGGTACATAAAGTTAAATACCAGGTTGTCATGGAAAAAAGAATAATGCTTTTCTGTTCCTCTCATCTTGCTTTTACAGGCATTTGATGTTGATAATGAGCCTTATGTGAAGTACAACAAATAAATATTATAACCAGCTCCTTTTAAACAAATATAAAAATTGCTACTCTTTCTGGGTTATGTGTTTTTTGAAACATATGCTTCAGGAATTCAGGAGTTGTAGCATGCCTCCTTGCTTGAAGGGTACCAGCAAGGGTAAATCCAAGGGGATGTACATGGGTCAGTTGTTGAAGATAGGGTTCAGTAACCAGTTTTATGATGGCAAATACATCAGATGGTGTTTTTTCTAATTTTCAGTTCTTGTGGTTCTTCCTTAAGTGATTTCAATATATAATGTGAATGAGTCATAAATAGAACACTGAGAGCAAACACATGGCCAGAGCATGGCCTTGTATTTTCTCTTCGAGTTCTGTCCTGAAACCATGACACGTGTAACAGAGGAGCAAAGGGAAGCATGAGTATTACCTGTGACCTTGATATTTTTAAGCCAGAAGATACTGGGGTTTTGTTTTCATTTAATATATTAACTTGATATTCAATATATTATGTTATTTTATGTTATGTTATGTTATCTTATCTTATATATAATAATGATTCTTCTGTGCCCTAGGTAAAGCCCCAACATATGCAACACTTATGTTAAAAAGGACCAGTGTGGTATTTTTAATTTTAAATATTTCCCAGAGATATTTCATTTCCCTTAACACGGCATGTTTTGTTCTCCTTACTGACCACATCCCAACAAGCTTGATGAGTGGATCCGTGGGAATCTTATGAGGTTTAACCAGACCAAGTGCAAGGTGCTGCACCTGGGCTGGGACAACCCCTGGCATCAAGAGGGAATGGGGGATGAACAAACGGAGAGCAGCCCTGCCCAGAAGGACTTGGGGGTGCTGGTGGATGAGAGGCTGG
The DNA here is from genome assembly GCA_013398115.1 of Falcunculus frontatus. Classification (NCBI taxonomy): domain Eukaryota; kingdom Metazoa; phylum Chordata; class Aves; order Passeriformes; genus Falcunculus; species Falcunculus frontatus. The sequence goes on from VZRV01007585.1 coordinate 2,199,473, forward strand.
ACATGACCCAGCAATGGGCACTCACAGCCCAGAAAGCCAAATGTGCCCTGAGCTGCATCTAAAGCAGCGTGGGCAGCAGGGAGAGGGAGGGGATTCTGCCCCTCTGCTCTGCTCTGGTGAGACCCCACCTGCAGTGCTGCATCCAGCTCTGGGAGCCCCAGCATGAAAAGGACATGGACCTGTTGGAGTGAGTCCAGAGGAGGACCATGAAGATGATTAGAGGGATGAAGCACCTCTCCTGTGAGTACACACTGTGAGAGCTGGGGTTGTCAAACCCCAGGAATTCCACATAGGCCTATCTCCTGAACTTGCCAAGGTCTCTCTGGATGGCATCCAGTCCCTCAGGTGTGTCAACTGTACCACTCATCTTGATGTCACCTCCAAACTTGCTGAGGGTGTACTTGATGCCATTGGCTATGTCACTGATTAAGATATTAGATAGGACTGGTCCCAATACAGACCTCTGGGGGTCAGCTCTTGTGACTGATCTCCATCTGGACATTGAGGCAACATAGTCTTCTATTTCGTTGGTTCTTCTGTGGTATTGGAGGCCCCAGATACACCATTTTCACCCAAAATTTCATTTTCTGAGCTGCAGAAGAAGATAACATTTCTCTGTTAAACACATTCCATCAATTACCCATCAAATAATCTCAGAAAACACAATTTAATTTGCTATTACGATTGGACGATCTATATGAAAAACTAGGACTAATTTCACAGTATAATATTTCTTTTAGTGAGACCCCTTCTGTTATTTTTAATCTTGTGGGGTATTGCAGGGATTTGCATCATTCCTTAGTAACAACAATTTTTTTTCTTTTCTGGGAATCATTTCGTTTTTGTTCTCATTCTAGCTGACCACAATCAACTGAGAAATGCCTATAAGTACTGATACTTTTGAAGCCCTGTAGTAGTTATAACTGTATCCCCCTTAATCAATGAAAAATGGAGTCTAAATCCCCAACCCTCTTCATTTTTTTTGTGAACCCTCAGTTTAGATAAATTTTTATATTTGCAATGAGACATATTTTTCATTAATAGTAACTGGAGTGCATATAATTGCAATTCTGTAGGTTAACCATTTTTGAAGCATTTTTCAAATATACTTAATCTGCATTTATCTGCAAAGCAATTTGATGTAGTATTGTTGCAGCAAAATAGAACATGCTGATGGATTCTGACGAATTTTTTTTTGTATTTTTGTCTTTTTCATACTCTCAACTGAATTCAGCATTGAGAATAAAATAAAGACACTAGTTACTGCATCTAGTCTCCTTTGCTAAAAATGTTTAATTGATTTAGACCTGCAGTTTTATACTAAAAAATAAAAGATGTAAAATTTAGGATTTCAGGAGTAAAAGTGAGCAAGACACTTTTATTCTGCAGTAGAAACAAGTAGTCTGGAAGATAACTCCACAATACATACAGCAAATTATATATAATTTTAACAGTAATTTGGATATCTTGAAAAACATTACAAATTTCCTGCAGTATAATTTAGTGTGTGCAGTTTACCATAGAAAAGGCAACAGGCAGATCTAATAATCAGTGTCATCACGTCTGAATAGCCCTCAGCAGGTCTGAACAATGTAATTCTACAATTTTCTGTTTGGGTACAGTTCTCAGACTAAATCTGTCAACTTTTAATAACAGTAATATCCCTTTAAAGCAATTCCCAGCAGAGATAATTCAAACCTGTACTTTTTGTGGACTTCAAGTCAATAAATCCTGATAGCATGACTTGCAATTATCTCTGGTGAGCCAAAAAATGTTTCCCCTTGAGAACAAAGTATCTTTCCACTTTATTAACTAACATCACTGTTTTTCCCAAATGATTAAAAAAGAACAGAAGCCATGACATTCCACACATTTGCGAATATCAGAATATCTGAAGTGGTACTAAAAATGTGCAATTTGTAATTAAATCTATGACATTTTACAAAGGATTTGCCACTGATTTATAGAACATCAGCTCTCAACATTCTTCCATTTGACTAACGAAAGCCCGTAAGTTCAAATTGTACTTAGGAAGCTTTGTTTTGACACAATCACATAATTCTAGTTGATAAATTTCAGCATCAAAACTGTCAGCTTTACACTTACAGAATCAATTTTCAAAAGAAACTTAGGAAAGCATAAATTCTTATGCTCACAAAAACAAAGACACAAATCTGATATTGTTATTTTGCCTGGTTCTTGGAGTAACTGTTGTCACCACTCTGGGTAATTCCACACTCGGACATTATCGAACCTTAAATTGTCACATAATGTAAGTCTGGGTTTTGCTTCAAGGTTTCATTATTTTCTAGGATTTGCTGATTTCCTTTTTTTCCAGGAACAGGTAGTGTTTATTGCTATAGTGATACAAGCAAGTAATTTAAGATCCATACAAACAATAAAGAATTGTTTATTTCACAGCACTATCATGGTAAGTTGAATAAAGTGATCCATATAGGAAAAAGAATATTATTTTTCATATAAAAAAGTCAGCTGGAAAGTTCAAACCCATTGTGATATCTCAAAAAACCCAAAACTCTTTGGCTGAACTTTAACAAGCACTGCCAAGAGCCTAATTAAATTTTTACAAAATATTACACTGCTTCTTGAGGGTGGAAGTCGTTGTTGCTCTTATTTTCTTTCTGGTGTAAATATGCAGCTTTTCTCTTTGCTAGGGAATTGAAGAAGCTTTGCCGGAAACATCAAACTTAAAGATATAGCCCACAGTGTTGAAATTTTCAATTTGACTTGTCTTTTTATTCCAGAATTTATTTATCTACCATTAAAATCCAAAGTTTTCCTCATTATCATGAAATACAACTATATAAAAACCGTATTCCAAAAGGTTAACATTTGAATGAAAACTTGTTATAAAATGGCATGTTAGAAAGTACACAGGTTGAAACTGAGATCCCTCCTTGTCTCTCTTTTTCTATCCTTTTACATGAAACCTATTATTGATTAGGAAACTAACAGGCAAGTAATGCAGAAATGACATGAAATAGTATTGTGAAATCACAGTCTAACATCTCCAAATATAATCCAACAAAATTTGCTGTTGTCAGACATAAAGATATTTGCTTCAGGATTTCCAAGAGAATCTACAATTTTACTGTGAGAATAACCAGGTAAGCACGTGAACCATTAAAAAATCCAGCTAATCATATGTTGAACGTTTTCCATAAGCAAGAACTTTCATAGGTCTTCTTAGACCATACAGGTCCCATTAACTTCATCAATATGAGAATTGCCTGTCATTTCAAATTTACAGGAGATTTAACTGGCTGTAACAGTATTAAGCTGTAACAATGTTGAAGCAAACGTTAATAAACTTGCATTATATTTGAAATTCAGACATTTACACAGGACTCAATTTAATTCATGTAATACAGATAAAATATGAAATATTCAAATAGAAGATACCTATTCACAAAAAGAAATGCCAGTCACAAATCAAAAGATTATAAAATAATAAATATGGAAATGAAAATCGATTGCTCTGGGAAATCTTGATGCAGTGGACAATAGTACAGTTGAATAAGAAACTAAAAGGACATTGCAACACATACATACAATTGATACCAGAAGTTCAGATTCTTATCTTTCACTTGAAAGAACATTACAAAATTTAAAAGATTAGTAGAGCAGTAGTTAAAGTAGGTTAAATTAGGTTAAATTTGAAGAATACATAACATTACATGCCTAAGTTTATGTGGGTAAGAATCGAAAGTTAAGCATATGGGCACTTGTAAGACCTTTCTATCATCCTCATATTAAGAAAATTAAATATTCTTCTTTGGAGACACAAAGCAAACAAAGCTTAATAAATGGGAATTTCATACAGAACGGAAAGAGAGAGCCATGGATCACAAAAAGACACAGAAAAGGAAAACAGTGGGATTTGGACGGCTTCGGCTTCATAGAGCAGCTTGGTATTCACCCTGATGAGCCAAAGCTGATTGAGCTTTTAAGATGTCACCTCCAGAGGGTGCAAAGCGCTGCACTCAGAGAGGTAAAGCTCTGTCTCCACCCTGTGGTAACCACCCTGAGTGGTAACCCAGTCAGCTCTGTCAGAGTCCTTCCTTGTAGAAGTACAAGCAACTGTCTTAAAAGTGAGTTCCTTGTTTTTCCTTCAACTTTCTCCTGAGTATATTAGCTGGGGCTTTTGTAAGTATGGACAAATACTTCTTGCCTCTTGAGATTAAATTAGGAGCCATTTAATTTTTAATTTAATTTTCTACCTCCCTAAAACAGTAGAGTACTATTTTATCAGGTTTTCACAATATTTACTCCGAGAGTTCAGTGAATTTCTATTTACAATTCAGTTAGTGCAACAACTTTCTTTTCAAACCAAAAAATCCTTCTAGAAACAAACTGGTCTTCTACTCAACAAAATGAAAAGGAGAAGCAAAGTCTTATCTTGGGTAATGGCATTCCAAGAAAATACGAAGAACACAGTAATCCTGTGAAATGCGTTCAATTCTGCAACCAAAGAGCATCTAGAATGAGAATATGAGAGTGTTTATGATATCAGCAGAATGTGTATAAATACCAGCTATTGGAAAACCTTGTAATATTAAGTGATGAACTTTGCAAGGACATATGTCAGAGTAAGGGGACTTGAAAAGCAATGGGTTTTGTTGTTCTTTAACCAGTAGGGAAGAAAAACTGTAGTATAAAACTTGTGGTTTAAAACTTAATATGTTATTTATGTTATTTTAGTTGGGGTTTCAAGACTGTTTTTCTATTTTAAATTTATGTTAACTTCATGCAGGATTACAGTTTTCAAGATTAAAATACCCCTTTCTTTTTAAAGACTAGAGTACTCCTTAACCTATGATATTTCCAATTGTTTTCATGTCAATTGAAACAGCAACTGCAATAATGTTAAAACTGATGTTTGTAGTTCCAAAAGTGCCACCAGAAGCAAGAGACTGAGGCTACAGGAGTAAAGAAACACAACCTAGACAGCAATTACATCTTAATTTAAAATGCTAAAATATCTTCCTGCTTTTGAGGAGTGCCTTAGAAGCAAAATTAATTTGTGAACATCTGCTATCTACAGGACAGAACATGAGTTTTGGTCAGAATATATTTCATTTTAATATTTATTATGTGTTATTTAGTACAAGCTGACTCTTTAGGAAATTAGTCGGGCTACAGCATTGATTTTAAGGTAGATGTTTTATTTCTTTATTCTATGTTCTGTGAATAAATGAAAACTATGTTCTTACTCAAAATTAGAAGAATTGAAAATGTAGTGGTGAGCTTCTCAAGTCATGTAGCACTTAAAATACTGGAGGCTGCTTTAAATTAAGCTCTTCATCAAAGTACTCGAGGTACCTAAATATCTAGTCAGACTGAAAAAAAAACTTACTAGACATATTCCAATCTTTGGAAGGGTGTTCTACAGGATTTTCTACAGGATTTAGTTCTTCTGAAGAAAAATTTAACTCGGTTGATTGTCATAGATGCATAAGGACTTAGATGCTAGAGAACTTTGAGATAGTACCACTAAATCTCATTTAACTTTGTCAGACAACACTGGAAGGTGAAACCAATCAAATATATAAAAAATATATCTTAGGTCTGTCAGCGTGAACTAATGAGTTTCTGCTGTAGCTTCTATTAGTACACCAGAAAAAGTCAGATAACTAATAGTACATGGAAAAAAAATGGATTGATTCAAACCTTCCATGAAAATAGAGTATTCCTTTCTCATTAAGCTGTGTCAGCAGATTCTTTTGAACAGGAGTCAGTACTGATATGAATTCACCCAGGTAAACTAATTTTGTTACTTTCTTAACAGAAAACACTAGCATGAAATTAACCATGTAATTAATGAACATAGCTCTTTACAGAATCAAATAGCTTTTTAAAAGGATCTATTATTTTATTTGTCCACCTGTTTTTATCCTCACAATCAGAAAATTAACATGATTATACCAAAAGCACAGCCCCATTAGTCCCCTCAGGGAATTAATTAACCTGATTTATCTGGGAAACCGCAGTAACCCTCACAAGTTATGAGTTGCTGTGTTTAATATTGCCATGTAAGTCCAACAAACGTAATGAATTATTAAGTCTTGGAAAATGAAATAACACATTTATCTTCTGTCTGAATGAGAGACTACAGAAAGCAAAAAGTGTTTCCTTTCAAAGGATGAGATGTATGAAGGTATATAATTTCCCTCCCATATATTATGAAGAGTTTAACAGAATTTTATTACTTAACTCCAGCTCTTGTCACCTTCATAAATCAGTAATCTAAATTCATTAAAAGATAACTGATTTACCCATGATTTAAAAGCTTTGGAGTACAACCAAAAAGCTAATAATTTTGCAATACCAATTTTGTGTTCTTCCCAGAATGTTTGACCTCACTGAAGGCAGAGCTTAGGTAGATAACAAAGTGTGAACAAACAGTCCATGCAGAACTGTTCTTTGGCCAGTGTAAGATACTACAGAATCCCTCTTTTTTCCTAGGCAAAAATAAATTACGATAAAGCAGTATTATTCGGAAAAAGTTTGCGTAAACTTAGCAGTGCATAAGATGAATCATAAATCTTTAGTTTTTTTGCAGTGTGGAGAAGTCCAAATTATGAAACCTCAAACCAGAAGCAAAATACTCACATCAGCATAAATATGTACCAATTAGTATTTAGTACTAGTAGCCTCCTGCCAATGATGTACTGAGCCAGAGTCCCTTGCTTGGCACCGACTCAGACGTCACCACTCTGTGCTTCTCCTTGCTACTGCAGAGGAATGACCGAAAGCAGCACAATTTGCTCAGACTGACAGCACAAATGCTGAAAGAGGTGTGGATCAAAAATAAAACAGAGAAAAGAACTGAGACAGAAGACTTCGCTGGCTTGTGAGCAAATGGTTGTGGTGGGGAAAATGCACATACAGAAGAAATGGAAAGGTTTCCAAGCATCAGAGCAGCAAGCTGCACAGTTATACTCCCAATTCAAAAATCAAACTTTAGCCAAGAGCTCATCACAGCCAAGATGTCTACTGGGAGCTGTCACCCTTTGACAAGTGATGATGAGAGTACAGTTATTATGTCAGTTGGCATACATAAATCTCCAGAAACTTCTACTGGCTTATCAGGAACTCTTACTGTCTTCTTTACAGCAGTTCTACTAAATAATGAACTCGGTTTCATTCTGATGCTTTCACAGCAATTTTTGGTGTCCATTTCTAAAGGCATATAAGGATGCGATATGCATAAATATTCTGTAACTGAATTCAAGGTGAAGAACTATGACTCTTGGCTCCGGCTAACACAAATATCATCATATTTACAGACAATTCATGATCGCCCATCAAAAAGCTCAACTCCTTTTCTTCGAGATTTACTAGTATGGCATCATACAGAAACATCTGTAAAACCTTATACTGTACCTGACAGTATATGGTCATAGTACAAGCAAATTGTGATGTAAAATTCTTCTATTCTGAGGCTGTATTTTTTCAATAATTTTTCAATCCCATAGCTCCAGCAAATTTAGCCAAGTACGGGAAACCAAACACTCAAACACTTGAGCTACATAGGAAAATAATATCACTGAATCTTTAAACTGCATTACAATCTTGTTTGAACTTCCACTAAGACTTAAAATGGTGTTTCGATTTATTTACATACAATGTCACTCAGTGTGGACAAAATTTGAACCTCTTTACTTCTTCTTAAAAGCATCCATTCATGAATTAGTTGTTTAGCTACTACTACTTAAAATTCATACACAAATAATTTGAGTTAAAACTCCCCATACTGTTTAATTTTACATACAAATATTTTTCTTTATTTCTTTCATAAATCTAAAAAATCAGCTAATTAACCCCTACTCGATAACTGCATTTCATGAGCACATATATACATTTATATCAAACTTCATTTTTCCTCTTCTAAGAAAAAAATCGCATGTAATAAAAAATCATTTCTTCAATACAAATGAATGGCACTTACTACAGTAATTTTATATATGAATAAATCTCATGGACTAATAGAACTGAAATATTACCTGTAAAATTACTTTAATGTTCTAAACTCACCTTTAATCGTATTTTCAAGATTGCAGATATCTGAAAGATATTATGTATTCAGTTTCTTTTCTGGAGTTAGTATGCTTCAGTACTGCAGCCACAAAGCTCAGTTCTGATCCTCAAATTAGTCTGGATTCCTGAAGGTGAATTTTCACAGAGAAGAATCCAGCAGTAAATGAGGCAGAGATAGCTATTTACAAATGGAGAAATGAGCCCAGAATAGAGCTAGCAATTAAAGCTCCATTAGCTGGAAAGTCGTTGTGCCATCATCATTAGAGAGTTTATAAAAACAGTAAAGAAAATTCTGTGACTAAGAGCCCCATTGGTGTTGGCTTTACACAGTAGCCTGAGGCAGCATTTGCTCAGACACGACCCTTTTCAGCAAAGAGCGAGAAGTGCAATAACTTCCCAACAAGAGTGATGACCATTTCGAGGGTAGACTCATTTGTTCATCATGAAGATGGCAAAAATAACACCAACTATTTTTTCCTGTTGCAGAAAGTTGTCATTTTAGTCACAGCAACTGCAGCAGTAATCACGAGATCATGTAAACCGTGTTTATATGAGTTATCTGCTAAATGATATATCTAGATTATCTAATAAGCTACTTACAAAAACAAGCAAATAAAAAGTAGATATGTATGCAAAAAATCAAATATCAAACATTCAAAAAATAATATTCTTATGAATAACTACAATTAAATTTAGTATCTATCTCTTTCAATAGAGACTTAAAGGCAAAGCTGGCTTTGAGTAGCAGGTTTGCTGGTAATAAGAAATAAAATGAGGAATAATAAAAAAAACAAGAGGAAGCCTTACTTAAACCTTCCCTGGTGAGGACTCTGCATCACTAACTCATTCATACTGCTCTACACTGATGTTTTCTCCTTTTACAACTCTGTTGGGAGACTGTTTAGCATGAGAGGGGGTGGTGAAATGCAGCACTTTTCCCTTTTTGATTCCCTTAAGACTAGGGAAACCTTAGAGTCTCTTTGATCAGTCTTGATTCATGTCCAAATGACAGCCCTCTATCATTCAGAATTCATTCATGCATATCACATCTTCATCTTCCCACTGACATTAATATCTGCACATTAACATTCAAGAAAACTAACCTAATAAATGCACAGGCTTTGTGTATGCCATATTAGAAATTTGACAAATGTTAAATTCACTTACATAAAACTGCTAAGGACTTGCTAAAGAAAAACTCGATTAAATTAATATGAATTCCAGTTACTGATCCAGCAAACCCTTGAACCTTTTGGTAGATCAATGTGTTGCAGCAAGTGATGCATTCACTCAAAAGGTTTCCTACGTCTGTATGGATTCTGAGACGCAAAGAGTTCCTGGAAGTGCAGAAGATAATGATCGTAAATAATGATGATTCACAAATCTGCACTATGAATAGCAACTAGTTTTAACAAAAAAAAAAAAAAAAGAACATCAGTAGAATTCCAATAGAATATGATTCTTCACAGTGACATAGGTTAAGCACAGGAAGCGGTTGCTGAGAGAGACTCTGAAACCTCTGTCCAGGAGGATTTTCAAAGCTCAACTGGATGACACATTGCATGATTGATCTAACTGTGAAGCTAGCCCTGGTTTGAGCAGGGGATTGGTAAAGATGACCTGCTGAGATCTCATTCAACTTTTTTCTTACTTTGAGTCCTATGATCTACTTTTCTACTGAAAAATACTGAACAAGTTTTAAAATAAAATAAAGCAATAAATTGAAGAAATGGACTGTATGTGGAGAAGTAGGTATGTGTTCAAAGCAAAAATTTTCATTCTTAATTTCTAATGGAAATAGCATGTTTTAACACCAAAAATAACGCCATTGATAACAGCTATATCTGAAATAGAAGTTTGAATAGCTACAAACAGAAAAGAATTGTATGTACTGCTGCAAAAGTTTAAATGGTGAGCATGAAACTTCAAGAATTCAGAAATCCATTCCTATTCAATATATGAAGAAAAAAAATAAATCTAGCCGAATAGATACATCTGTAAGGGACGAATGGGGGAATATGCACATGTTCCAAACTGCTTCATAGAACTGAGCTTGTGAATGAAAACCTGGAAATTGAATGAATATATATGATAAAAACACAAACAGAATTAAGGCCAAAGGTAACACTTCACTAAAAAAAATTACATTTCACTGAAGTGGTGAATGATGGAAAGAATACCGTGGACTATGTCAAACTGAGAAAAATATGAAATTTAAATAAATTATGGGAGGCAAATGAAGAGTTATAGAAGAAAAAAAGGGCTCAGACTTTCTGTTTTCTCTGTTACTCAAAGATTTCCTTTCCACAAACATTTCTTCAAAAGAGTCAGAGCATTTGCTGAAAGAGCAGTACCAAGCTTCTCTTCATCAACTCACCAGGATGTTGAGCATCAACTGATACAAGTGTCAGAGCCTGACCAGAGGAGGACCGTGTATATTGTTTAGAAAATAAACAGAATGGAAAAAGATATCAACATCAGTCAACAAGAGTGTGGATGAATACCTATTCTTGAAGCACTGGAAGTTAGATAGCACTCATTCTAACTGCAGATTAGGACATTTCTCTCTCTCTCAATAGGTGTAGCATTTACCTTTGCTTGAAGTATATCTGTAATGCAGCCCTACCCCCCTCAGTATGCATCAGCGCCTTCCACCCTACACCATTCTTTCCCAGGCTGTCCAGAACTAGCTGGAGACAGAGGCTGAAAAGGTATTTAGGCCAGCTTGGTTTATATGGTACGTGTTATGTAATTCATCTGATGTATGCTCAGGGCAATGGTTGTGTTTCAGGTGTCTTTATCTAATAAATTTTTAGGTATGCTTAGCCTTGGTCTACAGTTTCAGCAAAAATTTATTCTCTATGTGAAAAAGAAAACCAATCAAGTACATCCACTTCTTAAATGTACATAGTGTTATTAAGGCTTTATTACCCGCTGCAGATTATTGTCAATAATCTTGAACATTTCTTAGACATTCATGACTAAACAGCTCTTAAGACGTCAGTTGATCACTACCAATCAGCAAGTTTGCAAGGGTTATGATTTCAAAATTTAGAATAGGAGTATCAAACTCTTTAATGAGATTTATAATTACAGAGGTAAAGTAAGCCTCCTACCTAAATGGCTTTTTATTAGAACTTTTAAAAAACCATCACAACACAGTAGTAAGATTATCATATATTGCTTTTATTCAGAATAACCACCACGCTGAGAAAATAATTACATGGTGTTCTGCTCTTTTGCAGTATTATCATCTTTCATTATATGTACTGAATATTGCACTGAATGTAAGGGGCATGGTTTTATTTTGGGGTTAGCAGGGTTTGCATGGTTTTTTTTCTCTTACCATACTTGTAATGCATACATGTGTTAAGGAATTATTCTTTGGATTCTTTTATTTTCCACCTCCAAAGTACAGACAAGCAAAACTCATAAACAATTCACAAACTGGGAACAAAGTATAGATGTTTCAGGCTAGTGTTTGCAGAACAGGTATCTCTCATAAGTTGTCACCAGTATGAACATGTAGGCCTTGGTATTTTGTTCTTTCTCTATTTTTATTAAGTCTTATTCTGACTGGTTGTATATTTGATTACAATTTTAGGCATTCCGTTCAGCCAGTATAGCTGCATCTTACTCATATCATTAATATGACCCAAACAGGACCATTACCTACAGAAAAATTAGGAATAAATCCTGTTCTGGATGGCACGTGGCCCTTTGAATAACATGTAGGTCCTTTCTCTCTCTAAAACCTCGTGCTTTACATGATATGTACATTTCAATTTTAGCAAAGAAAGAAAGCAGGAGTCTTCTTGCACATTATACAGTCTTCTATCATCTTCAAAGCTGATCTAATTTATCCATTATAAGTGAAGCAGAAAAACATGACATCTGATGGTCTAATTAATATAATCACTTCCTAATAACATGATTCTGCAAGTTCAGAGTTTACTTTCATCATCCTTTGTGCCAATAAATTTTATAGATCAAATGTTGACATGAATCCACAGAAATGGTGATCTAACCAAAGCCTTTTTAGCATGTCATGAGTTTTCTGCTTGAAATCTAATCTTGGAGGAAAAAAATATGCAATTTTTTCCCTCTTTCAGAATGTGAGCTGAAAGAAAAATGAAGCAAACATATAAAGAACTCTAGTTATTGCTTTCAGCTGTCATTTTTCATCACTTGGTGCTGTGCATTAAGTGAAAAACTACGAAATAGCCTCTTACAAAACAGAGGAACTGTATTATTATTCATTTCAGATAGTCTTTAATAGAAGTAGCTGTACTCAATTTCTAGTACGGTAATGTTGTAGCCAGCCTTTCAAATTATATTGGACACAAACTTCACATGTTAGATGCATCTTTCAGAAGTTTTCATCTTCTGAAACTTAGCTACACCACATTTCCAACTCTGCCCAGGCTTATCCAAGCAAAATATTTTGCATAAATACATTCCAGTAACTGAGGAAATTCTGAGGAGGACATTTACTTTGTAATCCATGTATTCCTTTGACAGTCCAAACTCATCATCTTTACTCAAAAAGATCCACATGGTATTCAATCAATAACTGTCATGAAATTACACTTTAATGAAACTAATACTAAATTATTTCATTCCAAGCAAGGAAATGTGTTTATTCAAACTAACCCTCTGTCATTGTTTAATCCTAGACAGCAACTAAGTCCCACAGAGCCACCCGTTCACTCCCCAAGCCCAGCATCCACTGATTATGTATTCATAAGATTGTACACGTAATGTCCATGCCATATAATATTGTAATAAGATTTGCAGTTAGTGAACACTGCCTATCTTTGAGCTATTATTATGGTAGTCTCTAATTACTGTGAAATAATACACAATGCCAAGGAGAGAAGAGGGTGGGCAGACCATGTTTTGTGATTGATGCCTCCTATTCTGAAAATCACTGCCTCAGTTCTTCATTTTTTTCCTTCTTCCAGGACTACAAATGAGCATACCAAGGCATGTTTTTTGCAAAGAGCTTCTTAAAATAGTTTTTTATTAAGGCCAGATTAACAGGGAGAAAAAGTAAGGTAACACGACTCTTTACAGTATGCTCACTTTCTCCGAAACATATCCTGGAGCTTACTCTAGGTAACAGTTCTGCCTGCACTCTCAGGACACATCTATTTGAAATGTCTTCATCATATTGGCAATCAGATACACAGAGCGGTAGTCCAAAAATGGGCAAAGACAGTTCCTCACTTACAGTAATCTATTTCTCAAATTTTGATGGTTCATGCTCCTTCTTTTTCCGCAGTGGTTTCCATTGCCACAAGCAGTTAAATACAGATTCTCCAACTTTTCTCAAGTCTGAAATTTTGTGTGCTTACAGTTCTTCTCAAGACTTATGATTGAATGTGTTATACAAATTTTTTATGAAATTATAAAGTACGCATAGGTTGCTCTAGTCCTTAATCTCCAGAGTAATGTCAGATTTTGCAAGAAGCTACATGCAGCTCTTTTGACTCCACATATAATGCATATCATGGCACAAGGAATGAGTTCCTTAGTTAAGAGAGACTAAATTCTGATGTGTCTTGGGCACTCTTCCTCTTTTTAACTATTGACATATGAAAATACAATACTGTTCAGCCTTAAGGAGAGGTGACTGAGAGGGAATCTCATCATGTGTGTCAATATCTAAAGAGGGGGTGTCAAGAGGATGAACCCAGGCTCTTCTCGGTGTTGCTGACCAATAGAAAAAGAGGCAATGGGCAGAAATGGATGCACAGGAAGTTCCACCTGAAGATGAGGAAGAACTTCTTTACTGTCCAGGTGACTGAGCACTGGAAAAGGTTGCCCAGAGAGGTTGCAAACTTTCCCTCACTGGAGATATTCAAGAACCATCTGGATGTATTTCAGCACAATGTGCTCTAAGATGACTCTGTTTGAGCAGGGAGGTTGGGCCAGGTGACCCATTGTGGTCCCTCCCAACCACAAGCAGGGAGGTTGACCAATTCTGTGATTCTGTGACTGTCTTTACAGCATGTCCATTTACAAGAGCAGACATTTACAAAGGATGCATTAATACTTTACTTGCATCAAGAAAATAGATTTTATACATCACTGTGTGCTAATATCCAGATTTTCTTAACTTTGGACAGCAACACATGTACTTGTCTCTTGAGCAGTGAACAATGCTACTTTATTCTAGTAACCTGGATGGCAGTAAAAAAGCATTCCCAACAGATGTTTATTGTGCATCTATGAGGATGATTGCCTTAGGGACAGCCTGCAGGAAAACGAGAATAACCTTATTTATTCCAAAGAAGAGCAGTTTAAAACAAAGAATTCTCATTATCATGCTGATATTGTAATATTTTTTATATCTGATGAAACTCTGGTTTCTCTTTCTTTTTCAAATTGCTCTTTTTTCAAACCTCAGCTGTACAGTCTGGATTTCCTGTTGTGATGCAGGTCTCATCCATACAACTTACTTTTCTGAAGTGTGAAACTCTTCCCTTCATTCTGATGGGCTTCAAAATTTTGATTTTGCCACTTTTTTGTTCAAGAAACTCCCATCCCTCCACTATGTTTGGTTTTGTCTCAAGAAAGAGACAAAGACCAGAAGAATATTTTTTCACTTTTCTGTACTGTCTTTCACCCAGTAGCATCCCATTGCATGAGAATCTACTAGTAAACACAAAATGAGAGAAACTAATGGTGCAAGTCATGTTTTGACAGTACAAATGAGGAAATCTGGAATCTCCACAGTCTTGTATCACTGATAGTACAAGAAAATGGACTAATTACCTGTTCTTTAGAAAGAAAATAATAACTGCAAGAGTTTGTGGAGCTCATTAAATGCCAGGTGATCCCCAGGAAGCCTTGACTGGTTTACAAAACTTTTGAATTCCTTGAACATGCCTACCCTAAGGAACAGAAAGAAAACTGAGACAGAATAGATAAATGAAAGTTTATTTTTTTCTCTCTTGATGATTATTATGGGGCAGAGAGGGAAGTGGGTTTTATTTATTTTATTTTATTTTTCTATGCCTGCATTTATGAGAGCAGCCAATGTTTAAGACCACTGCTAATGACCAGTGCTAATGACAAGTGCTACCTGTTAATGATATTGTAACAGCCTGTTACAACTGCAGTATTAGTGAGGTTTCCTTACTTTTCAAGGCATTTGTTATCTCCCTTGTGTGTTAGCATCAACCTTAAATGTTTGGAGCCATTTGTACCTCAGATCATATATTGAGATTTTTTTAAGTGCTTTCTGGACCTTATAGGGTTCTTCTCCCCTCTGGAGCTTCTGGTATGCTGAAGGCAATGGAAGTTTGGGAAAAGGGTAGCAATCCGAGTCTGAGCCCAAGCCCACGGCCTTGTTTAAATTTGGTCACAGTCCTGGTCCCTGACCAGGTCTAACCTTGGGTCTTTCAAGGTTCTGGAGTTCTCCCATCTGCCAGCTAGTCCACTTTAAGGTATGCTAATGAGGCACCACTACACAGACAGCAAGATCACAAAGAAAAGAGTCAGGAATGGAGTTTAAGAACATTCTTAAAAACTACAGGAACATGTTTAAGAACTACAGTGATTGGGGACAGAGCTCAGACACATGTGGCAACCAGTAAGCAAGTTAAAATGGGACTGTCTCCTTTTGTCCTCCTTATTTCCATTTTCCCATGCTTGTTCCTCCGCCAACCCACCTCCAATCCTTTCCCTGCCTTTGGCTCCACCCCTAATATGGAATAATTTTGTACATTCCCACATTGCCCCTATAACATCCCACTATAAATTTCACACAATCCCACAAGCCTTCTCAAATATCTCAAATATAAACATCCCCCACTTATCATTTACAAAATAATAATCTCCAAGACTTTGAGTTGTTCCCTCAGTTGCATTTCCTCAACTCCTCATCTGAAACACAATCTTTGGTCTCTCTTACCACACGTGCCTTAGTGTTTGTGTATCTAGGTGGGGTATGTTACCCTTTCTGTCTCTGGTCTCTGGCTTTTATCTTGAATACCTATTAACTATACGTGCCCATAAACCAGATGTCCTTACATTCCAAGTATCTACACATCTCTTATATTCTGCCTATCCATAAGCTTCCTAGTGTCACCTGAAAAATGTACTTAACACTAAGCAACCTTTGGTAACATCTCTCACTCTGGTGACATCTGAAGTTTGACACATAATCTTTAAGTACCAATTCCAGGTTTGTTGTCGGATGCCATGAAGTTTTCCTAGGCCTTTGAGAGCTCAAAGTCTGTGATTTGATACAGCAAAGTGACTTACAATGCTATGACATTCTTTCCTACAGGCATCTTCTGCACTAGCACAGGGTTTTGTACAAGGATGTGGAACAAGACATGGAGATAGTACAAAGCAGTAACGTTTGTTTTAAGGAAGGGCAAGTAATTATTATACATGCCAAAACAGAGGGAAGTAGCTAAACCAAGATGCCATCGGGTTGAATGCTAGAGAAAGCCACAAATTAAGTCTAATTAAAACAGGCTCAGAACTATGCAGTGGATTACAGGGCTGTACTATTATCACTGCCACTGAAGACTCTCTGCAGGCCTGTAACCAGTCATGTTTTACTGTCTCTGTACCACTTAATGTAGCGATTGTTGCTGTAGCATTTCATTAATCAGAAATTATCTGACATAGAATACTGCCTCTTTCATATAAGAAATGTGACTAACCCAATCTCATGTCCAATTTGCAAACAGGTAAGGGAGAGCTTTTAGCAACTAAATGTGAAAAGGCTGATTCTAACTCCATACCCAGAAAAGTCTGATTCCCGTACTGTAACCTTACCCATCTTCTGCTTCCTCAGCTGAGCCCACTAACCAAAACGACTCTGTGCTCCTTGGCTGTTTACAATTTCTCAGCTATTGATTTCAGTCTCATGCTACTCAGTGCAATACTTCAGCCTCAGCATGAGAAAAGTTGCTTCAGCATTTTAATGTCTTTCATTCCTCATACACTCCCAGCAAAACAAAAATACCCTGTGACTGTCAGGATTTCAATCCTGAGGATCCTGCAGCACTCCAAAATGTTACTGTTACAGATTATACCTTGCCACATTACACATAAGACAGCATGAATCTAAACACAGCCAGAAGTCATATATATCCTTCAACACCAAAGGCTGTATTGGCACCCAAACAGAGGACTCATTTTCAGGTAACACTGAATCCAGATTTTGTCTGACCACTAACTAAAGGGGCATTGGTTCTGTATTTGCCAATGCCTTATATGAGAGTGTCGTACTGAATAAGGTGTTGAAAAAAGGGGCTAATCTGCAGTGCCTTTAACCCTCTGTGGTCCAACTACAATTATGGATCTATTTATAATGTATTTCACAAAGGTCAGTGTATAAATTGAGTGCTGGCTATCTCCAGGTTACGCCAATTTATTCCTAATCAGATGCATGTTTTGCTGTGTCTGTTTCAAGGGCACAATCATCAGCATGCATGATTACCTTAATGATTTTGTGGAGCGCTGTAGTCCATCAGGATAATTGGAAGCACATCCATATTCTAGAGTGCATTCCTACACTATAGAAACATTCTTCAGAACATTTTAAAAAAAAAGAACAGTGCTATATCCATCAAACACCCCGATTCAAAAACTGGAAGAGGATCAAACACCATACACTTTAACCTCGAATATCAGGGGATGGAACAGATTTATTTTATCATAAAAATTCTGTCATGGAATTGAAGAAAAGCTACGCTATAAAAAAATCCTTTGTTTCGCAGATCACCCCAAATGGTCACAAACTGGGGATCTTTACGCTAAAAAATATATTGGCAGCTATCAGAAGGGAGTAGCAAGAGTGGGTTTCTCAGTAAAGGGAGGAGACCTGGCACCTGAGTGTGACAGCAAGCCTGAAAGGGCAGTACCCTCACTGGCATGGGCACAGACTCACGGTACCCTCAAAAGCTGAACAGAATGAGCCTGAGGATGGTGACAAAGTTCTGCTGAAGACCAATGATCTCCAGAGAAGCCCATGGTGATGAGGCAAGTCTAAGGCCAGCCAGCAAGCCAAGGTGCAGCTAGACACATGACCAGGCAAAGGCACAGCTGCAGTATTGCTCCAACAGATCCCAGTGGAGAGGGCCTGAGTTTAAAAGCATCACCCAAGTGAAGGGGACACGTGCCCATCAAGGCTTTGGAAACCTCTTGCTCAGACATGTAGCTAACTCAAGGCCAGACAGGTGCCACATCAAATTTGTTCTGTAGACCTGGCAGTCAGAACAGAAGGATATTTGGGAGGGTGTTTGCTGTCCTGGCAGGTACAGTTAAGCACAACATAGTGCCATTACACTCCCAGTTGTCTCTCTTTTAAACTAAACAGACCAAGGCAATAGTCTAAATATTATAGTACATTATCCATTTAAAATATCTTTGTCTTTTATAAACTGCTTTTGCTATAGGGCAGAAATTACAACAAAGCCTTTCCATCACCCTGGTCTTTCTCAAAAACCCCTAGAATATCTGCTGAGAAACATCTGCTGTATCTGCCTCGGATTCGGCAGGACACAGTATTTCCTGGTCATTCCAGTGACCGTTGACCTAACAGAAACAGGAAACATAACAGATCTGCAGGCTTGATTCAAATGTTCTATTCAGCACTTCAAGACACCAGAAAGCAAGACCAGCAATTGTGCTTTCTCAATTGCTCCTCAGACCAGCACTACTAATAGTCAATATTAGCATGTAATTAACATAAAACCAAATAATTTTTATTACAGTAGAAACTACTCCCTTATCACAAGTTAGCAAGATGGCAAAACACTTACTTTGATTCTTCTTCTGTCACTGGAATCAATATTAATGCTGTCCCTTGAGTAGGGATTCAGTCAACCTAAGAAGCTCCTCAAAAGCAGTAGTTTCCACTGCCTTTTTGTTACCTACACAGTATAAATTGTCCAGAGTGGTCCAGGTAATCTGTTCACTCACACTGCTTGCAGCTTTTTGACCTTTTCATAGCAACTATTCAGACTGTTATGCTTTAAAATTTTGGCATCTTTGGACCGCAGCCTTAGATTTCCTCCAACACTCATATGGCACTTCGTGATTTTCATGGATTCAGAGCTACACAGGATTGAAATCAGCTATCAAGGATTTGGTTTGATTCAGTCTTTACAGTCTGAATAGACAGGGTTTTTTTCCTGGGTTTAAATTTATGCCACAGAAGAAACCTCAATGCCACGTAAGCTTTATAAGCACTACAAATGATGAACAGAAATAGGATTTAAATATTGTCTCTAAATGCATCTAGAAATGAAGCTACTGCATCAAACAACAAACAAACAAAACCAGCCAAGAATTAATTTAACATAGAAAATGACATAATGCTAACCATCAGAGTGCTCAGGTACCAGAACAAACTTGCAGGGGAAGAGGCAATACCAAAATACCCCACTACTTTTGAGGAGATCATCAATGAATTTATTTAAACAAACACACAAAACATGATGACTGCATAATAAATACTGGGGTTAACCAACAGGTGAAATTTTTGAGTTCCTATCTTACTAAAATATCAAACAACGCTATTCCAAATTTCTGATAATTGTACTGCAAGATTGAGTCCTAAGGAAATTCCAGGCAAGGAATGAGGGTCTTGTCCTCTAAATATTCCATCTAAGTGGCTAATGTTGACCCTTCCTCTTGCATGCATTAGAATACTTCTTACAGCCTCATTTTAAAATTTCTAAAGCATTAAACAAATGGCTGAAATTTGTAGCTCAATGTGAGAACAACTGTGAATTACCCCGACTCTAATACTATCTAAAAACACATCACCACAGCACTTTTGGCTTTAAAGTATGACAGCAACTCCAAAATAATAAAAATTTTAGGCCAGTTTCCTAACCCAGACAGTACTTAAAAACCTTCCTCCAAATCACCAGTTGTTCAAAATGAGATAAGTAATGTGTATGTTCCAGTCTATTTCCATAAATATATGCATTTTTACAAAACCTCTATGAACATTTCCACTTAGATATCTCACCATTCCTCCACTGAACTTTCTACTCCTTTTCCCAAAAATAGATTATGAAGTACAAAAATTATACTCCTAAACAATGCAGTATTTTCCCCCCTAAGAAATAGCTGTAGGTATGCAGGCTATATTTTATTTTATTAAAGTTTCAAAATCTTTAGTGTTCGCCTATATCTGTCAACAATTTAAAACACTATCAATTTTTGTCAAAATATTTAGACCATAAATATTGGAAGCTGTGGAAGCAGAAGAGAAAATAGTAAGAACAGTTTATCCTTTCACACAAAAGCTAGTAAAAATTTGTACCAACATAGGACTAAAACTGAATAAAGAGGTAATAGGGCTAGTTGCTATTAAGGCATTGGACCACAGCTTCAAGATTTCCATTTGTGATGCTATTCCTCACCAGCTGAGCTAATAGAAACCATAACCATGGAGACATCATGAAGAGACAGCAAAACAATCATATTTAAAAAGTAATAGTATTTTCAAAATCAAAAGAACCCAGAACTTAAGTAGGGTTGGAGAAAAACCTAAGATTTTGCAATTTTAATTAGGGATGGGAAGGTGGAGAGGGTTCTAGTTCACATTCCAGACATTCGTGTCAACCTTTTCTGAAGCAGCACTACATCTGCCAGACAAGTTCACCCCCACTTGGCTGGCACGAGGCTTAGGGGAGCAGTAGACTGTTGGAACTTCATTATGCTGTCCACGGTGAAATGCTAACATCAGACAGCCATATGCTGCCGTAAAAAGTTTGAGAGCCAACAAATGCTGAACAAAGCAGTGGGGACACAAAGTTATATTGCAGCACACGTGCCACAGCATTCTGAGACACCGCGCACCTGCAATATTGGAAAACAGCACAGGACAGGATAATTACATCATTGAGCAAACCATGCAATGCCAGACGGCTATAAAGGAGCATCTCCTCTCCTTCCCTATACCTCTGCTTCCCTCTCTTCCCTTGGGAAAATTTACCATTATCTTTTGCATAAAACTCCAACTGTTTTATGCAATATACAGCAACAAAACAAGTTCCTTCTCTCATCAAAATATATGTGCTTCAGCTGGTATCTAAAGAGAAGATGAAAACTCCATTTCTAACTGAAGTATCTGCATTTACTGGAGCAGAACCAGCCACAGGGCAAAGTTTCTAACCAATCCACAAGAAGAAAACCACATTTATAGCAAGCCCAACTGCTCTCTATTAGTGGTATTGCCTCTATCTTGCCCTACTTTAATCACAAGGGTTCACAAAAGTCGCTCTTAAAAACAAATCATTAACATTTGACAAAAACTATGAAGCTTGTTTTTTCAGAACATTTCCCACAAGGCATCAGACAAAGCCACATTTATAATCTTCCTTTCAAATTGCAATGTCATATCAGTCAACTCAGCAAGCAATTCAGTCTAACACTTGATCAAAGTAAAAGAAAACACAAATTTGCTTCCTTTACCTTGATTATTGAGAGAACATTTAAAGTAAACATTTAAGTAAGCAAACACACATTTTAAGGTTTTTAAAAACCAGGAGCAAGAGACAAAAATCTCTGTGATTTGTAGTTCATTAGAAGCTGATATTTGAGGGAAATTTTTAAGGCTTCTTTTTTCTTTGGAGTAACACATAGCATTTTTGCTTGGGTAAATATTGTCTGCCAAGAAGTAAGCTAGATATCTGGCAAAATGAGGAAGTTAGAATAAATGCTGAGATTTTTCAATTAAAAAAAATCTAGTACCTTATGTCAAGCTTTAGCAAAATTTTTTGAATTAATAAAGAAAAAAAATTATGTTTATGTCTCTCTACTGAGGTTCTGGAAAATTATTTTTCTGAGCTGATGTAGAAGGCATTGGATAAAATCCGCACGTATTCACATATATAATCTGTGCAGACACCAAGGTCTGGACAACTGCCTACAGTTTTTGTTGTTGTGATGTTCCCATAATCATCATGTTTAACGGCAGGACTTCGTGAAAGTCCAAGCACCGAATTCCTTACCTAAACCTCTTAAACACTGATTTCTTCCTAGATGTATTAGGATCTCTGCCTTTTAAGTCAGAGGAGTGAATCACTGTTCTGAGAGCAGAGACGACAAAGTTGACATAGATCATAGAATTATTTAGGTTGGAGGGAACCTCTAAGATCATCAACTCCAATCACAAATCCAATACTGCCACGTCCAACACTAAACTACGTCTCTAATTGATCTACATGTCTTTTAACTACCTCCAGGGATGGTGACTCAAGCACTCCCCAGGGCAGCCTGTTCCAAAAATGTTATAAAAGGACCACTGATAGAGCAGCAGGCAGAATAACACACTGTGCTCTAATGTCAGCAGCATAATACATGGGAATTTAGGTCTGTGAACATGGCAGAGGAGTTCATTACAATCTCTAAGCCTGTGCATCCTGTAATTTCCATGTCATCTATTGAGATACTCATTCAAATTCCCCTCTATGACAGGTTTCAACATATGACCATCAGGTAATTACATTCCCTCTCTAGTGCTATCTTGGTATTTATTATTCTTTTCTGGCAATAAGTAGGATATAGTTCGTTTCTTTTTTTAGTCTCCAAATATGGTTTATTAAAATACACAATTTTCCATACTATTACTCTGTAGTTTTATGTGTTTGTTGTGTTTTTCTGCCAGGATATTAGCCTCATCAGTTTGAATTTCTACATTTTAAACTGAGATTTTACATGAAATGTGAGGCAGACAAGATACAGTACCACTGCTAAAAGGATATTTTTTCATTTTGAAAACAAAACTCATGTTGATTTAGACAGGGAAGAAAATGAAATGGAAATGCTGCTACTCTTCCGCTTCGTAGTCTGATTAACTTCAGGAGATGGAACTTCTTAAATTTCACTGTTGAGGAAAACTCTTCATGTATCAACCTAGATAACTGCATTGATTTATCAACATTAAATTAACAACTTGTGAGTACTGCAACAGCAAAACATTAACAAAAAAAAACCAAACATAATTTGTGGATTAATCAAAGGAAATTTATGCTGCAAGTCATTGTCATCAAAAAATGTCAGAAGAAAGGCTCAACATGGAGGTCTTGTCTAGCAGGACAATTAAACCAATCTAGCAGGCAGCTGCTGTGTGAAGGGGTGGTCCTGTCTCTCCACTGTCCCACACTCTGACCAGGAAATCACCCCATTTTCTTCATACTTGCATAGTTATCAAGTCGACTGTATGGCAAGACAATTGTAGCGGGTTTGGTTCGTTAACCGGGCAGAAACACCAATTAAGTGTAGTGGTTTAGTTTGCATTTCTTACCTTCTGTGACATAAGAGGTTTGAAGAAAGGCAAAGCAGGCTCAAACTTAAAGAATATGAAAGAAAGTTTATTACTAACAGAGTTAAGAGTAAAATAAAATAAGAGATTAGGACAAAAAAAAACCCTTTTCTCCAGCATCCCCCCC
>VZRV01007585.1:2223594-2233722 GCA_013398115.1 Falcunculus frontatus
GGGCCCGCCGGGGCCGGGGGAGGGGAGGCCCGGGGCCGCTCCGAAGAGCGGAGCCCCGGCCAAATTCCCCTCCCTTCCCCGCCGGGAGCTTCAGACCGAAAAAAAAAGGGACACTTCCTGTTTCTCCACTGGCTTAAATATGGAAATTTCGAGAAGCGTGACTGGTCAAGAGATCTGTCCATCAGACTCAGGGTCAACCCACGACAACAATCCTAAATGATGAAAAACTAACCTTAAAGAGAAAACAAACAAAAAACCCCAATCTCAGAAACAATCTCCTCTCTTCAGAAAATAATGGTTACATTCTACAGATTGCCTTTTCAACAACTGGAAAGATTGTTCCAGGTGATCACATGATTTTTTAAAGGGCTTAGGAGTATGGACAGGTCCCAGTTGACTGGAAGCTGGCAAATGTTGCCCTGGTTTTCAAGAAGAGCAAGAAGGATGACCCTGGAAAATACAAGCCCATGTCAGTCTCACTTCAGTGCCTGGTAAGATTATGGAGAAGATTACTCTGGGAGTCATTGAAAAACACCGGAAGGTAAACACAGCAATGGCTCACAATGCAAAGTTTGCCAGCAATAGTAATTTGAGAGGAGCTGTTCACTCCCTCGCAGGCAGAGAATCCCAGCAGAGAGACCTCAACAAGTTAGAGAGATGGGCAATCTCCAACTATATGAAGTTTAACAAAGTCCCAGATTCTGCACCTGTGATGGGGCAACCCTGGATGTATGGGAAGACTGGGCAACAAGAAGCCGGAGAGCAGTGCCGCAGAAAGGGACTTGGGTATCCTGGTTGATGGCAAGTTGAATCTGAGTCAGCAGTGCCCTGGCATCCAGGAGGGCCAACCCTGTCCTGGGGGTATCAGGCACAGCATCACCAGCTGGGCAAGGGAGGCGATTGTCCCACTCTGCTCTGCAGCCTCACCTCAAGTGCTGGGGACAGTTTTGGGTGCCACAGTACAAAAATTACATCAAGTTGTTAGAGAGAATCCAAAGGAGGGCAACAAAGATGGTGAAGGGCCTTGAGGGGAAGCCGTATGAGGAGCAGCTGAGGTCACTTGGTCTGTTCAGCCTGAAGGAGACTGAGGGGAGACCTCATTGCAGTTACAACTTCCTCATGAGGGGAAGAGGAGAGGCAGACACTGATCTCTTCGCTGTGGTGACCAGTGACAAGACCTTAGGGAATGGCCTGAAGCTGAATGGGGGAAATTTAAGTTGAGCGTTAGGAAAATATTCTTCTCCCAGAGGGTGGTTGGGCACCGGAACAGGCTCTCCAGGGAAGCTGTCACAGCACCAAGCCTGACAAAGTTTGAGAAGAATTTGGACAATGCTCTCAGACACATGATGTGATTCTTGGGGATGTCCTGTGCAGGGCAACAAGTCGAACTCAACAATCTTTGTGGGTCCCTTCCAATTCAATATATTTTATGATTCTAATAGAGATTTTCAGCCTGGTGACAGAAACTGAAGTTGACACCCATTGCTGTGACTAATGCTGAAGTTCAAGATCTAGGGCAAAATGTTATTAATTTATCTAAAAAGTGAATAGCAGGCTCCAGATAAACCAAGAATAAATACTTCTATTGTTTTCAGGAAAGAACTGGCACAAAGATTTTTCAGAAACTCAGTTTTATGCAGCAAGCTGTTTTTATTAAAGTATGATAGAGGAGTTCACTGAAAAGATTTGGAATTACAATGAGGAACATTTTAACCCATAACCTTTTCTTGACATTCTGTTTGTTCTTAATCACCTGTACTTCATTTAATATCAGAACTATGTTTTCTTAAATATCATCCTGCATATTCTACAGGGGAAGGGGGAAAGAGAATGTACATTCTGAAGTGAACTCAAACAGACACACTGGCATTTGCACAGAATGTCAGATGGTGGGAGAAATCAAACACTACATTTCATCTTTAGCTGTCAGCCTGGTACTGGTACTCTTGCTGCTGCAAAGATATTTCTAGGAAGTCTACAATTCAAAAGGAAGGGAAAGGGTGAAACCATCTTAAAATATGGGAAGACTGTGTGATAATCAGTTAGTCTAATTGGTCTTGCCTCTGATTTTAGCATGGCATTCAAAGTCACAGGGCACACATTTACTGTCACATGCATGATTCTGCTGGTGCAGGGTGCTGGGCAACAAAGAAATCAGCTGATGTTTAGCCCACATCCATACACAATAGCTGCTGATAGAGATTCTCTTGACAGAAGATGTTTATCTTCATGTTTGTTGTACTCGAGCATTAGTCAGATGGTCAAAGTGACTGGCTACATTTAAGCTGCAGTGATAGAGAAGGTTTGTGTTCAGCCACTGAAACAGAATAGTAAATGAGCAAAAGAAGGGAAACATGGAACTGGCTTGCACAGATTACCACAGCACACGTAGCCTGTCAGACACAGGATGATTTGCCTTATTAAGTATTCATTAAAGTATGTGGGGGGACTTGGTGGAAGGAAACTCAGTTTGACAGACAATCTGCACACATTACCTAAAAAAAAATGCCACCTAAATCCTCAATAGATTAGAGAATTTGGAATCAAAAATTGTTGCTTATATGTAATTTCTTGTATTAGTGATCCCAATACCTGACAGTCCACATCCATTTATAAGTTTACAGAATGAAAGGTGATATAGTACTTTTGTATGCTGTAAACATTTGCATACAAATGAAATCAGTGGAAGATAATGGGGCAATCCGAAGGATATCTCTATTTTCTTTCTTTTCTTATTTAATCTCATGTGTATATACAGAAAATATCTCGTGTGTTTGAAGCTACCAATTAAATTACTCTAAACTGAAGTAGTTAAAGGGTTTCTTTTATTCTTCTTTCAATAATTTGGAGGTTAAAAAATGGCTGCCAAGGAAAGCTTTTAAAGCCAGTATTTATATTAATACAAGTTAGTATAATATCTTAACTGCTACTGACACAGATGACCAGAGGCAAGGAAGCCGACTTCTTTCTATTCATCCAATATTGAAATATGAATATTCAATATTGATACTTGACTACCATTCACAAGGAACAACTGTTCTTCCCTGAGGCCTCCAGCAGCTTTGCCTCAGCTCTATACCAGACATCCCAGCTCTAGTTCCCAGCTCCTCAGAGAATTACAGCTTAATATAAATGAGCTGAAAAGCTTAAAAGAAAACTTCAGATATATAACACCATTTCTCTTGCAGACCCCTACAGCTACTATTCCATATGGTTGCTTGTTCCATAATCAGACATGCATGCACTAAAATTACTGCTAAAACTGTTTTCAGTGTCTCAGCAAATTTGTGCAATGAAGTTTGCTGTTCAGTTCTAAAAATAGCGAGTTGACCAGATAAAAAGGACTTGCATTTCCTGTGCAATAACCTAAAGGATTCATTTTAATAAAGAAACAATCACACACACTCCAAAATCTGTATCTATCTACACAAAAATAATATTCAGTAATTTAGCTAAAAGACTTGGAAGAGTTGCAGAAAGTGATATCCTACCATAAGAAGGCTTAATTGTGTCTTCAAAACATTTAAGATGCCATCTGTCTCCTACAGAAATGGTTTCTTTATTGTTTCCTCTATTTTTCCCAACCTTCACGTTGGTAGACAAGGGGAGCAGGGGCTGCAATGGCTTTTTTGATTAATTTTATATCAGCATGTCTGAGGGCATGCCCTGATCTATTGAGTTCCTTCCTTTTATGATTTTAGCTTTGCTCTTGCAAATCATTCCCACACTTTCCACCAGCAGAACAGTAACCTTTAGCTTTTATAGAGTAATGCTGTACAGAATCAAAGTACAGGCAGCAGTCAAACACTGCACTGACATTTAGGAAGAAGATGACGCCACTGGTGAGCAAAGGGCCTCACAGCAAGAGTAATGCTGCTGAAGTATCTCTGGAAATTTACCTTCCAGCCACTTTAAACTAAATGGATAATCCTGCCCAAGGGCACAGTTGCCTGGACTGTGGTTACAGCAGACCTGTGTTGAACAATTATCGCCATGGCTATCTCTCCATGACACTGGTCATTGCTGCTCCATCATATCAGTTTCACCATTCTCTTGACAGAAGGCTCTGTTATGGTTTGGTTTTTTTCTTAAAATCAGTTTATTTCAGAGAAATGAAACTGAGAACTGGTAGACAAAGGTTAAAGACAGGAAAACCAAAGCTATTGAAAGGATATTGTCTCCAGTGTAGTGCAGAGAAAAACAGGAGGACATGGGAAAGGAAAAAAACTGAACAGAAATTACTTTGTCTGTCTTAGGCAGAATAATCCACGTAACCAAAGAACTAAATCTCTTCCGTGAAATTGTACTTAATATTCCTCACATTTCAGGGAAACTACTGTGTAATACATAGTCTCTTATATTTTCCTAAAAGAAATTATTTTTAAATGTCAGTGTTTTTGCAATGTGCCGAGGTATAAACATTATAGTGTTATTGACTATGGTTCATGTCTGAGTCATTAAAGAACTACAGCACTATTACTGAAAAACAGTTTTCTGTGAAAATACACACTTCTTCTGACAGTGGAAGGAACATGTCTGTCTCCATATCATAAGCTGTATCTTTACATGCCGGTGGCTTTTACAACAGCAAGAAAAGAAGTCCTTAGTGAGAAGAGCAAAATAAACATTTAGTTATCTCCTAAATTGCCACTATAAATTTTATAATAGTATGGCACAAGAGCCCAAGAATGAAAGAAACAAATAAAAACCCCAGCCCTCTACTCATGTCAAAATATGAGCAAAGGGAATCTATGCAATTCCCTGGTATTGGAGTGCCACTTCTGGTATTCCACCACTTTGGAATACCAGGGCACTTTGCCCAGTTGTATATTTACTTTAAGCAGAGAGACAAAGGTTTTCATGTACGACCTTCCTTGGGAGCCACTAGAATAAAGTTTGAGTAAAGATTACCAGTCTACCATTTAGTCCTGGGCAATTAAAAAGTTCTTGTCAAAATCTGTTCATTCAAAAGCTCACTACTTTTGGCGCAGTCTTGCAATATTTATATTACTGCCAGGCTGCTAGTCAAGTGGAAAAAAAAGAGTTAAAAACAAGTCTGGTAGAATAAGAAGTCATTGCTTGTCAGTAGAGGAACAAAAATTGAGAATGACTATGCATCTTCAAGAAACACCTTTTTATTATATGCAAGTTTCTGCATGTATGTACATGTGAAGGAAACCCAGGATGAATTGCAACTGCATTTACACATCAGTTGTCTACCCTTTTCTTTTCTTTTCCTTTTTTTTTTTTAGAGACTTTGGTAGAAGGTGACAAAAGAGCAAACACTGTATAAGGAGATTCATCTAACAAGCAGATGTGTGTGAATTTACTTCAAAGATTAAAGAATTTCACAAAAACCTCTCCCTGGCAAAACATTTTTTGACATCAAATATGCCAAATGAAGTAATTTCCAGTCAGATACATGCACAAAGCTTTTGAGTGCTGCAGATTACTAGAATTATTAGAAACCAGGTAAATTTTTGAGAAAAAAAAGCCTTTTCAAGTGAGTCCTTCTAGGTACATAGTGATATATGATTATCCATACACATTGTATTTTCTGATGTTTCTATGAAATTCTTGAGAAATTAAAATCTCAAATGGGTCAAGTATCCTTTTACTATTTAGGTATTAGGCAGTCCTTTCACATACTATTTTCAGGCTTGCCTCAAACTTTCCCTCACAAAAATAACGGGCTTCTCCCTACATATACAAAATCACCTTCTTAAGAGTCACATACAGAAGGCCAGAGACTGCATCCAACTCAGAAGACAGAAGGTCTTCACCTATCATGTAAAAAACACTCTATTGTAAAATTTATAGTGGTAGTTTAGGAGATAACCAAATCCCATTAGAATACATCTTAGAAGTTACCTTTTAGCATCCTAAAAGGAATATCCACAGACATAAACAGAGAGTTTTCTGGAGTCAACTAATGTCTTTTGATGTAACTTCTAGGTGCATAGTTAGCGAATGGAAATAGTGCAGCTCTTCATTTGCAAAGTTCTTCAAAAACCGTACGTCGTCCTCCAGTTCTCCTTACTCTTCCATCCACTGCCTCATCAACACTTCATAGAGTAAGTGCAGGCTTATCCCTCTGAATTGAGAGGATCAGAGTATTGTCTCTCTAGTTTTTTTTGCTTGCCATCTTGCCTTGACTCCTTCCTGCCTTGTGAAAGAAGGCTCCCACATTTCGAGTGGATGAATCATTCATGTAGCAGCAAATTGAAGTTTTTATTCACTGTTTCCCATCCAAAGCCACCAAAGGCAAAGCGATATGCATGCATGGCCTATCCAGGGCATGATTTCTCAAGGACAATGAGTGCTTAAACCTCTGCATGAAAGAGATTCAATAATATAGCAAATTATATCATATTAAATAGAAAAAAACCCAAACAAAATGAAAACCATTGAACTCCTTCCAAGATATTCTGATCATTTTTTGTAAAAAGTTAGGAAAGGAGTGTTACTACATAAGATATGACAGCTGTGTTTGTGCCTTGTGAAGTATGAAAAGTGGCATTCAGCTTTCCCTAGATGTTGATAGATTAAAAAGCAGCATTTCACATCAAAATGGTTAATTTCAGTGACCTTTCCACATTTAGAAAGAAAGATGAAAAAGCCAACATGAATTACTCTTGTGGGCAACTGACAAAACCAGGGTGCTCATTTTATGAAACTTCAGTAGCTTTCTTAACATGCAAACCCCTCAGAAAGGACATGACATTCAGGACATTTTCTGCAATTTCAGGAACAAAATGACAGCTGCTGTAGAGAGAATATCTGTTTCTGTACCTTATTAAGGTCCAAATCTAAAGCTGACACAGTGCAGTAAGCTCTTGACAAGAGATGAAATTGCAAGGTTGTACCAGCCAAGGAGCCATGTCTGCTTGCTTCATTTTTCCAGAGATAACTGCTGTCATGAGTAGATCATTTTGTTCTCCTATCATACTGAGTGGCAGTGGGATGCCTGGTTCCATTTGTGGAAGATGTTCTCACTGGGAACACCAGCAAGTCAAGCTGAGAAAACATTAGCTGGTAAAAAGTTTACAAAGAAGTCTGGGAAAAAAAATTGGTTTTGTATCACTGTTATATTTTTAATAGCTACCTCCTATCAGCCGTAGAGAAAATTCCAGGTTATTGCTGTATTGCACCATGTAACAAGAAAAGTTTGTTACCTAAATACACTACTGGAAAAACACTAAATAGAACCCAGACTGATTATGTGTCCCACTCCTTCACTAAAAAAAAGCACACTTGTGCATCTCAGTCCTGGAATCATCTTAACAATTACCATTCACAGTGTAAATGCAGAACTATCAACAAAACCTAAGGCTGGAAAAGAGTTTGTCACACACTCACATACATATATTTAGATAAGCACACTGTTAATTTTTCTTTGACTGATGTAAAAAAACCTGTGTCATTAATGAATGACACAGAGTACAAGAACTACTATGAATGAGAAATTTGGCACCATTAGTAAATCAGCACTCTACGTCAGAGAGAGCTTGTCCTGTACAAATTTCAGCAGGAATTGTAACTGAACTGTACAAGTCCATACATTCCCCCAGTTCAGGCTCAATTACTATGATTAAGCTCCCCAGGAAAGACAGTCATGTCTCTAAAAGGAAAGACAAGTATGTCTGTAAAAGCAGTGTGCAAACAATATATAGTAGAAACTCAGAAGTCATTCAGGAAAGAGAAAGGGATATCTCCTACTGTTCAAGAGAAAAGTATCAATAGTGAGAGAACAAAAAGAAGTGCATAACAGTTTCTCTTTCTCTGGCACAAAGTGATGACGTTTATGAACATGCCCTTAGTGAACTTCTATGTGAACCTTTTTTCTAAATATTTGTTTGAAACTGTAATCAAAAAATCTATTTTCTGCACTCTCCTATACAATTCTTTAGAAAATCTCACAGGAACAACGCCAAAGTTTAGTTTGCATGTCATTTGCATGTCATGGTTCCCATAGTCCAAGCATCTTCCCATTTCTTATTTTTTTTAATTTGCCATTGCCAGCAAAACAAGCATTAGCATCACTGTGAAAGCCTGTTTTAAAATAATAGCTAGTTGGTCCTTCCTTCCTTCTTTCCTTCCTTCCTTCCTTCCTTCCTTCCTTCCTTCCTTCCTTCCTTCCTTCCTTTTTTTCTTTTTACTCAGAAATTAAGATTTCAGACATTGAAATCTGACCTCTGCTGCTCTCCTTTCAAGTTAACATGGACCAACTGCCATCTGGCTGCTTATTGTGATAGAGCCAAAGATGTTTTTAAAAATGCAGCATGCTTTGACTGTGGAAATATATGGAAAAAACAGAACAACACTTGACATTTACTTTCCCTCCATGGATCCGTTCTACTGATCAGACAAATAATTATTCCAGTGAAATTACTGCAAGCAAGCATAAAACTGTTCTACTAGCCATTCAAACCCCCTGTGACTGTTCACGTTTAATTAGGTCATTTTGATCGCAGATGAAAAATGTAGTCATTTTGTTGAGATTGTATATAGCTCAGAAAAGTGCTTGTATCCTGCATGTTCTGTATAAGTGTTATGTCACTGCAAGGAATATAACCAGCATCACCATTAGGCTTCCAAAGTGAGGCATTCTCAGAAACACTTCAACACAAGGAGAAAAAAAGGGTCAAAATGCTTAATATACATAATATTAAAAAATAAAAGGAAGGAGGTAGATGAAATATTCAAAGATATAACATGCAGAAAATTTATCATGTAAAACCTCATTAAAGCTATAATCAATAACTAAACTCAGTTTTAAAACATTCTGATGACTTGTTATGTGTGCTGAGTGTACCCATACGTCTGGGATGCTCCATCAAATTATGTAATCTGTAATTAAAGGTGTTTTAGATTTCCTAGCTATGTTCTTGCACAGCCTTCCTCCCATGTACCGTTACCCATACAACTGAAATACTGCAGTTCCACAATAGTTCCCTGGCTAACTATACAGACAAATAGTAAATATGTGACTTTTCTCCTATCATTCAAGTCCTTTAAGAGTCACTACCATAGCTCTCCTCAGCATTTTGCAAAGTCACAGCTTTCCTTTTTTTTGGGGACAGTAGTTGCAGTTTCAGGTTAAGAGCTGGAGATAACAGAAGAGGACACGTGGTGTATTACTGAAACAGAAAAAAAGGGTTCTACCTTTGAGATAATCTGTCTTTTATCATAGGTTGTATTTAATGGGGTTATATATTGTTTTAAAGAAGTACTTAGTATGAACAAGATACAATATATGAGCATATGTGGGAAACACTCTTCCAATTCCCTCACTAAGCAAGCATATTCCAAACCAGACAAAACTGCTATGGAAGAAAATTAATGTACGATAATGCATTTTTCTGAAGAGATTGATTTCAGCAACATGCAAGAAAGCCCTAGAGAAACAGTAATTCTGGGGTTAGGGTGGGGATGGAAGACTAGAAAGCATATTCACCATTAAGCAAGATCTGTTTATGATACAAGGAATTGCAGCCATATCTTAAACCCACTCCCAAACCCATGAAGGATGTCTGCAGTTTTGGGTACATCAATATAAGGAGGACATCAAAGTACGAGAGTGTGTCCAGGGCAGTAGAGACAAGGTCGAGAAAGGTCTCAGGGACAAGGCTTATGAGAAGAGTCTGAGATCTCTCGGCTTGCTCAGCCTAGAGAAAAGAAGGCTGACAGCATCCTCATACAGTGACACTATACTCTCTTTGTGTATGTCTGTGTGAACACTAGCTAATGTCTGGTTGGACAGCAGAGGAGGGTGATAGGTTTGAGTAGCATCAAAGTGCCTTCAAAAGCTGGATCATGGGTCTGAGGGATTTGAGGGTCCAGGGGACAACAACTCCAGGACACCAAGGTGTAGGTGCCAGCCACGGGGTTGACTGTGTCCAACACCAGCTACCTGAGAGAGTCATCATGTGTATGTGTGTGCATGCTGCAGCTAGCAAACTCCAATCTTGATCAGCTGCAACTGAAAAGCAGAAAAAAATCATCTAACATCTATGCATATTTCTGTGAGTCCTGTGTTTGTGAGGGTGCAGATAAAAGCACTGTTCCTGCTCTGTTTCAGTCTGTGTGCCTGGTCATAGGTACAGTTTATGGGGGGGGGGGGGGGGG
>VZRV01007585.1:2233769-2266946 GCA_013398115.1 Falcunculus frontatus
AGTGTGTGTTTGCACCTGCTGGGGAATACATGCTCAGCCTCACTACAGCCTGAAGAGACAGAACTGCCTCGTTGATACAGGAGAAATTCCCTAAGCCCAGACCCCTGTGGGCATAGTTACCTCTAACAGAATCTAAGACAGATGAGGAAAAAGGCAGAATATAGAGATGAATGGAGTCATGATTAAATTTATTCTATAGAACAAGCAGAACAGTTCTGTGACAACATTGCTAAAATTTAGAAGTGCATAGTGCAGCCAAGCAGCTTCATCTTGCATAACACTGGCAGTGAAAAATCTTCATTTACCCAAAACAGCTGCATAACAATATCATTCGCTTCTTCCTCACAGGATATTAGCAACTTGCAGCTTGAAAAAGCTTCTGAAATGTGGTTTGGAGCTGGAGTCAGAGAGAGATTGGGCTGGGTGTGCGCACCAGGAGCCATCCTGAGGCATATATTAACATATAGAAAATCATTGCTCAAGTACTCGGGCAAATATGTAGAAAAAAACAGTCTGTTTCTAAATACATGGGTTTCTTACAGTCACTTTAAAATGTGTGTCTGTTTCATTTCATCCAATCCTTTCTACTGTATTCAGAAATATGAGTAACGAATACTTTTTCCAAAACATCAGAATGTTGATGGAGGAATATATTATAAACTGGTGTTAAGTATGGAGTATAGATTTGCCACATTTAACCATTTTTAACAGTGTGAGAAGTAAATTGACTGCCTAAGTATAGTGTTCTATAGTGAAAATTTTAGGTCTTAAAAATCTGGTTTGAGCAAAACAGCTTATTCATAATGACTTAAATCTTTCTTGCTATATGGAAAAGTTGATGTTAGTGGAAAAAAGAGGAAAGAGCAGAGGGAAGCATTTTTATGTCTTATTTCATAGGCATGAGTAATGTATGAGACAGCTGAAGTAAACATTTTGATGGATTTTCCTTTCTTACTGTTACTGTGTCTTGTCACTTTTGATATTAACCTAAGTCTACTATACCAAAAGGGAAGGCAGAAGCATGGACTTTTTTGTACCATTGCAACCTGTGAGGACCCCCTCCCTTCAGGCTGAGTTGAAGAGACATTATTTAGCATTAATGCATCTTTATAGGACTATATTTATAAAGTAAACCTACTGGTGCTTAATAAAACAATGCAGCTGAAGCTGGGGACTGGAAACCCACACTTATATGCATTAAGGGGACTTACTCTAGACTAACTCTAGTCTGGTCTGCAGTCCAAATTGGACTGCATCTTCTGCTTTGGCCCCATCAGAAAGAAATGCTGCTCCACAGTGTGAACCAAAGCACAGAAAGTGGGGACACTCAAAAGATTTGTTTCAACTGCACGATTGTGAACTGACCTAAAATGATAAAGTAAACATGATCTGCCTTTGAAACGCTTCATCTAATGTCAATGTTCCATTAAGATTTTTTTATCCGTGCTGTGGACAGCCAGCCTATTTTTCACTGAACTGATAACATTTCCAGTCCTGTCCTAAACTATCATAGCTTCAAGTTGTCTTTTAGATGGGATTCATTATACCTACTTTTAGTTGAGTGAGATTAATTTCCTAATATCAGTCATCCAGACTCCCCTGTCTGTTAGAGAGAAACACACCTCCAAATGGAGATTAATTTTAGGACAGAATGAATCACTTTGAAAGTTTTGCTTTCTCCACAGGATAGAGTGGGATCCTAAACCTGAAGACTTCTAAATTTAAAAGGGTAGGCCATGATGGAAACATTTTCACAGTAAGTTATCAGAGCCCCTTTTTGAAATCCTTCCCTATTATAATGTCTTAACATTAACTTGCAAGGTAATCTTTGTCGTTTCCTTAAATTAATTTGACTTAGTTATTAATTAGAATCACAAATTCATAGAATAGTGGAAGCTGGAAGGGACACACACAGATCACTGGGTATAACTCCCTGTTCCTTGAAGGACCACCTAACGCTACACCATATGACTAAGGACATAATCCAGATATTCCTTGAATTCTGGCAACTTTGGTGCCATGAACACTTCCCTGACAAGCCTGTTCCAGTAACCAACCACCCTTTCAGTGAAGAACTTTTTCCTGATGTCCAGTCTGAACTTTCCCTGATAAAACTTTGTTTCATTTCTTTGTGTCCTGTTGCTTGTCACCAGAAGGCAGAGATCAGCTCTTCCCCCTTCATTGCTCCCCTTGAGAAAGTCACAGAACACAGAATTAGGATTTAATGAGAACACAGGACAAACTGCAGTTCAAGCACAAGAGCAGTCACCCAAGTTTACTGAGCAGGAAGATGTTCAAACCTGACCAGACCTATTTAGCCCTTGCCCCTCTCTTTTCCCATGTCAGTTCATCCCAATCCACCCGGATCCTTCCTTTTCCAAGCCTTTGCTCTTTCCTCTAAGCATCCCATAATACACTAAACACACCAAAATCCCCTTCCATAAAATCGCTGAATTTATGACCGACCCATTGCAAATTGCACTTTCCCCTGCATCCCATAGCAAATCCTAATTGTCTCTAAGCTGTCAGTTTAAATGGTTCTCTAGGGAGAGCATTTCTGTCCTTGTGTCATCCTGGGGGGTTTTACACCTTTTGCTCTCTTTGGCTGGCTGTAGGAGGAGCCAGCTGAGCATTTTTTATCCTCTCTAGTAAGGCGATACTGTGCCTTTGATACTTCCCATGTGTTTGTGTTTAATTTTCCTAGAAAATGGTCAAATAACCTAAAATATCCTACTGCCATTAAGCTGCACAACTTTCTTCACACAATCACAAGCTTTAAATACAATTATGTCAAGCTTGCGACTGGTGGAAGAGCTCGTAGTAGACTGAGACACAGCTCTTCGTTCTTCATGTGCTGATGCTACAGCGGGTGCAAATTACTCAATAGATTTTTTTTTTCCAGGCTCCTTAATTCTAATGATCAGATATTGAGCAGCGAAAAACCCCACCCCAACCCATAGGGCTCCTCTAGCACAGGCTTCTTACCTTTGACATGCCTGATACACCACAGCACTTGATCTTCGAGTTTGGGATGAGCTTACAAAGGCTGTCCATGCCAGCTGTAGCATTTAAAAATCACAACATTAAGTCCCATTAAACTTCAGGAGGTCTTTTGAGCACCGCCTTTCTGGTTTGACTGACCATGACTATTTATTTAAGATTAGAAATAAAATTTGCTCAACAGAAGCTAATCTTGGCATTTTTATTTTTAGTTTTGTCAGGTTTCGTATAAAAGCAAGATCAAACAACTTAAATACCAGCATCCTATTCGCTGTCCTACCCAGCATCTTCCTCTTACACTCTGTCTTTTATTTCTAATTTACTTTATTGATCAGGATAATTATTTCATTGCTGCGGAGTCTGACTCATTGATAGAACATATATCACCAAAGCTACACAAGTTTATGGCTTATGATCAACTAACGGATTTTATTTAACTTATTCCAAGGTTGAAAAAGACATTGTGAGGTCTTTTACATTTATTTTCATGAACAGATCCTGGAATAAATTACTTCTATATCTATCTAGTGAAGACAGGGATCCTGGCTTGAAAATATTTCTTCAAAATGAATCTGCAAAAGCAAATTAACTACTTATTTTACATAGTTTTATTTTATGGTGGATTTTTAAAAATTAGTGTTATAAAAATGAAATTAAGTGCTATAAATTAGGGTTTCAGTATTTATTATCTCCATCAAAAAAAATTAAATAACTGTGGTTAGAATTACACATAAAATGTTCAAGCAAAATCCTGTCTAACTCACTTGATATAGCATTCTACAGACACTCAGAAAATATTAAAAAGATACAGTAGTTGCTTAATATTAATTTTAAGATTATAAAATTTTCCAATTCGGGGGGAATGAGAGGAAAAGAAAGAAAAAGAAAAAATAAAACCCTGAAAGACACTAATATCACGGTCTAGTTTCACATTTAGATCTGTGTTTTAAATACAGGTAGCTGAAAAACTGTTTTTCCAAGCAAACCAGCCACCACATTTTGTTCACAGCTATATTGACTATAAAATAACAATAGTATAAATGGTCATTCTGCATGGGAATAATACTTGAGTTGGCATATACAGCTACATTTTTCAAAAACAGCTGTTCGAATTCACATGTTAATTTTTAATTAAAAGAATTAAAAATTAATCTCTGTACTTACTCTTTTCAAATGTTTCCTTTAGAGGGTCCTTTTTCTTGTACATCTGTACAGTTTTCCTCACCAAAAATAAAATGCATGTATAT
The DNA here is from genome assembly GCA_013398115.1 of Falcunculus frontatus. NCBI lineage: Eukaryota > Metazoa > Chordata > Aves > Passeriformes > Falcunculus > Falcunculus frontatus. Next base: position 2,238,017 of record VZRV01007585.1, read on the forward strand.
AAAAAAGAGATAGATCTTGCTTTCCGTTCTACATTTCACTAATGCTGTTGAAGACACATTCGTAAAACTGTAGAGAAATTTATTCCTCCCTATAGAAACAGAAACAGTATCACAGTTTAAAAATGAATATTCAAAATAAATACTCCATCCAGCATTTAAGTAATCAGCCAACTGAAAGTTTTCATCATACTTGTTTCAATGTTTTAACTACTACAGTGTTTTAACTATAAAAAGGGTAAAATTTCTGAGATGTGATTTGGGAAAATGTCAGTCGAACTATTCTGACTGCAGAGACTTCAACAAATGCACATGTACTCAGATTCTCGTGGTATTCAATCTTCTACCAAGGTAACTTGTTTCTCTCACAAAAATAAAAGTAAAAATTAAGGATAACATTAAAATGTGCATGCAGTCGGATTGTTTAGCACAGGGTTGGGCTTCAGGCACCAAGCACACACACACAGTTTCATCTAGGGTCTGCCAATTGTTTTATGAAAATGACAATAAAAATGCATCAAGAGTTCAAGATCTCCACCAGGAAATTGGTGATACAGCAGGGAGTTGTAAAAATGCTCACATGGGGCACTTCAGATGCAGTATTTGACCAACTTTAAAGACGCCCAAGAATGGGAGAAGCATAGAAGGCAGCTCTGTGTTGGACGGAATGCTACAGTCAAGAGGGCATTTCGGAACAAGCTGTCTGTGCTGCCATTATTGCACAGCACTCTGTTGGCAATTGCAGTTATGAATTTGCACATGTTAAGATGCCAGTGCAGCAAGATACATTTAAGCTTTCACAGCCAGCTAACAGCTGGTGCAGCTGAGAGGTGTGAGTCATTTCTCAGCTATACAAACACAGGGTATAACATGCAAAAATTCACCCAGTTTGGCCTTCTGCAAAGAGCTCCCAGATAAACAGGGTAGTAGAACAAAAACTGTGTAAATGACATACATATGGGCTTCCAGCAGGCCAGTTTAAAATCAAAGGGGTGATACCACCTGAGAATGGTCAGGCAAAGAAGCTGAGTACAAGTTGCTTCTACAAATCCTCTGAAAAACCATTATAACTTCCCCAGAGGCATAATTTCAAAGTGCTGTTGTTCCTACAACCAGCCATGGGCAGGAGGTCATTTTACACGCCATGTTGCCACCTTGGTGAGTGAACCAGCCTTAAAGCAAGTCCTCCCATAGAAAACATTCAAAGTTCATGAAAACATTAAATATGGGATCAGACCAGCATTAACACAATCCAGAAAAGCTCTCATTCATTCGTTTCAGTCTACATAGCTCCCTAGAAACTGGCATACATATGGTTGTATAATACATACAGTTTTGAGATTTTTCTAATTTCCCTATTAATATGTTTGGTTTTAATTTTTTAATTCTGTTCTGCTGCTTTCAAAATCATAACTAAATTTGTAGAGACTAATAAATAAAAGGAACATATAAAATTTTCAGCTTTGATTATATATTTTCCTACAAATATCTGGGAAAGAAATCACTTAGTAACTCTGTGTCTCAAGTTTTCACGTTAGTATATTATTGTTTGCAATTTTACTCAGAAATCACTAATAATAGGTCACATCTAATATATCTCATCATTTGAACTACAGATTCATTCAAACAGTCCCCCCTTCTCATGCTCCCACACAATCAACAGCCTATCACAGTTTACACACTTTTTTAATCCTGCGCAAACTGTGCAGCTAAAAATCACAGTAGTAACCTACATCTAATTACTAATTTTTTCTGGCTGGGTTTGACTAAAACAAACACAACAACCCTAAACTCAGTGAGCTCTGTAATATATTTCTTAAAAGAGCTATTAGTATGTGAGGATATGTGTGAGAATAGGCGTAGCTCTGGAGCCATGAGTACTACATATTTCTAGGGCAGTGAGCGGCCTCATCTCAGGCTGAGACACACAGGAATAACAATTATGTGACTATACTGAATGCAGTCATTTCAACTGCACTGCCACCACTGCCAAAAGTAATGGACAAAATAGCAGCTGGAAAATATCTTCCCTCTAGTAAGTGCACCTTCCTTTTTGCAAACTTTCTTGTAGACTGATTTCTTAATGTTAGGTTATTTTAGTTGGTATTTGGATGGTATTTCACATCCTTGGCAGATAAAAGACTTAAGTTCATTTATTAGAACACATTTCTGACTTGAATTTTATCCAATAATACTGTTATTCATCTAAGATTCTTGGATGTAACAGTCATCTATAATTCATGAAGTCCTCACTACTTCACTGACTATAACTGCTACAACAGTAAAAAGTATGCATTGAATATTGATCACATAATCCAAAAATGAAATGGAAAAAAAATCCAAGACACATAAAGAAGAAAAGGCCCGCAGAAAGAAGAAGGACGAATGTATCTTTCACAGCCATTTATTATGGATCTGCCAAATCTATAGCAAGCTAACAGAAATCTTTTTTTTTTGCCAGTGGAACTGGATAGAAGTTAAATAAATGCAAAACACTAAAATACTTGCACTGCTACCTAGCAGTTATTACTTTTGCTGAGTGATAGGCTCAAAATCTTTTTTATGGGCAAAAGGAAGAATGCCAAGAATGACCACCAATTATATAGCAGGGTGAGCTTATCTCAAAATTAGGGGGAACTGGAGGGTCACCTTTATTTTGGATATTTGGCTGATCCAATGAGTCATCAGTTTCTATAAACAGCCTCCCCTGAGATAATGAAGAGAGAGCAATGTCTTTCTGCTCTTTGACCAGCCTGGTGTGTGCAGGGGAATGTGTGTATATGGCTCAGCCCAGCATAAAGTATAAAACTGGACAACTCATAAAACAATCTTTGAAAAAAACCAAATTTGTGCTGACTTCAACCACCTACTCCTTGCCAGTGATTGGAGATACCAAGCACCAGGATGCAGAGACTGGCAATAGGAATCACATTTGTATCATCTTTATCTACTGCAATTGCTATATTACGGAGTGCATTGCTGTATGCCACTGCTAAATAAAAATTCCATGTAATGTAAAATGTATCAATTAGCAAATTTGATAGTAAACATTAAAACCTCCTTGTGGAACATCTGAAAGAACCTGATTTGACACAATTGCCGCTGTTGGGCAACAGCTCACCCCTCACCTGGAAAAATTCAGATGAAGTGAGTCCCAGCAAATGGAGAGCAAACAAGGGTCAATGGAAGAGAAAACCAGGCGAGCTGCTACTGCTCAACAGGGAAAAATCCTCAGTATGGAGCTGCAGGAGTAAGTGAGCGGGCTGTGGAGCATCAGGGAAGATGAAGGATTCAGGACCAACACAGAAGCCCTGTGGAGGTGAACTCCTTAACCCCCAGCACCACAGCACAGGGGCAGCCACAGTCTTTGGCCCAGGTCCTTGCTGGGGTTCCCCATGACAGCACGGGCATTAATTACCAAGCTGCAACGAGCAGTGTGGGCAGGTGGAGCACAGAACCCATGGGGAGACACTTACAGAGCTGGCTTAGATCAGTCTGGAGAAGAAAGACCAAGGAGGCTTTCTCCTGGTCTCTTCAGCTACCCTGGGAGCTGCAGGAGAGGACAAAGTCAGGATCTTCTTGCAGCTAGACATTGAAAGCCCAAGAGATCTTAGCTGCACCAAGGGTAGGACTGTGTTTCTCATCATTTTCCCAGGAGAAGAATTTTGTGTTATTTTACAGTTTTCTAGAAATTGCTGTCATATCAGAGAAGATGCAAAAGAAAATCATGAAGGTGTTTTATTCTCTAAAACATAAAACCAAAATCTCACTCCCTTGATTTGAAAAACTGGACATGAAATAGTCAAGAAAGAACACACATCATTAGCCACTTTGGGTTTAATTTCCAAAGTTTTTTCTGGGCTTCATTTAGCTATGAGCTGACGAGGGATTCTGCGTTTTTCAGCTCTGAAGTCTCATTCATCAGAAAGCATACATCCCTCGGGAACTGCTTCCCAGATTGCAACATCTAACTTGAAGAATCTTTGCTGTAATTCTCCTTAACGTGAATACATCTTTCCACATTTCCTATAAACCAGATTATCCTTGATCAATGTGATCAGGATATTGACTCAAGAATCCCCTGCTAGTGTAAAACTGCCTGACAAAATACTGGTGACATGTAGAAACATTTTTGAAGTGCTAACTGCCTGGTAACTGGCCTCTACTAGGAATTAGCTTGCCAGGGCACTTTTGGGGCAGATATATTCCTTCTGGATGAACTGGTGAGGAAAGGAGACATTAATCACCTCTGAGTTTATGAGTCTCCGTACATACATTTTTCATGTCATAGAACTCTAGAAATAGTTATACAAACATATCAGTGATATGAAATTCAGCTAATTGCTAGTTTCATAATGAGACTAGATATAATGGGACACAAGTGATTTATGTGGTGATTGAATGATGGACATAGCTGCTCAGGACTCTCCAACTCATTAAAGAGACATTGCTTTGGGAAACTGAGCAGGCTGAAGAGAAAGCTGTCTAGAAGTCAGGAATTGGATCGCTGTGTAGTTAGGTTCAAACAGAAAGAGAGAGCTTTGGCAGGACCCTTCTGCTCCCCTGACAGCACAAGGGAGCAGCATGGCATGAAAACTGAGAAACAAGCAGGCTGGACAGTATCACCCGAGAGCACAGAAAAAAATCAATATGTTCTCATCAAAACATTTCCTCAGAATCAGAAAGTGTATTTCTTATGGATGGTTTTCAGTGGTTCTCCCTACAGTGCCAGGCTATTAAATTTGTCAAGTATCCCCTCAGTGTTTTCACAAAAAAAAATTCCAAAAAGCCTTTATTGTAGTTATTCCATTCTCTCCTTCTGTTTTTACCCTCCCTTCCTGGATCTTGAAGTTGAACACCACTCTGTATAAAATGATTCATAAATATTTATCAGAGGAAATACATGGAGAGGGAGAGCACAGTTAATGACTGCTTAGAGAAGGATCTATTTTATGGGAAATTAAATTATTTCATTACTTAATTATTATAACTTGTTAAAATTATAATTAATTTTCAAAAGTATTGTAGCAATAATAAATGAATGTCAAAATGTGTTGTCTTTGCAGTTTTTTAACAGAGAATAAAAACCTTACACCAGGAAAAATGTTCTCTTCAATATCAAGATGTGGTTTTTTTGCTAAGAGAACCAGAATTTCTACATGGATGCTCATGAAAACACAATGATGTCCAATAGTTAGAAAAATACTGGAAGTGCATTTGGCAGGGACCACCACACATTTCCATTATGAAACCTATTAAATAGTGGATTTATACCCCTTTCTACACAGTCAATCAGAAGAAAATCTTTACCAATATTCTGGAAAAGAAAAACAGTATCAGAAAGCCTATAGAACAAAGCAGCAGAAGAAATACAATATTCTATTTTCATTTACTTTATTAATAGTGCTTTTTCAGAAATCTTCAGTAGTAAAAGAAAAAAATTAAACCACAAGAATTATTTTTTTTTTTTTACTTAATAAACACTATTCTCACTCAAATTCTGATCCATCAAGCCAAGTCATAGCTACAGTTAGCAAGCACTCTCTCCTCATCCTCAGAAAAACACTTCAGTCCTATAGAGGAGTCATCCTTTCTGTGACTGTACATAGAAAATTATGCTCATTTACATTGCCACACACAACAACCCTGTTTGCATTGGGAAATTAATTTGCAGAGAATACATGTTATGATGCACAGCTAGAGAAGAAAGGGCATGGCACATCAGACAGAGTCATTCTGAAAGAAGTCTCTTTCTACGGTTTGTCTCAGTAGTGAATAAAGATCAACTTAGGAAACTCTTCTATTTATAGTTGGCATGATATTAATTTCTAGACCAAAAGGTAAGAAGTATTTCTGGTAGCAATATCCACCCAAGATTTACAATGTCATTGTTTGCTGACAGAAAATAATGAAAGAAAGGGATGGGTGAAGAAGATACAGTATAAAGATACTTGGCAGAAAGGAAAAAAAAGACAAGAACACAGAGGCAAAGAGAAAGAATGAAATGCATGGATGATTTAAAAAAAAAAAAAAGAGAAAGACAACTGGCAGCTTGTTATACTACTGTAAACAGACAACTCTCAAGCATTCAGGCTGAAAATCCAGTTGCTCTGCAACAGCACATGCTATCTACGCTCACAGTTTGCATTTCCACCGAGACCAGACTCCATTTTTTCTTTCCTAAAATATATTTTCAAAGTTTAAATGTAACTCCAATGTCTTACACAATTTTCCAAAGAAAAGAGGGGATGCTAAGGGAAAGGTTACATAGTTGTTAGTTTGCTAGTTAGTTTTTCACATTTAAAAACTAAAAATTATCTTCCAGCAATTTCAGCATTGAAAGTCATCTTAGAAAATCCTTCTTCATCTATTAATATCTGATGCATCATAAGAGTGCAAATGCAGTCAGTTTAAATCAGATTATCTCAAATCGGTTAATTCAAGTTCCCAAGTTGCTAATCTGCCCTTAGAATAGGATGTCAGAATAGGGATGACCTTAGGGTAAGACATTTCTAATGGTCTCTTCTGACTAGAAATGTTCTATGTATTGAAAAGATAACAGCTTGGACATAGCATGCAAGGACTATTTACATTTTGCATATAATCCTTCTTTTTACTCAGAGAAAAAAACAGAATTAAGCAGACTAATTTAGGAATAATTAGTCCTCAATGTAAATGTGCTTATGTCAGCAGACTTTTGTTCCTAGCACCTTACCTTCCATATTATGACCCCAAATGTATCAAGGATTCTTAATATTTAACTAAATTCAAACTGAGTCCCAAACCTACCATTCCAGGTCTGTGTCAAATCCGTCTGTTCCCAGGCAATGCTGATGTTGGCTTCTAAAATGTGCATTGGGAGAGAAAACACCTTGAGATATGTCCTGGTTTGGGCCAAATTTGGGGAAATGTCCAAAAGGAACATCTCCTCTAAGGAAGGTAGGTTATAGCCGCCCCTCCCCGACCAGGTTCGGGAAAGAAATATTCCTCAGAGGAATGTGAAAGAGAAAATAAAAACTATTTATTTAACAAACACACAGGAAAAGAATAATAATGCTAAATAATGAAATCTCTCGCTGTGGAGAGAAAACCTGAAAGATTTTAAGAGTCCTTCTGTGGGTGTGGTCTCTCTCCTCCTCCTCAGAGCTGGGTCGGCGTGGGGGGACCCCCTCCAGGCCGGTGGAAGGTCCCTCAGTCGGGTTCTGATGTTCTGATGTTCTGAACAAGTCCAGAAGAGAAGAAAAAAGAACCCAAAGTCCCAGAAAAACAAGGTTTAACTCTCCATCTCTCTCTGAAAGAACAGAGACGAAAAAAAGCTGGCTGAAAAGCAGGAAGGGTGCTTCATCCACTCTTCTCCCCACAGCAGAGAGATGCAGAGGAGTAGTGACCTTGAAGCACAGACTGCTCTGAAAAAGTTCATCTGGACCTTTTTTTCTTACTCTCCCCTCTCTCGGGCTCAGTTTAAAGGCACAGAAAGGCACAGGAATCATGTCTGGGCATAGAGCAATGATAGCGGATACACATCATAAAGTCATCCCAAGACATTCCACCCCTTATCCCATATCGTCGGCTCAATGCCCAAACTAATATATTCTAACTCTACACACACATTAATATATACATATATATATACATATACACAGCTATGTACAAACAGTGACAGTGACATTTAGCATGTAATAGTATATAAGTATTTCACATTACAGATAGTTTTTACCCAACAATCAGATCTCCCCCTGGTATACAATATGTTGTTCCATCTCTTTTCATTACCCACCATGTGCAACCAGGTCCCTGAGCAAAGACAACCCCACGGATGGGTTTGTCTGTACTCAAGGCAGAATTAACCCAAACTCTCTTTCCTAACAGTCCTCTGGCATGCACTACTGGAACCTTATCTCCATCTACTGTATGCAGGGGCTCAGATTGAGCAGGACCAGCTCTGTTGGTGGAACCTCGCGTGTTAACTAACCAGGTGGCCTTTGCTAGATGCTGCTCCCAATTTTTAAAAGTTTCCCCCCCCAGGGCCTTCAAGGTGGTTTTCAACAATCCATTGCACCGTTCCACTTTGCCTGCAGCTGGTGCATGGTAAGGGATATGGTGCACTGTCTCAATGCGAGAGGTAGTGGGATCGATGCCCGCATTCCCCAACATTTATGTAGCGGGTTTGGTTTGTAAACCGGACAGAAATACCAATTAATGTAGTGGTTCAGTTCACATTTCTTACTTTCAGTGAGACAGGAGATCTGCAGAAATGCAAAGCAGGCTCAAACTTAAAGAATATGAAGAAAGTTTATTATTAATAGAATTCAGAGTAAAAAGAAATAATAAAAAATTAAAACAAAACCCGCTTTTCTCCAGCACCTCCCCCTCTTACCCAATTCACACAGAGGATAACAAAGGATGATTCTCGGCCAGCATTTATAGTTCTTAAAAGTCTCTCTACTATTTAAGGAAAGAGAGGTCTCTTTTGCTTCTCATGGTTTCCAAACTACACCAGCCAACAGTTCTCCCTGGAAAATCTGCCACCGTGAAAAATATCTCTCCCATGAAAAGAAATCACAGTCTCTTTCATAATGCAATAACACGGGCCACACATGGGGTATTCTCATTTAAGGGTAGAAAAATTCCAGCCTGAAAAAGAACAGCCCTCTTCTTCACAGAAATTTTAAAAGTTTCTCGCGACCTCTCACAGCTCCTGGGCAACCTGGCATGGTCACCTTTGCTTCTCTCACAGGCTGCACACAGAATTCTCATCCCCCCCATGTCTTTAAATGGATTAAAGAAAAAAACAGTTTGTGATATTACAGTTTTTCCCACGTTCTGCAGAAAGCAGGTTTAAGCTGCGCGTGGAAAAGCGCGACTCCGCCCTCTTTTCCCCGCCACTGTCTTCACTCACTTTCTCTTCCTCTCTGACCTTGAAGACCCCATGTTGACGAGTGGTCTCCGTTGTTCAGGCTTTATGGTAGAAACTCCCTTTATGCTGCTGGCTGCTTAATGTAGTCTTGCAGTTCCGTCGGCTCCCGCTGGGTCTCCATGGACCGACCACCTGGCAGCAGGGGGGAAGGGAGTCCTCAGCAGCCGCTCCGGGAGGTCTCGGCTCTGCAGCCATTCTGGTTGTTCCTCAGCTGCCCGTGGCTCTGAGGGGCTCTCCCGCAGGCACCCGGGGCCCGTGCCCCAGCGCCGGGGGACGAAAGGCCCAGGGCTGCTCCGAAGAACGGAGCCCGGTGTCCATATTCCCACCCCTCCCCATGGGAAGGCTCAAACCAAAAAGGGAACTTCCTATGTCTCCACAGGGCTTAAATATATAAATTTCGATAAGCGTTACTGGTTGAAAGATCCGTCCATCAACTCAGGCTCAACCCACCACAAGATAGAAGTGTAATTTTTCCACCTTATTCCCCCAGGATATAATAGGAAAAAAATGCACTAGCAACATAATTTTATGATGGCAGTTCCAATTCCACCACTTCTCGGATCCTTAATAACTATCCACCTAATTAATACAGCAGGTTAAGGGAATAAACAAAAACACGAGAAAAAAAAAGCCTATTTGCGCTAGACATCTTTTTGTATTTGAGCTAACCTACACATATTGTAAAGAAAGCAAACTTTATTTGGTATTCTGAACATAAGAACTGTTAATTTAATTTTCTTAGAGATTTGAGAAAAATACAGTTCTATCTTATAGAAACAATGATAATGATTTTTATGCAGATTTTTTTTCCCTCTTTTGAATGCAGTGTGAAACATTGAAACTGCCAGGTTACTTAGGCCATCTTAATCTACAAGAGTTTCAGGAAGTGAGCTCTCGGTTCCAGTTGCATTCTGCCATGTCTCACTAGAGTAGAGTTCTTTGTCTGTAAGCTGAACAGCAGAATTGTTGGCTAAGTTGAACGTTTTCTCTTCACTCTTGACAATATGCCAGAAGAAATAGAAATTAATGTTAAAAAAAAAAAAAAACCCTTTACAGAAGAAATCACCTCAAGCAGAAAAACTCCCACCATAATTTTGTGTTTAGCTTTAGAATCACTCTGAACCAGCAAAATTTTGGAGCTTTCCATGCATCTTTGAGTTCCACTACTACAAAAACCTTCTATTTCAGTATCTCCATAGTTACTTTTCACTCAAATGTAACAATGCAAGACAGAAAAAAAACACTAAAAAATGCACATTTACTCTATGAACACAATACATTGATCCTGCAACAAGGCGATGTCTTACTCTATTTTAGTTTTTCAAACCATTACCTTGCAATGCAGTTTCCATAAAGAATGAAGTATTAATAAAGAGTCCCTGCATTGCAAAGGGCATTTTCACTATGTTAACATTTTCCTGTCTGACTCAAAGTTAAAACATCACTCTACATCCCATTGAAATCAGTTTTCTAATACCCATATATATCTGTAGCCATTCCACAGAAGAATATTCTGCAGTGACAACTAATAACTTCTGATACTTTTAAAGAAGTTTAAAACTTTTGTAATCAGAGTGACAAAGGAGCCATTTTTTGCATCTTTACTTAAAGCAATATTTTGATATAAAGCCCTACTTGAAAAGCTTTTTATTCATATGATCAAGTTGAAACCAAGATATCTAGGACTGACTCTGCTAATAATGGCAAACACTGCAACAGTTGCTATTGAAGCAGTGGAAAAGAACAGACCAGAAGGTGGAGTTCTCAGAAACATGACCAGTTTCTCAATAATCCCACACTTATTACCAACTGCAGACATACCAGTTCTGCAGGGAAAGATTGGTGTGATAGTTAATGGTTTTAGCCTTTTAGTGGTGACTTAGCATTGAAGCACACTTGTCCTGATGAAAGTGTGCAGAAGATTATCTGCCATCAATTTGAAAGGCAAATGGTCCTGAAGTTACTGAATGGTAAAAAAAATCCACAAGGGCAGTGCTACACTATAGCTAAGGGACAGAACACAATGCTGATACCTCACCTTGGTTTTAGTATCCCATTAAAGTAAAGTTTATGACAAACTTTTCTCATTGTCTATTTCACTCTCATTTTCTCTGGAAAAAACATGTTCCTTTCCAAAGTTCATACCCAGGAATTCATTTAAGAATGAATAAACCTCAAAATCCTGTTGAATTTCAGGTGCGGGAACATTGAATTAATGGGGAAACATCTCATTCTGGTGACAAACTCAGATTGCTTCTAATAAGACATGACTTGAGAAGATGAATAACGAATTGACAAATTTGAAATAAATAAGGCTTGTTTGCCAAATAATAGAAGCCATAGAAAGTTTTGTCTCAATAGACCTCAATGGCATAGACCAGTGTACAGTAATTTTCTTACTGTAAGGATGTAGTCCACTCTAAAATAATGCTGATCTGCTTAAAAAAATCCCAAACAACAAAAATATCCCACTAGCCTCAGTCAAAGACACAAAAGAAGAAGACAGAAGACATTCACGACTGAGTATGGTAGAATCACTTATATCTGTGTTGTCAGCAGCAGAGTGCTTGTAAGGGAAGTATGTGTTTCACTTAAGCAGAAGAGAAGGTGATGAGACAAACCAACACCTCATCTGTGCAATTCCTCTCCAAATAAAAAGTGTGTATTTTGGCTAGGAATTAAGTGCACTCAAGTGCTGTGAAGTTAAAGTCTTCAAAAACTTTTTTTTAACTAGATCGGTATTCCCAGGGGCATTTCCCCCTCTTTCTTCTTTCAAGCTCTCACCATGCATCTCCTGTGTAAAATACACAAAGCAGTTCAAGAAAACTTACGTGGTAATTGAAAACAGAATGGCAAATATATACCTACAAATTTAAGAAAGCTATGACAGATTTTAAGCTGTTAATGCATCATGTTCTTTACTGGATGGGACCTGAAATAAATGTTCCCTTTAGTAAGGAGCGTCACTTATCTCGAATAACTGTATCACGACCACTTTGAAAGTGAGGAAGGAGACAAGGAAAAGCAATACGACAATGGGATTTGAAAAGATTACTTTCAACAAAGGGCAGCAAATTTATTGGTGCACTAAACCTTTTGATTTTGAGGGATGTTGTAGGGAGACACTACTGAGAAGTGAAAATGAAATTCTGAAAATCAGTCTTTAAAAGATGGATAAACATAACTGTAGTGGCTTAGTTCGCATCTCTTACTTTTTGTGAGATAGGAGATTTGAAGAAATGCAAAACAGGCTCAAACTTAAAGAATATGAAAGAAAGTTTATTACTAACAGAGTTAAGAGTAAAATAAAATAAGAGATTAAGACAAAAACCCCCTTTACCTCCAGCACCCCCCTCCTACTTCCTCGAGCACAAATAATAACAAAACATGGGATTTGGTCAGCATTCACAATTCTTAAAAGTCTCTCTCTATTATTTGAGGAAATAGAGGTTTCTTTTTCTTCTCGTGGTTCCCAAACTGCACCAGCTAACAGCCCCCGCCCGGAAAATCTGCTGCCGTAAAAAGTATCTCTCCCACAGGAAAGAAATCAGTCTCTTCCACCCTGTCCCATGGGCCACACATGGGGTATTCTCATTTAAGGATAGACAAAATTCCAACCTGAAACACCAACTCTCTTCTTTGCAAGAAATTTTCAAAGTCTCTCACAACCTCTCACAGCTCCTGGGTAACTTGGCATGGTCACCTTTGTTTCCCTTACAGGCTGCACACAGAATTCTCATCCCCCCATGTCTTTAAACGGATTAAAGAGAAAAACAGTTGGATATTACAGTCTTTACCACAGACTGCAAAAAGCAGGTTCAAGCTGCGCGCAAAAGGCGCAACTCCGCCCTCTCTTCCCGGCCGCCATCTTTCAGCTTCACTCACTTTCTCATTCTCTCTGACCCCAAAGATGCCATGAGGATGAACAATCTTCTTTTTCTTGGGCTTTACGATGGAGAAAACCTCGCTCCCCTTATGGTGCTTGCACTTGATGTTATTTTACAGTTCAATATAGGCTGAGTTGGTTGTAGGAAAGCTCCATCCGCTCCCGCCGCCTCCTCGCGGCCACTTGGGTTGGGGCGGGTTCCTCAGCAGTCGCTTCAGATGGTCTTGGCTCTGCAGCAACAGCTGCTGCCCACGGCGCCAAGGGGACTCCCCTGGAGCCTGGGCCCGTGCCCACCGGGGCCGGGGGAGGGGAGGCCCGGGGCCGCTCCGGAGAGCGAAGCCTGGTGGAATTCCCCCCCCTCCCCGCCGGGAGGTCCAAACCGAAGAGAGGAACTTCCTGTCTCTCCACTGGCTTAAGTATGTAAATTTCGAGAAGCGCAATTAGTTGAAAGATCTGTCCATCAACCCACGACAATAATGTAAAAGTGGAATTTAGGTTTTTTACGTCAAACAGGCCAGATATTCAGGGAGTTAGCCAAGTTGAAATTCAGAAAATTAAGTCTCTTATCTGGACACACAGGCTGCAACACAGGGCGCAAAAATAGACAGTGACATGGGCTCAACTACTCAGCAGTCAAAGTATTGAATATTGTTCAGTATCAACCATGTGGTACACAAAGGTTTTCTTTCTCACCATCAACTTAGATTACAGAAATATAAATACCGTGTTCCTTCACCAGCACAAGGCACAAGAGAAGGTTTATAGTTCTGATATCAACAGACCTATGTTTCTCTTGTCTCAAATCACCTTGTTAATTCCCTCAAAATTTGAGCTAAAATATACAATAATGTTCCTTTCATCTGTGACTCACTGCAGGATTCTTCATAGCCACCACAGAGCCAGTCTAATGGCACAGATCTGACTCTGTCAGCAGCTTCTGCACAGCACCCCAGCTGCTGCTCTCAGCTCCTGTGAGCCTCTTCACCCATTCAAGTCAATATTCACATAATGTAAAGCTTTAAATATGTATTAACACACTTCCCACACTGCTGAACCCCTCCATAAACTGTTTCAGTTTCTCAGATGTCTTGAAGACATTAGCACGACATTATAGTAAGACGCATTTTTTAATAGTCCTCCAAGGTCACTGACTTAGGCACATACTGTAAATTCTGAGACCACTGTACCAAAAAATTCTTTGAACTAATTTTATATGTTTTGCCAGGCAAAAAAAAAAAAAAATATTATCTAGCCATTAATGTCATAATAATTATTCATGCATTTTTTCAAATAAATCAGTTTACTGGATGCTGGGTTCCAAATTCAGATGAACGAATGGCAGATCCAGATCACTTCGTAAGTTTATATTTCATTCATTTCCTGGTGCACAGGTCTACTGATTCACTCACCCAAGATCTTCCTCTGTGCTAAGAGTGGCATCACAGTTACACCAGCTCATGCAATACAAATACTGCCCACCTCAACAAGCTCCTGAAGAATAATTAAATGTTGCTTTTTTTCTTTTCCCATCAAACACCAGGAAACATAAAACATGACAAACACCACATATATCTCGACACACTACCTTTTCATCCAGACTCTGAACTGCTGTATTTTGCTTTGAATCTCTCATTTAATAATATTTTCTCATAACATTTTGGATTTACTTTACTAATGGAAGGACCAACTATTAGCAATTTCACCCGACACTGATTAATTATGGTCTTTTCAATGTCCTCAGAATTTTATACAAGAGGCTAAAATAACTTGAACTCCATTTGGCATCCACACTGTTAAAACCCTTCAGTTTTTCAGTCTTTTAATATATATGACATCACTTTTCATATTAATTTTACAAACATGGAATATATGTTCCATTTTTGCAATGCCCATAGCAATTACCTTCAGTTCAGTAATAGTTTCTCTCACTGAGCTACATGAACATTATTCAAACTCAATTGCTTCAAATCGTAGCTCTTGTCACTAATTCACATTATGGGTATTTTCCTTCCCACTGGCGCTTGTTGGTTTTAATCCCTACATCAGTTTTGATTCACATTTAAAGAGAATTAATGTTCCTGTGGGACTTCTAAAAATTATATTATTTTGCTTAAGATATTTTCTTCATTCATTATACTATTGATAAAACATTCTGTTCAGAAATAATTCAGAGACAAGAAATCTGATGGATCTTCTATGCTGTCTGGATTTGACTGATAATTTTGAGCCTCTGCACAACAGAATCTTCCAGATAGCTTCCTACAAGCTGCCTTTATAGATAAAATGCCCAATAATTATGATTTTTTTATATTATCAAACCTAAAAAATAGTAAGCGTTAGTGATGATAGTTCTTCACAGAAGAAGAAAAAGCAAATGTTTCTCTATTTCATTGCCCAAGAGGAAATAATGCGGGTAAGATTGCTGCTGCTGTGAAGAAAATTAGTTGGAAATAGGCTGCATGCACACCATGTACCAGCACAGGACAGATTTTTGCTGTATTGAATCTGGAGAACTGCACTGATTCACAAGTGGTGCACAAGAAAGGCAGTGGATCGCACAAGCTGCCTCCGTGGAGAACAAGCACAAATTTTATACTCTGTCACTATCCATATACATTTAGAGATAAGATTTTGAAAATTAATTCATTGACTAATTAAAACAAAACAAACAAAAAAGTGTTTTATACCTTTGTCTGGAAATTGGACTTTCTAACTGTCTGAAATCTAACTTTACGATCCTGAAGGGAAAAATAGGACATTAGGACATTGGAAAGCTCTAAATACTACCCAGAGTAGGGGTATATAGGAATGCCACCAAGATTTTGAGATACTATAAAGAAATTGACAAATTCTTTCATATAAACGTTCCTAGATCACAGTTCCCTAGATCTGAATTGTCCCTATTGATGGAGCATGATTCAATAGCCCCCATCCTGCTTTTGTGCCACAATGTAGTCAGGAAAAAAATGCTATGTTTGGAGGAGGAAAAAATACAGTTTCTACTGAAATAACTTTTTTTGAGAAGTACCTCTTTAGACATTCAGGCCATACCTAATTGTACTCTAATGGAGACTGATTTATAAGTGGAGCACAGAAAAGTAACCAGAAGGATCAAAGCATATATTAAATATTACCCAGATTTGTCACAAATCTGTTGAAATCATACATACTCTGAGACAGAATGTATGACCTATTTTTGTAAATATTATTTGAAAAATCAATGATAACATTTAGTAGACATATATTACTATTTCTCTATCATAGTCTGGTCCCAAG
The DNA here is from genome assembly GCA_013398115.1 of Falcunculus frontatus. NCBI lineage: Eukaryota > Metazoa > Chordata > Aves > Passeriformes > Falcunculus > Falcunculus frontatus. The sequence goes on from VZRV01007585.1 coordinate 2,254,093, forward strand.
TGCCACAACATGAAATTTAGACAGCTTTGGAAAGGAAGCTATTGTAAACATACACAGACTGAGAATGTAGTTTCCCTGGCAACCAAAAGATCTGAGAACTCATTCCTTCAGGTTGCAATTCTGTTTATGAGCTTCCACATCTGCTTGCATAGGAATGAGACACCTGGGATTGCATTTCTAGAGTGATGAGTGAGAAATTAGAGAACAATAGACATTACATAGCTAATTTTGTGCAGTGATGAAAATGAGTGTTCTGATGTTCATTGTCATGGACCACCCAGAATATCTGAGGACACCAGTATTCACACCCTAATTAAGCATCCAGCCTTTTCCCTACTTACCTTGACAGGAGCCAACACCTGTAAGAAAACCAGTGAGGATTCTCTCCCGCTTTGTACTAACATGGGTTAGTGGACTATTTCATTAAACAGATCGTAAGCATTCCTTCCTGTTAAAACAGACTAAAAGCCAGAAGAAGGAGGAAACATTGCACATTAGATGGTGATCAGGAGAGAGCAGGCACTTCTGTTGGCTATTTCCAAGAACAACAGGTGCAAAAAAGTTATTTCCTGTAAAATTTTATTTAACTCTCAACATGAACAAAGCTACATGTACTCAGCTGGCTTAGATGGAGAGAATTACTACAGCAGGATGCTTCTATTCCCTAACGTGTTCTCTGCAAATACTCAGTGTTTGCTATATGCAAATGACTTTGTATGGATGCTGTCACACCAACAGGGTTATTTTGTTCAGCCGACATCTGCAGGCAAACTACATCAGATAGGCTGTGACTAGCATGTCTGAGGAGTAAGTGAATTTTCAACACTAGTGTTCAACATCATTAACTCACTCAGACAGTCCTATATTAGATCAACTGAAGTTACTGGATTTGTTATCATTATTAAGTTTATTATAATTAATGATTTTTGTGAACAAAACATTTTTTGAAGGGGTTGTGGGTCAGTTTCTTTTGCTTCCAAAATCATTTAATATTATTTCATGTGGCAAAATGAATGGAAAAATTACTTCACTATTCCTCCTTTCCCTACTAAATGTGTTCTGTTTCTGTCTGAGCACCTTTTTGTTGTAGATTTTGAATGTTCAGAAACGTGCAGTAAGGTTTTGTATATATAACCACAATTATCCCAGATAATAATTAACCAAAGAAACTGTGAAGACTAGTATCCTTAAAAACCATCAAGGTTTGTTTTTTAATTTCTTTTACTTCTTTTAATCCAATATACAGCATTTTACTAAGTTTTTGAAAACTGAGGCTAAAAAATATTCATGATAGCACCTGTGGAATTTCAGCAGCAAGTTTTCTAACATACGCAGCCTTCAATGCACCTTACCAAAACCAAAAGATGAACACCACCCTCCTCACCCCTACCCTACAAAATTCCTTGTAGTTTTACAGCCTGATTTAAGGTTGCTTTGAATTTGACTCAAGTAATAAGATACTCTCAAGTTTTCACCTACGTGCATGCTCAGACTGACTGAAAATGTCAGACTTTTCTGAGTAAGAAATGCATTCAACCTTTAGCCATCAGTACAGGGTAAATTACTACTTACCACTCTACTTGATGGCACACTTTGAAATTGAATACTGAGCTTCTTTTCATGAAGCAAATACAAGTGAAGCCTTGCACACAAAGCCCAAAGTTTATCCACCTGAAGCTGAATAAGAAGTGTTTTTTCTTTCTGTGGCCATAAAAACAAATTGAAGACTTACAATGAAAAATACAGCTTCCCATTATACAGACTGCACATCAGTGCTAATAGAATGAAATTAAAATGGGGGGGGGGTTTTTTCCATCAGAAAAAATATTTTGAAAATTCAAGTGCTTCACATTATGCACCAAACTTTCCCGTACTTTCTCAAGATTTGAATTTCCAGAATTTGTTTCATGGAGCAGTGTAACTCTTAACAAAGTGTGAGGGGGAAACAGGAAAAACAGTTAAATCCAAAATTTCTAGGCAAACCTGAACCAAAAACTTTGTAGTCTATCACACTGAGCCCTCTTATCTACATGTCACTTACATAACACTTCATAAGCTATGAAAACACAAATTCAATCAACAGCAAAAATTTAACACCTCTGTTCTTTATTTCCCATCTTTGTAAATCCCAGTTCTCAACTATACTGCCCAAAAGTGTGGGCAAACTCGAAAGGAGGAAAAAAAAAGATTCCTAATAGGAATCCCCTTAAGGAACAGGAAGCCTGTTATGTTGTCTTAACATATTAAGCAATTTAAAAGGAAGAAAAAAGTTCACTGTCCTCATTTCACTGGGATAAAGTTAATTTTCCTCCTAGCAACTGGTACAGTGCTGTGTTTTGGATTTAGTATGAGCATGATGCTGATAACACATTGATGTTTTAGTTGTTGCTGAGCAGTGCTTACTCCAAGCCAAGGACTTTTCAGCTCCCCATGCTCTGCCAACAAGGAGGTGTGCAAGAAGCCAGGAGGGAGCATGGCCAGGACAGCTGATCTGAACTGGTCAAAGGGATATTCCAAACCACAGAATGTCATGCCCTGTATATAACCTGGGAAGGCTCAGTCACTGCTCAGGGACAGGCTGGGTATTGTTCAGTAGGTGATGAGCAATGGTTTTGTGCATTACTCATCCTTCTGGGGTTTTATTACTCTCTGGTTTTGTTATATCTTTTTTCATTACATTGTTGCTGTTGCTGCTGTTATTGTTGCTACTATTATTATTATTAAATATAATTTTTATATGTATATTATATTGGTGGCAGGAATTGTGACAAAGCAGCTGCACAGTACTTATTTGCTGGCTGGGGTTAAACCACAAAAAGTTTAATGAGCTTGGGCTGAGTATATGAATATTTCAAATATTATGTCTAAATCAGGATATGTGTCTCAAGACACATGAAAAGAGGTACTCCTGTAAGACCAAAAAAATTTTTTAAAGATTGCCCTTCAATGCACAAACCCTTTAGAAAATCTCAAATAAAACCAGGGACATCTAACACTGAATATATTCATAAATATGGTTTATATTAAATTTATATATTATTAGATATATATACTATATAAAGTAAAATTATGTTATTATACCATTTATTTCTATATTAATATAGTGTAATATTTTTATCATATATATATACACAAATATACATAAATATATCAGTATATCAATATCTACATTGCAAAGAACTGCTCAGAGCTTAATTTAATTATAGTAATTAAGCTGAGAGAAACGATTATTTGTACCAGCAGGAAAGAGAAAGAGGAGTAAGGGAACAGATGAGATTCTTAGCACATTAGACAGATGGATACAAAAACACCTGGGGAACACTGAAGACTAAGCTGAAGTTTGGGAAAACTACAAGGTATTATAAAATGAGTAAGTGTTAGGATGGCAAGAAGTACCCTCTGAGTGTTCCCTTGCCAGCACTGGGGAAAGCATCCCAGGCCCCTCCAACCTTGGAAGTCATACAAAAGTGTGGTTGGAAAAAACCAGATGTATCATTTATCAGATACAGGACCTTCAACAAGGGACTTTTAAGCCACCCTTATCAAAAAGTTTGTTTAACTCTATAGTAGCTTTCATCCTACCTCTCAGATAATTTGCCTGTATTACCTGCACCCCTTCCCAAACACAGAACATACCCATTTCTCCTTTTTCCGGTGGCTATACTTTGGTTGATTTTCTAGCATGATCCGGTATTTATGATGCAGATACCCTGTTAATTTCTGTGCTGGTTATTAATTCTGCTTAGGTAAGTGTCCCCCCTTTTGTTGTCAACAGTATCCTGACATTTTCATGTCACTGTCTTGTTAATGATGCCATGGGTCAAGGTGGGTCATCTGCACAAACATCAGTCTGCCTTTGTAACCTGCAGCAACCTGAAACTCCTCATGTCATTACCTTGTTAGTGGTGCCACAGGTCAGAGTCAGCCATCTGCATGAAAACCCTAATCCATAACTCAAACAAGTTCCTGAATTTTAGAAGCAAATAAGGCAAGTTTTGCATGTGTCCCCTGAAAATTTGGGACTTTAAGGTTAGCAATGGATGAGGTGTGACAAATCCTAACTTTTTGATGATTTTTCTGATAATTATTAGTCTTATGCGGGCAATATCAAAAGATTTAACATCTCAGCTTAGTCATTCCTACAATTGTTTGTCTTCCAGCAGATTTGTCTTACTTGGTCTTCCAAAAAAACTGTTTTCCAGTTTCCTGCTTAAACACAACTTCCTTTTGTTATAACAAGTGCAAGGATCCATCTAATGCAAAGATCCATTCACATCATGCTGAGCATGGAACATGCCAAACAAGCAGTGCTGTTTTGCAGCCTTTGGATTTAAATTTAGTGGTGGTTTCTAATGTTTTGGTGACTGCTAGCTGCCTGCTTTAGATTTTCTTCAACCCATTTCATTGAACTAATTCACTGAAATAATAACATTTTTTATTGCAAGCTCAGAGAGTCTTCTCATTATTTAGAGAGCAGAGTTTAAATACAGTTTTGATTTTCATAGCTGCTTTTGAATCACCGTTTTAATCATCTTTCCTCACTCTCTACCAACATGTGGACACAAACCTCAACCTGAAGTTAAAATTAGCACCTTCAACAAATTTGATAACAAACAACCCAAATTAAATCAATGGATATCAGTTTAGATTTCTGAAAGATTCATCCTCATCTAGCATCAAAATAAAATCTATTTGAAAAACCCACCTCAGGACACGATTACATCTCTTTTTCCCTGTTAATTCTCATCAGTATTTGTGCAAATAGTATAAGAACAGAGCATGAGTATATTTTCATATTTTCATATTTTCATTTCAATGTCCTAAGAATATTGCAATTTAGCCAAAACTTGTGAGAAATAGTTACTTCCACCCATTTTCTTAATTCTCTCCATACTGAAAACTGTGTATAACATGTCAAGCAATGCATTACAGAGCTCTCCTTTTTACATCTCTCAGTTAATTTTTTTCCATTTGATAGTAGCAGGAAGTTGTTATTACCTACCAGCCTGACCAATAGAAAGTGTACATAAATAATTCCTAATCAGGATTTCCATTACTATATATTTTTTTTATCTTATTTTTTTAACCGTGGTTGGCAGGAGGTATCACTCAACTGTTGTTGTCACTCTGGGAAAGAAGAATTGTCTGGATACATACACCATACCTGTCAAATCCTATGCAAGCTGTCATAACAGCTACTATTGTTGCAGGGACTGAAGAGATTAATTTCTTCTTTTGATGCGTATCTTTGGTTCCTTCAATGTATATTTTGCCCAGCTCCCAGACCAGTTTCAAGGTCTGAGACATGGGATAACACGAGGTCCTCAACTTTGGCAAATCACTCCAGTCCTTGATACTCAGGAAGACTGAAGGTGAAACATGTGAAGTCCACCAAATAATGTCCACAAAGGACCTTGGTGTTACAGACATCTCATCAAATCATTGAGTTCTTGAACTCTCAAAGAGACAGTATCTGACATCTTAGTCCCCACAAATGCCAAGTCTAGAACATTCACATTACTGCATACAATTTTTCAAAACACACAAGCATGAAAGGGAGAAAATATCTGCTTGTTTATTCATCTAGGAACAGTGCAGCTAAGGCTGCTAAGTGACTCTTCTATTAGGCTTTTTTTGTGGTTGGATGTTTTTGTATAGCTTTATTAGATGCCTTCCCCCATACCCTCCCTTACCATCACAGTCAAAGTTTCTCTGATCAGGTTCTTTTAGTTATTTAGATATTTTTAGATATACCCCTAGGATTCAGTTAGTCACCCATCACGCATACATTTCTTGTACCTATGCTTACCTTGATAAACATTTTTAATTTTGCTAATGTGATAAAGTGAATGATATCAATATTTGCTGTGTTCTAGTGTACTGTAACATTGTTTATCTGATGTTAGAAGGTAGTAGCCTTGCAGCAGGAGGGAAGCTACCTGTTACCTTTGCTCTAGCTACTGTGCTCTGAATTGGGTTAAAATTTCTGTAAAAGGAGAAAATGGTAACTTGCTTGAGATGACCGAGCACAGGTAATTGCAAGGTGTTTTGAGAGAACAGATTGAGAAAGCAGGGAGAGAAGAAAGGACAGATGGTGTTAGCCCAAGTAAGGAAGGCTACACAGCACTAGCAGAGGCTTATATATTTTACTTAGACTGGATTGTTCCATTGCTGTAACCTTCCCTCCAGTGCAGCTCTCACACTCTGTTGCTTTAGTGTACAAGAACCTAACCATTTCCTTCCAGTTTCCACAGAAAGTTATTCCAAAGATGCTAGAGTTATTGAGTAGGCAACAAGTTCATCATTTTTCCAATCTAATGGTGTAAAATCTTTGACTTAGCAGCATGCCTAATCTTTTAGAAAAGGCTAGATTAATTCTGGAAAATTCTATCAAAGCTGATGAGTACCTAAAAGGAAGCCTACATCATCATCCTGGGCACTCAGACACTCACCCACAGTGTCTGTGGAGTTTTTCCCTGTGCCTACCTTTTAAAATTTTTATCTTTGAGCTCTATATGGAAAGCTTCTCAAGGCTTTTCATTTTGGAAACTTCATCATGCTGGGTGGAGTTTTGCTTTATATCTTCAGAAAAAGGCATGGAGGCATGTTTGGTAACTATCATCTTTTATAAATTCTTGGGTTCTTCTAGTTCAAAATGACATTGCTCACGGTTCAGTGAAGATCCATAACCACTGCAAGCATTTCTGAGCTAGTAAACCTGACTACATCATTCACAAAAATACAGCCTTTGACATTGCATTCAACTCTACATACTTTGTTCAAAATCTAGTATTTACATTGTTTTGCACATATTCTGCATAGAAGAGAGTATTGTTAATTCACCTGCTCTGTTGATCAGCACTTCCCAGTCTTACAGAGACAAACCAGCTTCGATTATGCATTTTAGATTTTTGAATATAATTAATAGAATATTTCAAAAGAATCTACATACTTCTGTACTATAAAGCCTGAAGCATCATTTTTTTCAAGAGCACAGATGTTAAATTTAAAAATTGCTCCATTATAACTAGATTTTACTATCTGGTCAAATTGTTGCTGTCAAGGTTATTAATCAAGGTAGAAAGAACTGCACTGTACAATTACACAAGGGTCAGTACAGGTGAATTCTTTTTCTCTGTTATTATTTCTGCTTTAAATACTGCAAATGACAACCACACAACATGTATCACTATCTAATTAAGTGCTTCTAGGGGCTCAGTACCATCCCATCCCTAGGGAAGGGAATTAGATGACCAACTGATTTATTTTGTGGTTCATCACTGTGCATGCTGCTTTCAGTGCATCCCTATAAAAATGTAAAATCCAAAGATAATGAAAAGATTTGATTTTCACTGAAATAAACAGAAGATATTTTTCATAGAACAATAGGCTGTAAGTGCCATCTGATGAGGCAGGAAAGGGACTACAAGCTTCAATCCAGCTGCACACAGCCCTGAAGAAAAGTCAGGAACTATATTAGAAACCCAGGAGTATGCTTTTTTTTTATCATTTTAATAAAGCTCCATCTGTACGATAGCTTCAACAGTTGCAGAGATCATTTCTAAAGGGACAAGAATACCAACTACACTGGCAGAAGCAAAACATAAAATAACATCTGAAGCCTTAAATCCCTCTCAGGTACCTAGTTTGAAGCAGTCCAATAGTCATCCTCCCCAAAAAGAGAGGCAATAAAACTAGAAGGAAAAACTAAAATATGCATTGGAACAAAACCAGACAAAAATGAGAAAAAATACAGCTGTATTTTGTTACTTCCACAATAAAAACTGTGAATTCCTGCATGCTTATATTCTCAAACATGCTTCAGTAATGAAGAATACCTTAAAAGAACCAACACAAAGATAATGATAAACCAAAAGCAAGAAGTTAATGGAGCAATTCAAAGAACCTTTTTGTATCAAAAATTCTTTGAAGTTTACTTAAGAAAACAGTATCTGGTCCCCTGTTGATACCCAAGTGATCTTTCTTCTCAAAATTAAAAGTCACAAAAAGAAGCTTTTCCTTATTTTCCTTTGTGAAATGCTAAACCTGCCCATTTACTGATTCTAATATTAATATACATATTTCAGTTTCCAGATTCTAGACTAGATAAAAAGCAGTCTAAAAAAAGTTTCAGTAATAAAGCACAGACCATTTTCTAAATAAACTAGGGGATTTATTTGCATAGATATCCAAATCTCTATATCAGCTAGTCAAAATATTTTTTTTCTGTTAGAGATATTAATACCTGTATTGTATTCTAGTACACCAATTTTTTTTTACTTATTAACCTCTATTTCACTCAGAATTATTTCAATGATAACATAGAATAAAAGTTTGGTACAGAAATAAAATTGGGTCTTCCATAAATATTTTATAAATAGGTATATTACATATATACATATACTGCAGACCTAAATAGTTTATCTATACCATGATAACAAAACTCTCCAGGAAGAAAGCATTTTCATTTAGAAAAAGATGAATGGGACCATAAACTCTGACACTTCAACCACTTTAACTCATGCCAAATAAGCTAGACCTTCTCTCTGATGTTGCTTTTACAATGGTTTGCCTATTCATTCCTTCCAGCAAAAGATTTTCAACAAGATTTTTGTACAAATTTGATTTTTTAGTCTCACTGATATAGTACACAAACATGAAATCTTAATATTCAACTGAATTGGAGGATTGAATAAACGAATACATGAGTTTTCTATACAGCAAAGCTGTTCAAATATTTATTCGTCTTATTCATAGTCTCTCTGTCCTAAACTATGAACCAAAGTTTTTGTCATCCCAGATATTAAAGACTTAGTTTTACATCTGTATGAATGCCAGTAATTTTTACTTAAATTTAATTTTTCCTGACAGCATTTTCATAGCATTAAGAACTATTTTATGGTGCTATAAATATTTTATATGTTTTACAACAGTAGTTCCTAATGGCTGATTTCTTATGTGCTCTCCCTTTTCCACAAAGCTTTTAAGTACATCGTGAGTGTGCGTAACTTACAGTTTATTTGTTTCCTCAAATTGGCGGCTAGTTTAGTGGCAGCATTACACTAAATGACAGAATAGGACTTACTGATGTCAAATTATTAGACTGGAAACAAGCCTGAAGATGCCTAGAGAGAATCTGCAGCACTACATCTGGATAATTGCTCTTTTGAGAAGAGTTGTTTGACAACCCTTTGATAGAATGGTTTCTGAAAACAACTCAAAGTTATTAAGCAGAACAAACACTAGCCAATCCTCCACGGGACAGGGCTCTTTGTTTGTTGTTTTCCTCTACTCTGCAGACATGGCAAAATAAGCTACAAGTACCCAGGTGGGAATACATGGCACACAGAAGAGATCTACTTGATACAGATTTTGTATATCTCTACATGTTAGGTGTCTGTCTTGGCACAAGCATGGTTAATTTTTACACATAATAAGAATTTGTAGGAAAGAGGCAGAATGGACTCTGACCAGTTTTACACGTACTAACAAATATCAGTTTCACAGAAGTTAGATTTAGATTCAAAAAGCATGCGAATCAAGATTAAACACAACTTTCCCTATCACAAGCACACCCTTAACTTTTCTGATGGATCTGGATTTATTTTAATTTTGCTTCAGATTTCTAGAAAATAGGTTGAAACTAAAGAAAAGGTCTACTGATTTTTTTTAAGTTTTCAACTTTTTTTTTTTTAAGAAGGTGATGAAAGGTTGATTCACATAAAAGCTTAATGGCACAGGGTCAATAAAATGCACACATGATTCACATTGGTTTCTTCCACTGCCAAAAGTTATTAGAATCTTCATTTTCTCCCCCTCAGGAAACTGTTCACCTCATCTTTCCTATTGGTATGGTTCAATTTTCTGTGAATGTCTAATCAATAAGTAACTGGATATCCAAAGCTCCCACTTCCCTACATGATCACCTAGCCATGAAACGAGATCATACTCACTTTTACTTTTCAGATATAAGCACTTTATGGGATGAGGCAGAAATCTAATGGCAGAAGTTGAGAGAATTCCATTGCACAACCAACAGATCCAAAATCAAGAAAAACTGGGATACTCTTTTAAAGGAAGGTATACAACTTAAAGAAAGAATGACATGGAAATAAAAACTTTTATATCCTGGAATTAATGCTAAAATTCTGAGATTTTAGTTGACAAGAATTTAGTTGACATCTCTAAAAATGTTTTGGCTCATATTCAAAATCTTTTGGAAAATTCAGTCTTAGCTTACGTTTGAAGGATGACAGAAAACTCATGTCCTAGCAGCAGTATCATTTACTTTGTATCACATTACACTGTGGTCAGTGTGGTTGGTCATGTCCAGTATCACTTGCAATAGTGATGACCATATAACAGAACACTGGGACAGTTGTCATCCATCTTCTTTATCAGAACATGTTATAAGCAAGTTTTCAACTCACATGACTGTTTCCAGCCATTAAGGTCTACCAAGATGCCTACCTCAATGGCACTTAAAGTACTCGAAGGAAGAAATCACTTGCTTTCTCTGCTTTGTAACACACAAACCTGCAAAAGTCATAGCTAAGGTCAATCAGAACACAGGAGGAATTTACCAAATTAAAAAATTCTCTTTGTAGGTTTCATTTCTTCCTATGTTGAAGGAAGCTCAACCAATCATTTTTCAAAGATTTCAACAGATTTAATTCACGCAGAAAGACAAGGAAATTGAACCACAGGATTCCTGAAACACCTGTTCTTATTGCGAATCGGTATTTTCTCCTCTTTTTCTCATATGAATAACCATCTTGGGCACTGCATAACTGAATGGAATTAATATAATGAAGAATAAAAGTGAAATAAATCAAGACAAGTTATTCTGAAGAAAAAAAAAATGGATTACTGAGATTTTGAAGGAATTATCCCTATTCTCCACCTCTAAACAGCAGTGTACAAAATATGACAAGAACGAAAAGAATATTTGATTTCCACCAAAGTAGCTAATTCCAGTTATCTCTGTTTAGTGGTGAGAAGGGATTTAAAGCGGAAATATAGGTTCTGAAGAAGATTGGAATTTTCATTTTTGGAAATGACTGTTAAATGGAGATATTTGGCCGTCATTATTTAATACATTTTTTCTGCATTCTGCCCATACACATTCCAAAATGATGTTAAGATATGAATGAACTGTCTCTGTTTGTGAAGTATGAATGCAAAAATATGGTTTCTGAAGCTGAAAATTATGTCATAAGAATCATTACCTGAATTGTAGAAGCTACCGGGGCTTGAAGAAAACTGAAAATTTCAATGAAGTAAATATGATATTAATGGGAAAATTATAACATTTTACAACTGCTTTGTAGTGGAAAATAATTAGAAATCAGTGTGGAACAATAAGCGTACAATAGTAGCATGTGTATCTCATATTACTTGACAATTTCCACATGCAGGAAGATACCTTAAGGCCTTCCAAAGCCTTCTTCTATATCCTCGAAAGGCTGGCCACACAAAAGCAGTGATTGCAGCTCAGAAAGACTTTTCAAACGCATTCTGAAACCTGTTTATTATTGATTGTCATTAATATTACATTGAGTGCTTGCAATACATTTTAATATTGTGTTGATGGAAGTAGTCTGAACTGATCAATACTGCAGCTCACCCATATTCATAGGTGCTATGATTGACATAAATTGTAAAGCAGTTGTTTTTCCAGCACACAGTCTTTCCAAGCTATCCAGGAACAAATAGCACTTACTTTCACATTCTCTGCACATTAGAGCAAGAAAGCGAATATCAAGTTCAAAAAGGTGTCACTCCATTCTTCTAGTGACTGATGAGAAGGAGGTTCATTGAAAAACTTTGATACAGAGAAAATAGCATAGCAGCAATGAAATTTAGCAACTGTTTATTTGGACAACCAGAGACCTTGTTCTACTCTGAAGACATGTCCTAAGAAATGGTTGTAGCCCAGCTATAGTCTTATCTCAGCAAACTCTACTGTTGGGGAGCCGGGCAAAGCATGTACTGTACCCTGTCCAGCAGCAGTAGAGATCAAGGGGAGAATTTTTACATTGCCCTAGGATCTAACTCTGTCACTTAGCACTCCTTCACCTTTTTCCCTCATGCATTGAAACTTCACTAAAGCAGCCTGCAGGACTTTTTTTTCTTGTTGGACATGTAAGGTAAAACCACCTCTATTCATATGGAATGATTTTGTATTTTATCTCAGTCTTCAATATTTCATTCTCTGCATCAAACTTTCAGTTACAAATAAATATATACAACCTTTTAAATGTTTAGTTTTTACTTTTTTTCCAGGATACGTTGAGGAGCGTCTGCCAAAATTATGGCATCAGTGAGTGTTTCAGATTTAATGTGACCTAAAACTGACAGAATTAGAAGGAGGGAAAAAAAGGTAAAATGGGGAAGGATTCCACTGATTTTAGCTGCAGAACTATGTTCTAGTAATAGCGATTCTGGTTTTGAAAAAGTCTTTAAAAATATAACAGATGTAAAAGATCTCAAATCATAACTATGACCAATATTTCCAGACTTCTTCATCTGATGAATCAACAGCCCTTTAACAGAGAAAGCTCTGCCTAGGAATACTCTGGACAGAGTTATTTCTGATCATAAAATTTTAAAACATTTTTTGTCATTGGCTGTATTAGTAGTAACGGAAATAAAAATCCTGCAATCATAAAAGTAATGTTTGAAAGGCACCTCTAGTCCACTCTCCTGCTCAGTTAGTCCATCAACAATCCAAGCTAACAGTTTCTTTATCTATCAAAGTCTTGAAAAGCTCTACAATCAAGATACCACTTGGTATCTGTTCCACAACAGCACAAGTCTACTGAATGTTTTCTCCTGATGTCCAACATGAACCT
>VZRV01007586.1:0-20195 GCA_013398115.1 Falcunculus frontatus
ACAGCCCCACTTCTCACCTCCAATCCAGGAAGTTTTTCTGCTGGAGCCTGCTGCACTTTTCCCCTTCAGTGCTATTTTCAGGAAGTAACAAACCCATCACAATATAAGGGACAAGAAAGTTGATTTAAGGAATGTTTTACTCTCACACTCCTCACTCTACCCCTCACAACCACCCGAGCACAAAACAGACGTTCAGCAATTAGTGTTCAGTAGCTGCCATTGGAATTTAAAGGGATATCAACAAAGCTTTGATAAATATTTGGGGAATTCCACAACACAGGTTTTCCTTCCCCATCTGTGTCAGCGTCCAGCACAATTCCCTGTTCCTGTTTGGTCCCCAGGAGCTGCAAGAGGAATGGCAGTTGGCAGCTTCACCTCCTCTGCGCCGCCTCGTTAGTCCAGGAGATAATTAATTCAAAGAGAATAAATCTGGTCAGTGGCAGAAGATCGTCACAGGGAAGCATCAGCTTTGCCACAGGATATTCCCACTCCTGTTCCCTGATCAAGAGCTACTTCCCAAACTCAGTAATTCCAGCTAAACCACAGCAGCACAGCTTGGAGGGACACAAGTTTTCAGCCTCGTGTGAATGGAGACAGAAACAGCACTGGGAGGAAATCTTGAAATTTAAAATCCTATTTCTCACTTCTTTGACTAATGAACCTCTAAAAATCCACTCTGGATTGTGCAGGAAAGCTCCTTTGTCCTGCTCAGAAAATGATCTCCCCAAAACATCTACAAAAGGCATTTATCAGTTATTCCAACTGATTCAATTAATTATTAAGGAAAAGAGAATACAAATAAACTGGAAAAACATTTGGCTCAAGTTTTCCTCAGGAATGAATTGGGAGCTCACCAGAAAGGCTTTCAGACAGGCAGAGTGTGTGATATAAAATATATATGTGCATATATATATATAATATAAATAAATATATATATGTATTTATACACACATATATAAAAATATAATACATATTTATATCACAAACTATCTAACTCACAAGTATCTGCCATATATATATATGTATATAAAACCACAAATATTTTTATATCACAAACTCTACCTATAAACCCCCTGTTTTTAGAAATGTAACATTTTTAGGGATTCTAAAATCAAACACATGCAGTGCTCTACAAAGGAAAATAAAGCACGATTTTATCCCATTAATTCCAAGATGTTTTCCTGGATGTGCTGCTGGGTGTGTTTTCCTGTAAGCTCTTGTAGTTTATCCATGAAGTGCACTGAGAATTGTCAGGATCATGAAATCCATTTGGAATTTTACTGTCTCTGCAGTATCCAGTGGGATGAGTTTTTCCAAAATTATTCCTCCCAGACCGAGCGCATCTCCTCAAGCTCCTTCTCGCTTTCTGCATCCTGGAAATGCAAGAGGGGAAAAGATACGTGTACAGCTCAACTGAAACAAATAAAAAGCATCATTTCCCTTCTTCTTCTTCAACCCCAAACCAGCTTTCAAGCATATCATGGAATCCTGGAATGGTTTGGGTTGGAAGGACCTTAAAGCTCATCCAGTTCCTGGGCAGGGACACCTTCCACTCTCCCAGGGTGCTCCAAGCCCCGTCCAACCTGGCCTTGGGCACTTCCAGGATCCAGGGGCAGCCACAGCTTCTCTGGGCACCCTGTGCCAGGGCCTGACCTCCCTCACAGGGAGCAATTTCCTCCTAATACCTGATCCAAGCACAATCTCTTTCCGTTTGAAGCCATTCCCCCTTTTCCTGTCATTCCAGATCCTTGTAAATTGTTTCTCCCCATCTTTCCTGTCATGGGCAGGGCACCCTGAAGCTCCTTTATTCCAGGCTGAACAATCCCAATCCTCTCAGCCTTTCCTCATGGCAGAGGTGCTCCATCCCTCCTCTGGATTTGCTCTAAGAGCTCCATGTCCTCCCCTGAGCTGGACGCAGGGATCCAGCTGGGATCTCCCCAGAGCACAGCAGAGGGGCAGAGCCCGTGTTTGCCCCGTGCCAGGGTCCCTGCTGAGTGGTACCTCTTTGGTGTTCCCTGGCAGCTCTGAGGCGAGCTTCATCCACAGCACGGCCGCCGAGGCATTCCCGAGGTCCTTGTAGCACTGGGAAGGGAAAATGGAAAAGGGTTAAAGGGGGAAAACCAGGCAGCAAAATCTAACTGGGCAATTGCTAAAATGAGCTGTTTCTGCCTCCTAACCCTTTGCATTGGCACTCCCTGCAGCATCCCTCACTCACAAGGCCTCAGAAGCACCACCAGATCTTGGAATATCAAATATATTTGACTCCCTTTCATTTTGGGCAAGGAGATTGGGTTTTGCTTGGACATTTTAAGGTGTCTCCGTGGCTTTCACCCTTTTCAAAGCTCTATTTTGACTTCCAGTTGCTATTTCCCCTCTTCCTCACGCCATTTTCCTCACAAAACCTCTGTCCCGGGAGCTCATCATTCCCCAGGCTGTTGAAAATGTAATAAATAATATCTACAGGAGTCTCAGGTCCCAAAATAGGTGTGAAATATTCCCCATGTGACCGGCAGAGCGATCCCTCTGGGAACAGGAAGATTTTGGGAGCTCAGAGAGTCTTGGAGGTATTTGGAGACCATGAAATACACCCAGGAAAAGGAAGTGGGTGCTAAAACCCCCTCAGCAACAGGGCTCGAGACTCCCCATCTGGACAGGGAAAGAGAAATGCTTTTCCTTTACATCTCCCCGTGATTCTCTGGTTGTATCACCACAGAAGTCGTGGTGGGGAAGGATAAAATCCCAGCCCATGGCTGCCAGTCACCATTCCTGCTTTATACAGAATTTCATCTGTCAAAAACCTGAATTTTAAAGCCTCTGCACGAGGTGATTCCCTAAAAAGATTTAAAAAATAAAAGGAAATATTATCATTCTATAAAAGCTTGCTCCTGGCATGGAGTATTTTCCACCTGGTCAGCACTTTACAGCCAAAGGTGATTTTTAACACAAGTGTTTCTTACCCTCTGAACAAGCAAGAAGCGAGTGGTTACCTTGGCAATGTAAACTCTTCCTGCTTTGGAAAATCCAGGGCTCAGCTCCTCGACCTACAGGAAGAGAGGGAGGGTGTGACAGGGACAAGCAGACATTAGGATATGCAAGGACACCGTTAATTCTTACATCAGGCTCACTGCAGCTCTTACAGGAAGGAAAAACAGATGGCAGGAGGGAGAATCCTAATAAATACATAAAGCACTGTGGCCATGAAACCTTCCAGCAGTTGTCTGGAGAAGCTGGAAATGGAAAAGTCAGCCAGGCTGAAGTCAAATATTCTGAGGGAGGAGCTCACAGCTCTCTGAGCCCAGGGGCACAGCCCACACGTATCTGGTTCCGAGCAAGGAATCGCCATGCAACCTTGGGAAGGAAAACCAATGCCCCCAAAACCCACCCCCAACGCTTTGGCCTCTAATTCTGACATCTTCAGCATCCCATTCTTGGAATGCGACACCTCACAACTTTCCCTCTCTCCAGCTTTCCTTCCACAGGTGCCAGGCCATGGGGAGGGATCCAAGGGGTCCAGTCCCACCCCCGGGAGCCGTGCAGGTCAGGGATGCCCTTTCCCAGCAGATTCCCGGATTCCCTCACCCGCAGGAAGTTCTGGAGTGCGTCCTGCACCGTGGCCGTCGGCGGAGCCTCGAACAGCGCCGACACCGTCCTCTTCTCCAGCCAGCCCAGGTGGGCAACCTGCACAGGGGAAAGGGCAACCTGGGCAACCTGGCCGACAGCAGCACAGGAACAGGGGAGCCCAGTCCCTGGGAGCTGCTCCTGCAGCCGGGAGGGAGCCAAGCCCCTCGGCAGTGTCGGAACATTCCAAATCCAGCCACAGAATTCAACCCCACTGTCCCCAGCCAGCTTTTGCAGTCCCATCCATCTGGGATGTGGATGGCCCCAAATCCCAACCTGCCACGCTGCAGCCACACCCGGTTCCTCCCTTCTCCCAGCCTAAACCTTCAACAAGAACCTGCTCCCCCACCCTGAGATCCCTCAGCAGAGGCAGGCTGAAGCCTTCCCAACCAGATAATCATGGAATCATTTAGGGAAAGCCCTCCCAGCCCATGGAGGCCAAGCTGTGCCCCATCCCCACCTTGTCCCCAGCCCAGAACACTGAGTGCCACCTCCAGGCATTCCTTGGGCACCTCCAGGGATGGGGACTCCGAACCTCCCTCTGACAACACCTTGTTTAATCCTGTGTACTCCTAACAATGCAGACTAGATGAAGCACTACCACACTTCTCCATCCATGGTTTTATTCCACAGCCTCAGCAGCTGAGCAGGAAGGAAGTCTCTTTTTCCACACAGAAAAAGAGCCAGGAGCTCCCAGCAGTTCACCCAGGGCTGCTCTGCAATTCCCACTGTCAATTATCCCAGCTACAACCTCTGCACCGTGACTCCATTCCCATCAAAGTGCTTTCCAATGGCACAAACAGAACAGCAACTGCAGACTCTCATTCCCTTTTTTAGGCTCTAAATCTGATTTATGGCATCTGACTCCAAGCTTTTCCCTGTCAGGAAGCATAAAGCAGCTGGCACGCTGCTTCCAGTGCCTCCAGCTCCATGTGGCAGGGGCAGAGGGGACACACACAACACACCACACACCAGTACTGTGAGCAGAAGCTCCTCAGGCAGCCTTGACCACACCCCTGCGTGCTCAGAGGGTTGGAGGAAGGTTGTTCCCACCACATAAAGCACTGGGAACAGGACAGGAGTTAGCAGCTCGGGCTTTTCCCAACCCACCCTTTGCCATTTCACCTCCCATGCCACCAGCAGTGACTGTAAACCCCAGGGTGGAGCTGATGATGAACTCTTACCTGGTAACACCACCTGCCCAGGAGATAGTAGAGCTGTGGGTCCTGTGGCTTCAGGGCAATGGCTTTATCGATGTGTTCCTGCGGGAAAGCATCAGCAGCACTCATCACACCTTTGCCAGAAGCAAATAAAACACCCATGGGAGCAGGTGGGGAACAAGCAAAGGAAGAAATCCACAATCTGAGTGTCACAATCTGTAAAATTACAGCTACAGATCCCCAGTTTTCTTAGAGTGGGTTCAATGAGCGAGGAACAGCAGCACTTCTCCAGCCTCGGGGACAGGAATTACCGCACACACACACACAGAGAAGAAGCTGCCCTGCATTTTATTCCCAGAGCTCCAGAGCTGTGGCATAACCACCTCACTGGTCATGCCAAAGGTTGATGGGGAAGCAAGTACCTGTGGCCTGTTCCATGGGCATCCTTTTCCCGTGGAACATCCACAAGGCATCACAATAACAGTAATAATAACAGGAATAAAAATCAGGGAATCTGAGGCAAATGAAATCCTCCTTGAGCTGCTGCCTGGGAGGGTGTGGGTTGCTCACAGGCACTTACTGGAGACAAGCTGGAGCTGTATCTTATCACCACACAATAATTCCATGTTTCAAGCTCTCAGTCTCATGCTTTACCTAAATTAATTTCCAAAATTTCTTTTTTTCCTGCAATTATTGTGCGTAAAACAGCAGAGGCAGCCCTGTCACTCCCAAAAGGCATGGCTGGAATCAGCTTTCTCACCCCAAACCACCCACTCTTGGCATCTCTGAGATCTGCTGCTTCCCTACGAAGAACTGGAGCCAACTTTCCCCATTTCCTGCTGCAGAAATAAGTGTTGTTTGACACTCACACAAAGCCCAGCACCTCCTGGCCACTCACCTTGAAAACGTATCCGGCCTGGATGCGCTTGGGAATGCTCTCGAGTTCCGACACCTGCCCACACAGGATGGCAAACCTGCACGGGGAGACACCTGCATGAGCCAGGTGGGATTCAATCCACGTTCAACCCACATTTACCTGCTGTCCACAGCTGCAGAAGGGACATCTACAAGTGCTCAAAGCCAGGGCTTGGAGCAGCCTGGGACAGTGGAAGGTGGCCCTGCCCCTGGCAGGGGTGGAATGGGATGAGCTTTGAGGTTCCTTCCCACCCAAAGCATCCCAGGATTCTGAGAAGTGCATTTAAGCTTCACACCTTAGTGGGGAAATATAGGAATACAGCACACCCCTTGCAGGGAAGAGACATAAACAGCAAAATGTAGCACCCGGGAAGGAACAAGCTTGAAGCACGAGGCAGCGCGAGGGGCTAGGTGTGACACACAAACTCGCCGCACTGAGGGCTAAAAACCAGGAATTCCATAGCTGGAATTGCCTCTCTGAGCAGGGAAAGCCAGGACAGAACACAAGAGCAGTGCAGAACGAAGGTACTGCAGCAAGAGGCAGACTACGAGCAGCCCTAAGGAACTACGGGGCACAGCGACCTCCTCACGCAGCAGCACCCAGGGCTCTGCTTCCAGGGAAACTCTGGGAAAACCTACCTACATCCTGCAGCTGGGAAACAGAACAACACATGGTCAGTGCTGCAAGTGCAAAGCCATTTCGTTCTGGCCACCAAGAGACCATGACCCATGAGCCTGAGAAGCAAGGTCCCAGCAAAATTGGTTCTTGCACAAGATGTGGAATTCGAGGAGGTTTATTTTAATTCCCTGGGGATTTGCAGCCTCCCATCTCAGCTCCCTGCATCACAGTGGCTCAAAACCTCCCACCCTGCATCGCTTCCCAAGAAACCATTGCTCAGAGAGCTCTCGGGTGGGACAGAACGTGCAGATGCAAGTCTGGCCTCTCTCATCCTGCTGGGAATGGAAGACGCTTCTGTCCCTTCTCCAAGTTTGGTCCAAAAAATACCAGGTGGAACAGACAGACGAATAACATGGCTCATTCTTGCAAAAAAATAATGCTGAAAAGCAGAAAGATGCAAATAAAATCCCTTTTCTTACACCCACACCCCGGCGCTGCCAGATACCGACATCGATATCCCAAAGCATCCCTCGGGATGATTAACCACAGCAGATGTGCAGGAATCTGTCAGGAGACCTTTAAATCTCCAATTACACTTTCCTCAGAGTCACAGAATCCCACAAATCCCCTCACACCTCACTGTTCCATTTCCAACATTGCGTTTCCTGAATAATTTACCATTTTGCCTTAAACCTCTTCCTTTAATTTGTTCATTTTCTTGTGGAAAAGCTCTGGTTCAGCTCTAAAATTCTTATTTTGCATGGTAATGGCAAGCATTACCAGATCACTGCGTTATGGGACAAAAATCTTTTCCTGACAGCTGGAAAAGCTCACGGCTCCACTGCCCCACTCTCCTGTGTGCAGATGATGGAAAATGGGCTTTTAGGATCTTCTCCAGTTTCCTTCCCAACAAACATCAGCCTGGACTAAACATCCCTAACCACAGCATGACAGGGGTTGAGAAACACAAGCCAATAAAAAGCTTATTCTCTAAGATCATGAGATAAAATATTCCTAGACAATAAATCACACAGTTGTCTCACATCAAATATAAACTCCAGTGGTTTTCTAACAGCCTGGTGAAAAGCTGATGAAAAAGCCATAAAAGCAGCAGTAAATTAAATTTCAGTCCTATTTTGGTGCCATGAAATAACCTAAAAAAATCTATATGGGAAGAGATGCCTGATCTGGTTTTTCCTGTATTCCCAGGAAAGAAGATGGAAACCTTCCCAGCCTCCTTCCCAAGCCAGCTTTGCTGATCCCACCAGACTGTTGGGAATTTTCACACCCACAGCCCTGCATTTCTGGGATTTTAGGCTCTGCTTTCTGCTGTTCTCTCCCCTGCTTGCTCAGCTGGGCAGCGTGGAGCCATTTATTCCAGCTCATTCCATGGGGAGGTGCAGGAGGGCTGAGCAGCAGGACCAGGAGATTAAAAATAATGATTAAGGGGATTTTCGTCCCCTGTAAGCAGTGTGCGCCCTGTGCAGCACTGCTCAGATCCAGCCAAAGCTTTCCTTAGGATATCCCTTGGTTAATTAGGCAGACTCCTCATTAAGCTGCTGACACACCAGTGCCCACAGGAACCTCAGGCTCAGCAATTCCCCGTTTGTTAGGAAATAAACTCTGTGGAAGCAGGAACCCCCAGCTGAGGGAGCCTCTTCTTCCAGCTGAAATCGCCCGGCTCAGGCCTGGGAAGGACTCTTTGGGTTCTGCACTCTGACTTCCCTGGAAGCAGGACCCTGCCCATGGAATCCAGAGCCTGCAGGACCTCCCCTGCACAGTGAGGGTGCCCTGCCAGCCCAAACACAGCTCTTCTCTCTTCCAACCACTTCAGAGACAGTTCTCCCAGTATTTCATGAGCATTCCCAGTTTCTCACCTTCCTGTGCACTGGGCAGATGGAGGTGAGTCCCTGCACTTGAGTAAGGGGACAGGGAATTAGCAGGCAGGTATTTAGACTGCAACAACCAAAAATTAAAGTAAGAATTTATCTGGGAATTAGTACTTTGGGAGAGACAGCAGAATTCCCAGCGACCCAACTGAAATTAATGACCGGCTGATCATGAAGAGGTTGGGGAAAAAAAAAGCGTTGGCTCTTCCAAGGGGAGAGAAGATGGAAGGAAAAAGTGGGGAAGGCTGATGTTCCCCCTTCCTTACGGCCCACAAACATCCATATGGGAGAGCTCCTGCATTCTGGATGTTCCCATTCCTGAATCCACCTTCCAGGACAAACAAGTCAGGGGGATGCACTCAGACAGCTCTAATTCCATGCTATTTGCCCTCCTCTGCATTCTGAACTATCTCCTAACACCTTCTCCTGGAGTTGCTCCTGCCCCACGTCATACTGACAGCAAATTTCGTTCAATCCGCCTGTGGAACAGAAACTGCTTGGCTCATAAATCCTAAAATCATAAAACCCAGCTCAGAACTGGCCAGATCTGGGCACTGATGCACCCAGAGTTAAACCCTGAAGCACTGCCAGGTGTTATATTAAAGCCACCTCCCAGGCGCATCCGGAATGCTGTGACTTTTCAGAAACCCAGGATCTGCCCACGGGCAGCCAGATGTACCCACGGAACCCCAAAGTGCCACACTCTCCAGAAGAAAGGGCACATTTGGGAGACTCATCCAACCCAACCCCACTCCTCCACTACACACAGGATAACTCCAAGGGGGCCAGAGCATCTCATTCCTTCCACAGCAACGCCTTTCAGCAGGCAGCGCTTCATTTCCAGGGCAAGATGTCCAACTCAAACTGCAGCTCCTCACACAGTACCTGCTCCATTTTCCTCAGATTTCGCTGAAATCCCTCTGGTTGCACTTCCAGTATCACTTTTAGCAAGACGAAAGGCAAATCCACGGCTCGCTCTCCTTTCCTGATCCCTAAAGCTGCTGCCTCGTGCTTACAGTTGTGCTGCAAACACCCAGAGGGAATGGGCTGGGAATTCTGAAAGGCCACAGTTGTTTCTCAATTCACTTCTGAGAGGTTTGTGCAACCACTGATGCCCCATCCATCCATCCATCCATCCATCCATCCATCCATCCATCCATCCATCCATCCATCCCTAAAAGCAAGAACAGACTGTGGAGCTTGCTCTGTCCTACTCAAGAGCTGAAATCAGCTTATGGAGAAATCAATTTAAATGGACATAAATTCCACCTGCTCAGAGATCTTTGACAGTCAAAGCAGAGAAGGACTCTGCTGTCTAAATCCAAGGTGAGACCCAGGTAATTGTAAGTCAGGAGCAGAGAGGCTCTGAGATCATTCCCTGTAAATCCCTCACTTCCCATACACAAATGCACTCCCGAGGCACTAAATGCATCCAATGCCCAACACAGCTGCCAGGTTTCTGCTCCCCAGTGGAGCCCACGAGGGCAGCAGGGGCAGAGGTCAGTCCCTCTGCACAAGGCTGCCTTGTCCTTGTGCAGCCCTGACCAAATTCCCGCAAGGAATCCACAAACTCTTTTAAGAGGCAATCAATAAAATAGAAAATCAATGTGAAATTCGATTTCTGTGTGAAAACACACACAGAAGAAATGCAGCCCAGGAGAGCTGCACCATCTGGCTGTGTGCAGAGGCAGCAAAATAACTGGGAATATTTCTATTAAAGTGGCCATTTAGGAGGCAGTGGGAAGGAGAAAGATGATGCTGACTGCTGTGTGTATAAGAAAGAATGCAAAGGGCCATGACACCAGCACAAAGCCACGCCACTCCCATAGCCCGTGTCCTGCAATGAATTCCTCCACTTTTGTCTGAAAAACTACAAGCAAGAGATAGAAGAATATTGGAAAGACAACATGGGTGCTGAGAGATAATAAATTATTCCCTGTGACAGGAGATGATAAAGGATAAGGGTCTTCAGCAAGGCAATTAGTCACTGGAGAGAAATGTGACGAAATAAAACTGTAATTTAAATCAGTGTGAACAGCGTTCTCTGATCACTTCTCCCAAGAGCTGGGGCATCAAATCCACCCCAAAACAGCTTTAAAGCCTCTGCTGTTTTTTCTCCCCAGGGTAAATTCAATTAGCATAAAGAAAGACTGCAATTAAGCCAGCTTGTGACCACCTCAGAGCCGGGAAGGGAATAATTTCCTGTTCTACTCGTGGCAGAAAATAATAATTTGTGTGCTGATAGAGGAAGTTACATCCTCATTCCCAAGAAATCCCACACCTCCCACATGCTGCTCTGCTGCTTCCTTTCTCCAGCTGCTGCCCTGCAGAACTGGAAGCAAGATGTGGCCGTCCAGGAAGGAGCCTTATCCCTGTTTGGGAAAGGGGTCTGAGGGGCCAAGAATCATCCCAAACTTGGAATTACAAGGCAAAACTCTCAGTATTTGGACACTGGAGTAGAACCTGGCTTTGTAAAATACCAGTTTTAAGATCCACCCTGGCAACTAAACTCCATTCATCCAAAGATGTTAAACCAGCAGACAGAGCCCAACAGAAAGATCTGCTGGAGATTTTCCTGCCCCCAAATTCCTCCTTCCTATCAAAGCTGTAATTGAGAGCAGTAATTCATTACCAACAGCTCAAATACAGTCTAGGATGATAAAGGCATTTATTCAGATGCCAGTAGCTCAAAACAATCCTTCAAGCATATTTACTTATTGCAAGAGCACGGATCTTGTTTGGCAAAGACACTCAGCAACCTGTTTTCCCAATAATTTTCATTAAAAAAGAAAAAAAAAAAATCTTTTATTCTAATTTAAGTGTTGCCAGTCCTTCAGAGCAACTGCTGACAAACACAACTCACGGAGGAACTCCCCAGAGTAACAGAAAAGCACATTCCCTTGTCTCCACCAGTATCTGCGCCACCCCACAAACTCTCTTTTGGAGTGCTTTTTCAAAAGGACATTTAAAAAATCCTCACTTCCAGGAGACTCTAAAGGCCTGTCTGATAAGGGTGATTGATCTCCTTCCCCCAGAACTAAGAGGAAATTGGGAATTTGGCACAGCACCAAGCCCATACTCCCAGGCCTGCTTGATGGAGTCAAACACATCCCCTCTTGCTCCTCTTGGGAGCTTTTCCTCCAGAACTCTTCAGAGAGAAACTCATAATTAAACTGGTGTAAGAAACCCCAAACTTATTCCTGTCATCACAACCAAACCTACTGTCTCTCAAGTCCTTCCTTACACCAAGCGAGCAAAGCTGTTAAAAATGGCTTTTTATGGAAAAACACCACCACTGTGGCACAATGCAAGTAACAGCAAAGAGGTTTTTGGAGGGTTTGGATTTGTTATTTTTTTAACTGCAGCTCAGCTCACAAAAACCTCCACGTACTTTTCCTACACTTCTGAAAAGCAAGAAGTAAACAGTCACTTACCACTGGTGGCACTCAGCACTTTGATCCCATTTCTGCAAGGCAAGTTCCAGCTCTTCCTTCCCTGGAAGAAAAAAAGGAGTCAGAGGTAAAGAATTCTGCTGCTTTCTCTCCCAGTGTCTTTCTCTGAGGCTGTCAGAGTAACAGAATGGCATAAAAGTCATATATCTGTTAATTTGATACAGCCTTTGGCTTGAAAACATCCCATACATAATTTTATCCTCCGGCAAGCTCAAAAAGCTGAAAACTAAACACCTATGGATGGTTAAAAGTACGCTAAAAACCTTAAAATTCCATGTTTAAATGGCTCCATTGATTTCCAGAAAAGAGTAACTGCATTAGCTACAGTATTAACTAACTTCTGTGCATAATAAACAGGACAGAAATGATTTAGGTAAGTATCTTTTGCTGCACACCTTAACTGCAGTAAGGATGATTTTTGTTCTATTCTGACTCACCTAAAACCTCGTAGACACCTTTGAGGTGGTAAAGAAGAACAAGGGAATTAAATTAAAGCAACTTCCCTAAGCAAATTTAAAAATACATGGCTTTTTTTATATCTGCACATGCTGGCAACACAGAAGATCCAGTGTGCTACAGCCAAAGCTTGTTCATTTCATATTTATTTTATGATTTGCTTTAGTATCACAGAGAAATGGATGACAGCTCTGAGAAACAACTCCCCCAGCTTTAAGCAGGTCTCGGTCTATTTTTACTCTTTCAAAGCACGATTTTTGAACGCAAAAAATTTGTTTCAGGCACTGCTACCCCCTCCCCCAAAAACCAGATCATAGGGAAAACCAACAGATGCATGGCCCCACTGGCAGGTGGAGGGGTGGCACAGCCCAGCGCTGGGCCAAGGGCAGGGAATTCCTCACCCTCGGTGGCGTAGGACCTCCTCTCGTCCGCGTCCTCCGTCAGCTCCCACATGTCGCAGCGGGCCCGCGCCAGGCGCCACAGGAACTCACGCTGCTCCGCGTACTGCAGGGAGGGAACACCGACACCGCCCTCAGGGCCCGTCCTGCCGGGGCTCAGGGGACACCCACACCACCCTCAGGGCCCGTGCTCAGGGGGCTCAGGGGACACTCACACTGCCCTCAGGGCCCATCCTGCCAGGGCTCAGGGGGACACCGACACCACCCTCAGGGCCCGTCCTGCCGGGGCACGGGCTCAGGGGACACTCACACCCCAAGGCACACGGGCATTTCACTAAGCCTTAGAACGCCCTGGTCCTGCAGGAGCTGAAGCGGAACCGCAGCGGAGGGAAGCGAGGGTGAGTCTGTAACTCAGTGTGGCCACGGGAGCGGGGCAGGGACTGTCCACCCGGGCTGGGAACTGTCCACCCGGGCTGGGAACTGTCCACCCGGGCTGGGAACTGTCCCCCCGGGCTGGGAACTGTCCCCCCGGGCTGGGAACCGCAGGGGCACCTCCAGGCCATGCCCAGCTCTGGGCTTCCCAGTTCAGGGAAGGCAGTGAGGGGCTGGAGCGTGTCACGGGAAGGGAATGGAGCTGGGAAAGGGGCTCAGCCTGGAGAAGAGGAGGCTCCGGGGGGACCTCTTCCCTCTCCACAGCTCCCTGACAGGAGGGGGCAGCCAGGGGAGTCAGGCTCTGCTCCCAGGGAACAAGGGATAGGACAAGGAAAACGGCCTCAGGCTGTGCCAGGGGAGGCTCAGGTTGGACACCAGGTGGAATTTCTTCATGGAAAGGGGGATGAGACATCGGAAAGGGCTGCCCAGGGAGGTTTGGAGTCCCCATCCCTGGAGGTGTCCAAGGAAGGCCTGGAAGAGGCACTCAGTGCTCTGGGCTGGGGACAAGGTGGGGATCAGTCTTTGAGTGAAGAAATCCCTCCCGATGTCCACCTGACCCTCCCCCGGTGCTGGAAAATACAAGAAGGCACCGTTACCGCCAGCTTGTTGTTGAGGAGCAGCTGGAAGCCCTCTCTCTTGTCCCGCTCATCCCCGCTGTGCAGGCGGTCAGCCTGCTCCAGGAGCTGGCCCAGGCCCTCCTCCAGCGTGGAATCCAGGACCAGAGGGCTTTCATCCTCGGGGGCCAGATCCAGGGAATCCCTGCGCACTGTCCTCACCGTGTCACAGCTCACTTCGTCCTCGCTCTCCCGCTCTGACTCCCGGTCGTAGTCGGACTCGGCGTTGGCCGTGCTGTAACTTTGGGGGAACAAAAACAACACCAAAGCAGTGTGAGGAGCTGTTCCTCAGGGAGGAAGAGCATCTTGGCTTATCCCAGAGCAAACTGCACAAGCCAAGTGTCTCCAGCAATCTCATTTCTCCTAGCACCCTCAACTTTGTTGTCACCTTCATCCTTCAGCTTTCTAAGTCCCAAGTCAGTTTTGAGCCACCTGGTCTATGGAAGGTGTCCCTGATGAGATTGAAGGTCCTTTCCCACCCAAACCATTCCAAGATTCTAACTATCCCCACCTCCCCTGCACACCCTGTCAGCTCCTCCCTCTCAGCCCTTCTAACTTCAGGACAAGAGAATTAAACAGCTGAAGCCAGAGCCAGGACGATGCAGCTAAATATATGGGTGATAAAAGGGAACTTCACCAATCCCTGCGCAAAATACAGCCTGAGGGTTTTAGCCTTTTCCAGGGAATTTCAGGCACACCTGGTACCTCCATCACCCTGAACATGAACCGCTCCACAGCCTGTTCCCACCAGGACTACGTGCCACGAGCAAGGAATCCAGCAAGGATTCACCACACGTGCAAAAACCCAGGGAATGATCAGCAGCTGAAGCAGTCAAACAAACCAGGACATGGTTTGGGGGATTATGGAGGTGCTGGTGGGACCCCAAGTCATCAGAGGTCTCTCCCAACCTTGGGGAATGTGTAAAGCTCAGATCAAAGCTCCTGAAAATGGTGAAAATTCAGCTCCCCCAGCACCCAAGGTGGGCATTTAAAATTTAAACCAGCGTTATGCAGTGGTACCACAGCAGGAGGGAGGCTGCTTACAAAGCTGGTTCCTTTTCAAGTGAGACTGTCTGTGCCCCTGCAAGCTCTGAACTACACAACAGGCACAAATCAGCCAGCCACTTCAAAATGTGCACTTGAACACGGGGACTTTGTTGACTGAAGTCAATAACTGCCCAAGAGGACTTCAGCAGTCCTGCTGGAACTGAATTCCCTGCACTCTGGGGGCATTGGGCACTTCCAGCTGTGCTCATTCCTCCTCCCAGGGCCAGCCCTGTGGCCCTGCCTTTGTCTGGGGACACAGATATGTGAGCACAGCCCCTATCTGCAGGAGGCAGTGACAGGGCTTTGCCCACACACAGATAACAAGACACATGTGGCTATCAAAGCTTCACTTTCCTGAGAACCATCCCTAACTCTCAAGAATTCCCTTCTCTGCTCCCTCACCGCAGCCTCCAGCCCTCACCCAGAGATCCAAAACCCCACCAATTTGGTCCTGAAACATTTTAAGGCAAGAAATAAAGCATCAACCTCCCCACTGCAAAGGCAGGAAAGCAAGGATGCAGTGCTGGAGGTGACACTGGATAATGCACCAACACAGGGGTAGGCGACACTGGCGCGGCTCTGTCTTGGATCAAAACCCTCATTTATTTACATTTCTCAACATTAATGACTTTATTAGTTCTCTAGACCACCTCGTTTCCAGTAATGAAGTACCAACTCCTCGAATTCCCTGATTTCCTCATCCTAACCCCCAACATTTTGCTGACAGCTGCCAAGATTTCAGTCCTTCAGCTCAAAAAACAACCCTGTTTTCTGCCAGCCAGCCCCTGCCAGTTCAAAAAGACAAGGAAACCCAAAGTTTTCAGGGAGATTAAGGGATTTAGGTGTTATCAGCCTCTTTTCCTGCCTTCACAATGATAGAAAGCTCTGGAATGCTTTCGTGTGGAGATCCTGAAGGGAAACAGCCCATGGAAAGAGGAGGTGAAGAAGCCCAAAAGCCAAAGCCACACAGGGAAATCAAGCAGCACAAACCCCCCCAAAAACTCCTGTGAGATTTCTGGGAATTGTGGCTTAAACTGGAGAAGCTCCTCACGCCTGAAATAAAGCTGAAACGGGGGTTCTTTGTTCCGAATCTCACTGCAAGAATTCAGCTGCCAGCAAGGAACAGCCCACAGAGGCACCAGGCTCCTTCCTCCTCCCAGCCTGCTCCACAGCTTCAGTAGCTCTTCCCAAAATGTGCATTTCCTGCCCTGAAAATATTGCTTTTCAAGCCCATCTGCACCCCTAACAGACAACACTGCAAACGACAGGCAGCTGGTGCTGCCCAGCTGATATCATTACACCTCTCTGAGTGAGGCACGACCTGAGATTGCGGTTTTAAATCAGGTGAGAGCTGCTAATCCACCAATCCCCACGCTGGTCAGTACACCTAATTAGAGATGTTAATTAAAATGTACTGACTCCTCTGACCACCACTGGATTCCCAATAAATTAAGGAGTTTCTGCAGTAAAATACACCCCTGTGCTCTCAGGAAGTGCCTTTTCTGTGTCTCGGAATTCTTGGCCTCTGACACAACTTACAGTTTTCTGTGCTCTGAGGACAGCCAGGGCTGGGATGTGAGGACAAAACCCACCTTTCCCAGCAGTTTTACACAAACCATTGTGCCCCGGTGACTCAGTGCACCCGCTGTTACCCAAACCCTGCCTTCACAACCAACTCCGCAGCTCCAAAATCTGCTCTGCAGCCTCGTTCCCTATGACACCACCATGAACCACTCCCTCCCCGACTCCCCTCTCATTCCAACACTCACCTGAGCTCAACGAAGCTCTACAACCCCAAGGAGATTGCAGCTGCTCCCTGCTGCCTCCCCAGCTCCAGTTATCAGAGATAAACACGAGTTCAGGGCACTCACAGATCCCTGTCCTTTGTGCTGGGAGGGCAAATCCCTGCTCCAAGTGCCAGCTCCAGCTCCCAGCTGTCCAAACTCCCCCTGAAATGCTCCCACTGCTAGAAAATCCCTCTTTAAAGGACATTTCATCCCAGCTGCTCTGGGAAAACGTGTATGGCAGCACCACCTGTTCTGGGACCCACTTCCACACCCCAAAAGCTACCAAAGTGCTCAGATTCAGGCACAAAGGAGCAGCATTTCCTCAGAAAATCAGCAATCACGTGTGCAGGGGAACTTGCTACCTGTCTGACATGAATAAACCTGCACTTTTAATGATGTTCCTACACCATACAGAATGTTTCTGTCATGTGCAGGGCCAGGAGTTGGACTTGGATGATCCTCCTGGGTCCCCTCCACCTCAGGATATTCCCCCATCTGATGATGTGATCATTTTCACCTCATTTTAAACCCTTAAGACAATTGATCTGTGTGACACAGGGAGAAAAATTCCTGAGAAATACCCTCACTGAAGACGTTTCAGTTCATTGAAGACATTTAGCTAACGCATTTTTGACTTCCTCAAGCTCTCCAGGCACTCTAAAATATATATTTATATATTTATTTATATTTATATGTATCTATGTATCTATATAATCATTAAAAAACACATGTATATGTGTGTGTATGAAAAAATGTAATACATATTAGTATATTAATATAATATATATTGTTTGGAAATTTGATTTCTAAACTCTCTCACTCCAGTGCCAGGCTGGACTTGTACTTCCCTTCCTTCTGCAAGGTTCCTCAACCAAATTATTCCTTTAAAAACCCTACAAATATATATATTATTTTTCTTTCTCTAAAAGTCAGGACCATTTCAGATCTCTCAGCCCGGCCCTGGCAGTAACACACTCACTGTAATAAAAGCAAACTCAGACAGGCTGAGGGGGAAGAAAATTCCCTTTTTTATGTTCTGAACTGCCCAGATGTGGCACCAAATGCCCTGAAAGATCTGTCCCAGCGCTCTGCTTACCCCCCTTCGCTCTCTCCATCATCTGTGTTGGCATTCCCGGAGCTGGCTGTGAAATAAATGGAGCTGGAGCCTGTGGAGTCGCTTCTCTCCCTGGAGAAGGGGAACTTCCTCCGGCGAGTCACTCGCTGCGTTTCTTCCAGGTGGGTCCTGGAGGGAGAGGAAAAGGGAGAGAAATAAACATGTGGTAGTGAAATATCTGCAATTCCCCTTCTCCTCTCCAGCAGGCTCCACCCAGCTCCCTTGAAATGCAAAGAGCTCACGAGGTGGTTTACTCCTGCTCCTACAAACTCAAATGGGGCTAACGCTGCGCTCTGCAGGCAAAGCAAATCCTGCTCCATGGATTTGGACAGTCCTTGGACAATCCACACATGTGATATTCATCCAGCCTCTTCAGCAGGAGCTGAATGAGCTCAGACTGGGACAGGGGAGATTTAGGTTGGACATGGGGAATGAACCCTGTGAGGGTGGTACAGCACTGCACTGATTCCCCAGAGCAGCTGTGGCTGCCCCATCCCTGCAATGTTCCAGAGCTTGGATTAACCCGGGATAGTGGAAGGTGCCCCTGCCCACGAGTGAGCTTTGAGGTCCCTTCCAGCGCTGGATTCCCGGATCCTGGGATCCTGTGGCTGCTTTCCCGTGCCAGGGAGGGAGGGGCAGTACCTGACTTCCCCCACGATCTCCACCGCCAGGTGCTGGAGGCCGTTCCGCAGCTCCTCCACCTCCTTCCTCAGCTCCACAATGTTCCTCACCACAAAGTCCAGGCGCTCCAGCAGCTCCAGCTGCTCGTCCTGCCTCAGCAGGGGGCTGGGCACGTCTCCATTGGCCGCATCCGCCGGAGGCAGCGCTGCGGGCAAGGCCTGGGCTGCAGCAGGGCACAGAGAGGGGGTCAGATCCCAGCGGGAGAGGATTCCATCTGGGAAATCTGACCACAGTTCTGCTGGCAGGGGGTGTGAGGCTTCACCAAGAGCAGAGGGATGGAGCAGCTCTGCTGCGGGGAAAGGCTGGGACAATTGGGATTGTTCAGCCTGGAACAATTGGGATTGTTCAGCTTGGGGTGACCTCCCTGCCCCTTCCAGTGCTTGAAGGAGCCTGAAGGAAAGATGGAAAGGGGCTTTGGACAAGGGCCTGGAGAGACAGGACAAGGGGGAACGGCTCCAAACTGGAAAACGGGAGATTTAGATGGGATATTGGGAAGGAATTGTTCCCTGGGAGGGGGGGAAGGCCCTGGCACAGGGTGCCCAGAGAAGCTGTGGCTGCCCCTGGATCCCTGGAAGTGCCCAAGGCCAGGTTGGACGGGGCTTGGAGCACCCTGGGACAGTGGAAGGTGTCCCTGCCCAGGAACTGGATGGGCTTTAAGGTCCTTCCAACCCAAACCATTCCAGGATGCCATTATTCCGTGATCACGCTGAAAACACAGTTTCACTTTCTATTCCCCAAGCTTTGCACAGATGTGGATGAAACCCAGCAAGCTCAGGGTTCTCAATCCGCATTTCTAAAATGAAACCCCAACCTTACTTCCCCCTATCCCAGCCCCATCCCCTCCCTGTTCCAGCCCCACTCCTCCATTCCACCCCATTCCCATATTCAATCCCTATTCTCCCCTACTCCAGCCCCATTTTCCTCATTCTTCCTATTCCAACCCCATTTCCTGTATTCCAACTCCATTTTCCTCATTCTTCCTATTCCAACCCCATTCTTCCTACTCTAATCGCATTTCCCCCTATTCCAACTCTTCCTATTCTAGCCCCATTCCATTTCCTCCACTCCAGCTCCATTCCTCCCTGTCCCATCTTCCATTTCCTCCACTCCAGCTCCATTCCTCCCTGTCCCATCTTCCCCATTCCCTCTACTCCAACCCCAATTCCAAAGCCAACTCTAGCCACGTTCCTCCCCATTCCGGGACCACTGAGGACATCCCAGCCCCATTCCAGCCCCACTGCGCACATCCCAGCCCCATTCCAGCCCCACTGCCCATATCCCAGCCCCATTCCGGCCCCACTGCCCATATCCCAGCCCCATTCCTCCCCATTCCAGCCCCACTGCGAATATCCCAGCCCCATTCCAGCCCCACTGCGCACATCCCAGCCCCATTCCGGCCCCACTGCCCATATCCCAGCCCCATTCCTCCCCATTCCAGCCCCACTGCGAATATCCCAGCCCCATTCCAGCCCCACTGCGCACATCCCAGCCCCATTCCGGCCCCACTGCCCATATCCCAGCCCCATTCCTCCCCATTCCAGCCCCACTGCGAATATCCCAGCCCCATTCCAGCCCCACTGCGCACATCCCAGCCCCATTCCGGCCCCACTGCCCATATCCCAGCCCCATTCCTCCCCATTCCAGCCCCACTGCGAATATCCCAGCCCCATTCCAGCCCCACTGCGCACATCCCAGCCCCATTCCGGCCCCACTGCCCATATCCCAGCCCCATTCCTCCCCATTCCAGCCCCACTGCGAATATCCCAGCCCCATTCCAGCCCCACTGCGCACATCCCAGCCCCATTCCGGCCCCACTGCCCATATCCCAGCCCCATTCCTCCCCATTCCAGCCCCACTGCGAATATCCCAGCCCCATTCCAGCCCCACTGCGCACATCCCAGCCCCATTCCGGCCCCACTGCCCATATCCCAGCCCCATTCCTCCCCATTCCAGCCCCACTGCGAATATCCCAGCCCCATTCCAGCCCCACTGCGCACATCCCAGCCCCATTCC
>VZRV01007586.1:24051-41559 GCA_013398115.1 Falcunculus frontatus
CCCATCCCATCCCATCCCATCCCATCCCATCCCATCCCATCCCACCCCACAGTCTGCCTGTCCTGTCCCTCCCACCTGCAGTCCGTCTGTCCATCCCATCCCGCTCTCCAGTGCAGTTTGAGGTTCCACCGGAGCCAGCCCTTCCCAACAGCTCCCAAATCTTTTCCATGGGCAGCTGAGCCCCGGGGTTGGAGCTGCTTCCCATTGTGGGCCCCCCCTGACTCCAACCCCTCCACCGGCATGTTCCCAAGCCGTGGATATTTGACATTTCTCCATGTCCCCACCTCTGCCCACATAAAGTTTGACCCCAGCTCTTGGCCAAGTGCCACTCAGAGATGAGACCAGCATCTTCCTCGTGGTTTGGCCCGCTTTTTTTTCCTTTTTTACTCACTTGATATCCCACTGCTTGGTTTTCCCCGAGAACAAAAAACCCCAAACCAATGGCAAAGCAAAACAAACCCCCAAATGCAGGAGAACTTGCCAGAGAGGAGCAGCTTGATTCCTGCTGTGTCCCATGTGCCATGGTGTGCAGTAGGAGAAGGAAAAGGAGGAGGAGGATGAGGCGTTAAACAGAAGGGGCATCTCATCCCAACATTCCATCTCATTCCACCTATGGAGCTGGGAAAACCCACCTAACTCAGCACCAGCCTGGCACAAACACCGAGTGCTGGATGCTCAGCCACTGCAGCATTAAAATCTGAGCAGGGTGGGGAATTTTAGCGATAAGGAGATAAAATATAAGTATTGAGGGCCCTCCCCATCCCAGCCGAATTCCCAGGGGGCTGATCCGTGTCCGTGCTGCTATTCCCAAGCCCGTGGGTGGGCAGGGATTGGCAGCAGTGCCAGCATCGTGCTGCCACCCGCCGTGCCGAGCCCGGGGTTACGCAACGGGATGGGAAACAGAGGGGAGAAACACATCAGGCTCCAGGAAGGAACTAGATCCCGAGAGATTTGGGCTAGGATCCCTGGGATTCAGGTGGAAAAGGAAGGCAAAGACAGATAAAAGCCCATGTGGTGCCTGCCCCAGCAGCTGGGGGAGCCGCAGCGCTGTGAGGAACAGAAGCACCACGTCCTGCTTGTTTGGGAGAAGGGATACGAGCTTCCCATGGCATCTCCCTGGTGGATTCAGCACCTTTCTCCCCTCCCTGTGGCCTGGAGCATTTTGAGCTGCTCTTGCCCCACCTGCTCCTTGGCACAGGTCCCAGCTGGGAACTCCAGAGTGTCCTTGTGTAACATCCCTGCGGCACATCCCTGAGGCACAGCACGTCCTCCCCACGTGTGCCCGAGCAACAGGCAGTGGGGAAAGTCTCCTGGCTGGAATGTGGCTGCTGGCACCCCCGAGAGCACAGCCACATGCCAGCAGGGCGAGCCCGGCCGCTTCCTCCAGAATACCGAGAGGTGCACTGTGGCCGAGCAGGATTTCCCCTCCCCAGCTCCTTCATGAGCAGAGCCTGCCTATGGACGCTGCAAACCTCCTTCCTGTAGAGCACCTTGGGCCCCAAAACTTCAACTGTGACCTTCCAGGGAGCCTGAATGAAAAGCCTGAGCAGCACAGAGCTGCTGGGAAACTGGGATGTGCAGGTGGAGTGCTGGAATCCCTGTAACGAGGGAGCGCAAGGATCCTGTTCCGCAGCTCTGCACAGACACGTGGCCCCTCATTAGGTCCCACAAGGTGTGGGGAGCAGGGATGTGGTCCCTGCCCTCCCTGGCGAGGTCAGAGCCCTGGGGGCAGCCAGGTGTGGCATGGGACAAGGAGATGTGGCAAGGGACAGCCAATCCCTGGCTGGGCACGTCCAGCATCCTTTGATCCTAACTGCAGCCCGATGCCTTCCTTCAGATTTGGGAGCTGAGGGCTAAGACAGCTGCTAAAATTCAATGTCCCTGCTTCTCCAGGCACAGCCAAACCCATCCTCAGGGAGCTGAGGGAGAGCTGGGCACAGATCCCGAGGAGGTTGGCTGCTCCATCCCTAAAAATCGCTGCATGTGGAGGACACTCCTGCCCCATCCCTGTGAGTGCTGCCTGGGGCTCTCCAGGCTTGGAACACCTGGAGGCAGAGCTGGTGGGATCACAACCCACGCCAGGGCACAAGTCCTCTCCAATCTGGCACAACTCCTCTTTTCCCTGCTGGTGTTTTACCTGGGAGAAACCTTGCAGGTATCCCAGCCCCTCCATCCCGACTGGGAGCACACGGAGAGGGCGGCGTATCCAACACCCACAGCGTGCAGTCTTTACTTCCCTCAACTCACAGCTGTGATAAAGCCCTGGGAACTCTTCCCTCCTGCTTTTAGCTCAGCCACTCCGTTTTCTAGGTTCCTCCAAATCCCTGCCTCTGCTACTTCCTCTGAATAATGGGAATACTATTCAGCAGCTCCCACTGTGAATCTGGAGGGTATGTGGCAACCCTCCTGGAGAGAGCACAGACTTCAAAGACACTTATAATAATGCCCATTATCTTTACACCACATCTATAATTACGGCCAAGTACAGTCTGTCTTGAGAAACTGGAAAATCTCTCACATCTCAGGGTTATTTCGTGCTTTAAAGCACCCCCTGCTCTAGCATGGCTCTGAAATCCAAGCAGGAACAGCTTTGGAAAGGCTTTTGGATCTTTTTTTAATCATTATTAGTAGGAAAAGCAGGAGGGGCTTTGTTCAGGTGCCCAAACAGGATCCCCAGGGATCCTGCAGCCTGTCATTATCCACTTATTCGGCCCTGCGAGTCAGCTACATCTGAGCTGCTCTGGGCCCTGTCCCAAAAGTCATGTCAGAGGCAAGGCTGGCACATCCAGTGCCAAAGGTCCCACCGGCAGCTCAGCTGGGCTGTCCCCACCCAGTTCAGCCCAGCGTGTGTCTGGGGAGCAGTGTCACAGCCCTCGAGCTTCTGGGATAGAGGGGTAGGGAGGTGGGACAGCTCCTGCTCCAAGCACAGGGCCAGCACAGAGCAGCGGGGAATCGGAGCTGGACAAGGATCCAGTGCCAGATCCCAAGCACTGCCAGGGCAGAGCAGCCTGGGCTCCACCTCACCTGGCACCTCCGTGCAGGACGGATGGCTACTGCCTTTCCAAAGCTTTCCCACCTGGCTGAAAGCAGCACCTCGTTCCAAACCCCGAATTCCAAGAGCCTCTCAAACCCACCCATCTCACACAGATGCGCTCTTACATAGGCAGAACATCGGGATTTCATTCCTTACAAGCACCGGAATCATTGCTCTCCTCCTCCATGAATTCCCAGGTGTGTTAAAAACCTGTTTACCCGTGAAGCCTCGGCTGCAGTGGCAGCACAGTTATTGAGCCACACGTGGCTCAAGACTCCACATTCCCACTCAGCCTGATCCTTCCCTCCTGGACAGGATTCCCGTGGGCTGTGCCTGCCCCCGGGGTTAACCGAGGCCCTGCGTCACACACACACACACCTGTGCCAGGAGTGGCCGCTGGTCCCACAGGGGTCAGGAGCGAGGCAGAGCTCACTTCCAGCAGGAAATTCCCGTCTCCTCCTCCCCCAGCTCACCTTCCTCCCGTCTCTCCTGGCTGCAGCTGTGAGTACTACGTGAACGACGCTCCGCGCGTGGTCCTGGACAAGCTGGAGAGCCTCGGCTACCGCGTGCTCAGCATGACCGGCGTGGGCCAGACCCTGGTCTGGTGCCTCCACAAGGAATAGCCAGGGGCAATCCGGCATTCCAGCCGGACAACATCCTGCTGGAGATTGTCTTCTAGGACTGGCAGCATGTTTTTCCCCCTTAATTCCTTCCTGTGGCAGACTCCAGGCACTGGGGCAGGGGGAGGAAGGGTGCAGAGGCAGAGCTGGACCCAGTGGAGTTGTGCCACCCCCGTCATTTCCCAAGAGCGGGGGGAGGGAGGGATGGCCAGAAGCAGGCAGAGGGAACAGATGGCTCCAGCTCTGCCTTCAGCGGGATGGCAGTCTGGCAAATTCCAGCTTTTTACATTTTAATCATGTGTTCAGCAGGCCCTGGAGGAAGCTCAATGACAGATCCGTCTGCCCCCTCCTCGGGCTGCCCCAGAGAGCTCCGGCCTTCTCCTGGGCCAGGGGCTCAAGGAGGGACACCAAGCATGGACACCATCCCACCTCAGCCCTGAAATCCAAGGGGGAACCACTAAACCTATCCCCAGTGCCCCGAGAATCCCTTCCCTCGGCAGCAAGGCCCGTTTCCACTTCAGCAGCACTACCAGACCTCCTGATCCCAGACTGCCCTCCAAGCCTAACGTGGGGTTCCCAAAATAACACAGGCTGTGTGACTATTCCAGGTGCAGGCTCTAATCCAGCACTGCTGGAATGTTTGGGGCTGTGTATGGATCCTGCTGCAGGGGGTAACACCAATAAAACACTGCTCCAAAGAGACCAGTGTCCTCCCGTGGGTCGTTTGAAGCTGTTGCCAAATCCCTCCGGATGCACGGCTCCGCAACAAGCTCTCAGGGGTTAAAAGCTCCAAGGTTTGGTGTTCTGATGGCACCTCTCACTGGGCACACACTGACAGAGTAACACCTGCATCCTGTGAAGCTCAGGCAGCCACTCCTTCCCCAAACCTGGAAAGGGATAAGGGCCGCAGTCCCTGGGAGTTTCTATTCCCACAACACCCTTAAAAAAAAAGGTTTATTGACTTAAATTAAGAAACAGCTCTGGGGGGACGGAGGGGTGGGGAGAATCCATACTCTCGTGCTAAGTGTGGGACTTCTCCTCCTGCTGGAGCTGCTCGATGAGCTGCTGCCTCTCGGCTGCCTGGCGCATCCTCATCATCACCAGGCTCTCGTAGTCCCGCTCCGACACCAGCGATGCCTGGGAAGGAGCAGCAAACACACACAGCCGGTCAGGACAGCACCGACTGCCAGATCCTCCCCAAATCCCCCTCACAACACTGCTGTTCCGGGCAGGAATCGGTTTGATCCCACAGAAATGGGGTGAGGTGGGGTGAAAGCTGCCTGGCTACAGGAAATAACCAGGAATTGTTATTAAAATGATTATTAAAAATAACCAGCAGTAAGTGTGGCTGGTGAGGAAAGCAAGACAGACACAGAGCCAGCATTCCACGAGGCTGGACGGGGCATTATTTGGGATGACAAGCTCACCCTGCACCTACAGCGTTGGTGCCCCAAGTCCAGTGTACACTTCACCTGTTACAAAGGCTAACGCCATAAAAAAATCAAACCTTTGTGGATTAGTCATGGAAGTGACTAAGTCTGATGGTGGAGGGTGCCCAGAGAAGCTGTGGCTGCCCCTGGATCCCTGGAAGTGTTCCAGGCCAGGTTGGACGGGGCTTGGAGCAACCTGGGCTAGTGGAAGGTGTCCCTGGCAGGCGGTGGAACTGGATGAGCTTTAGGGTCCCTTCCCACCCAAACCATTCCATGA
The DNA here is from genome assembly GCA_013398115.1 of Falcunculus frontatus. Taxonomy (NCBI): domain Eukaryota; kingdom Metazoa; phylum Chordata; class Aves; order Passeriformes; genus Falcunculus; species Falcunculus frontatus. Next base: position 29,413 of record VZRV01007586.1, read on the forward strand.
CTCCAACAGCTGCAGTCCATGACCTCAGAGGTCTTTTCCAACAGGAACAATTCCACGATTCTAAGCGGCTGCAGAAAGAAAACCACCAGGGATGTTCCCAAACCTGACACGGGAATGGAAGAGTTCCCCAAGCTCCCGAAGCCTTCCTGCTGCGTGTGGCAGCAGCCGCCACGTCGAGGCAGTTGATTGTAGACTCTGCCTGATGGACGTGGGCAGCGGCTGGCAGCTGCTCCGGTGCCTTGGCACCACTTCCAAAGCCGTGCCACACTAGTAGGTGGCCATGCTGTTCTGGATGTACGGAAGCACTGCGAGGCTGGGAAACATCCAGCTCGTTCCTTGACAGCTCAGGTGGGAATAAAAGTGTCTCGACAGAAGGTGAATGGGAAAAAAAAACCCCTTCGTATTCATTTTTCTAGGAAGAGGGTTAAGTGCTGATGGCAGAGAATCACAGAATGCCAGAATGGTTTGGGGGGAAGGGATCTTAAACAGCAATCTGCCTCCAACCTTGTGCCATGGGCAGGGACACCTTCCACTAGCCCAGGCTGCTCCAACCCGACTTTGAACACTTCCAGGGATGGGGCAGCCACAGCTCCTGCAGGTATTTAAGGGTTTCTTAGGAAGCAGAAGGGATATGAAGGCAATAGAACGGTTTAAATAAGTCTCTGTATGGAAACACGGGCGAGTGCAATTCCTTATCCCGTGCCAGCAAAGCAGCTCCTCCAGCTGCGGGGACACAACGAAAGCCCACGACAGATAAGGGAACATCGAGTGGGAAATTAAAGGTCTAATTGGTGTCTTAGGAGCCGCCTGAGCGAAATGACCTTTGGGTGCTGGCAGCAGCAGTGTCTGAGAAAGCACTGATGGTATCAGCCCTCGGCCGGGATCCTTCCAAGCCCTATCCACCAGCCCCAGGAATCTGCTGGGCTGGATGGAAGAGGCTGCCTGAGACTCATGCAGATGAATCACCCACACAAACCTGAAGCCCCACCTTGCACTGGGACTGAAATTTCGAACAGACAGATTATTTGCAGCCTGGTTTGGGAGCCCTGCTGCCACGAGGAGCCCTCAGAGTGGCAGCAGGGAGAATGGCCCGATGCAGGTGGGCTCCCAGCACGTGCTCCCGGGTGCCTGAGCGTGGGCTGAGGCTTTGCCACTCCACACACCTACTTCCTGCAATCCTGGCAATTACCAACCCGGTGAAACCCGGTTCCTGACGTGGCTGACTCAGCAAGGGCTTGGCTCAAAACAAACACATCCATGCAGGGAGCTGCAGCCCGGGAAGCAGCGACGGGCGGCACATGAAGGAACGGCGGCAGTGGCGCTGGGGAGCTTTGGCATTCTGGTTCCAACCTGGCTGAATTCCTGGACTCTTGGCTGAGCTCTCCCTGGACTTGCTGCTTCATCGTGGTGAGTGTGGCAGGCCCAGTTCTCCAAGTGCTCCGGCAGCTTCTCCTCCCCGCTCCTGGACTCCGGGCTGCTCCAGCAGGGTGTAAGTCTCCTTTGCATCCCATTCTCCCAACGCCGTCTCCCGCGCTGTCACTCCTTACATCCCCCTTCGCCCGTGTTCCCTGGGCTCCTTCGGTGGCACTGAGTCACCGTCTCGTTCCCAGCCACCCACGGCACTTTTCCGGCAGTGCCCCTCCGCAGAAGGTGCCCGGTTACCATGGCACCCGAGTGCCCTTCTGTTCTAGATGCCGGATTCGATCTGTTCTCATGGTGACTGTGCCTCTGCTGTTCCCCACCAGCCCGGAGTCGCAGCGCACATTTAACGAGCTCGCTCGCACACCGCCGCTCCCCTCTGCTCCAGGAGGAGACTCCTTGAGATCCAAGCCGAGCCAAGCGCTCCCTGCCACGGCGTGGAGTTTGCATTTCCTGCACCACCGGCCTCTCCGTTTTCCTTGCAGGAAGAGCTCGCTCCTGCTGCGAGGCTCGCTGCTGATCCCGTGGCTCCTGCCCGTGAGGAGTCAGTGCTTCTGCTCCTCGCCGCCTGCCCTCAGCATGGATACTTGGCGCAGGGGGTCCATCAAGTCCACCACCTTCTTCCGACGCTTCTCCCTCAGGAGGCACAAAAAGCTGGGCAACCAAGTCATCATCCTGAACCAGAACAGCCACATGCTAGATGCAGACGGCCAGAAGAGGGAATGCTTGAGGGATCTGAAGGACAAGTCTGAGTACCTGTCCTGCCAGAGCGAGCAGAACCTGGCCAAGGCACAAGCCCCTCCCAAGCCTCCCCGGCTGTACCTGGACAGTTCCAGCTGCCCCAACATCATCGATCGCACAGATTCCCGCTCCGACCTCTCCTTTGCCGATGCTGCTCCGTACCACAAAGCCTCTCCAACGCACAAGGACCAGGCTGCAGACCACGGCACCTCAGAGGCAGGCCTCCAGAACAGCGCCACTCTTCCCGACCTGGCTGACCCCTTCCTGTCCTTCAAAGTGGATTTGGGGCTGTCGCTGCTCGAGGACGTGCTGCAGACCCTCAGGAAACAGAATCCGAGGGATTACGCCATTTGAAGGCACTCACAGTCCATCACATCCCAGTTACTCACTGCTCCACCCCGGCGGGAGGAAGGATGCTCGAGCATGCCCATTGTGTGTTGTCCTCGCCTCACCCACCGCAGACCATCCCTGTCCTTGCCAAGGAATCCTCAGGAGCAGAGCTCCGTGCTCAGGTGAGAGCTCTCCGCCCCGGGAATTTCCTGCTCCGGACTGCGCGTCCCCTCCTCAGGGAACACCAGCATCCTTTGGGAAAGGCTTACTTTGGGGATGTGACGCTGTGGGGCAGGGACACACCGGGATTTGGCACGTATCACCTGTGGAACAGCAGGCAGCCTGCCAGGAGGCAGCAGCACTCCACCCCAAAGGCAAAGCTTTGAGGGCTGAGAGACGGGGACCGGGGCTTCTCCCCCCACCATGTTTGGATGTGAAAGCTCAGAGCTGGTCCTTCATTCTTTCTCTTCCTCCTTGTGGGTTTCTTCTCCCCTAACTCTGGTGCGGGTGGCACTCCCAGCCTGGGAACAGGTAAGCATCCATGCAGGCTCCTGGCACAGCACCAGCAGTGGATTTAGCCTCCTGGCAGGAGAAGAACTGTCTCTGACACTGCTGCCTCACGCATGCACCAAGCTCCCAGCTGTACAGACATGGAACAATAAATGTATCTGTGACTGCAAGTGTCTGGCTGCCTCATTTCTTTGGGAACAAGCCCCAGAAATCCCAGGCACCAGGAGCACAGGGTATCTGGAGTGGCCCAGATCCATCCTCCCTGGCACTGCAGGGTTTTATGAGGGGAGGGGAACCATAGGGGAAGGACAGAGCTGCTGGGACTTGGTTTCCCCTGAGGAGAGCTCACACAGCTCGGGGCAAGACAGGAACAGTTCCCCACCCTGAGCTGGACAGTGGGAAGGGCTCTGCCAGGCTGACAACATTTTGGGCAGTATCAGGACAAACTGTTGAAAGAAACTACCAGTTCTTACCTTTTTGACTATTAGGGCTCTTTTAAAAATTAACAACAACAATAAAACCTCCACGCCCCCAGATAACCAGGAGTTTTGGAAGTGGCCACAGCAAAGTACAAGGACATTCCAGGGAAGGCACAGCTGGCACTCACCCTGCGAGATTCATCTCCCCAAGTCAGATAATAGGAAATAAACCCTCTGAAACCTCCAAGGAGCTTAGAACAGGTGCAAGAGTGCCAGGCAGGAGGCTCTTCTCAGGCTGAGAAGAGAGTGGCAGGGAGATCCCACTGCAGGAGCAGGGAAAACATTCCCAAAATCAAGTGTTCCACACTGTCGGAGCGGCAAAAACAAGCTCTCCACTTGGAACCATCACACAGCCACTGCTCTCAGTAGCCTGGAGTAACACTGGCCAAGCCACAGCTTTGGAATTCCAAGGAGAACTGGAGGCTGCTGGGCTCCAGTGCACCTGTGTCTGTAGGACACAACCAGGCTGTGGAGGCAGAGCAGCCTCCCCATGGCACAGCTTCCACCTGGGAACTGCTTCCAAAGCCCCTGGCTGGGGCCTGGCTGTCCTCTACCTGCAGATTTTGGCACTCAGGCCCCGGCTGGCTCTCCCAGGCAGAGAGTACCCGGCTGCCTGTCCCAGACAGGGAGCAGAGGATGAGTAGTGAGCGCGTTGCCATGAGAACGCTGTGGGTTTGGGCCATTTCCTGGAGCAGAGCAGGCAAGGAGCTGCTTCTGCACGGAGTGGGAACAGAACGGGGGTGGATTCAGACAAAAACAGAGGGGGGAAGTGAACAGGAAGCAAGGGCAGATTAAATCAGAACAAGATAAGTGCAGCCTGGAAGCAGGAACGTGGGGCCTGGTGGCTGGGGAGCCAGGCTGGGTGTGAAAGGGGAGCTCACTCTGCACGGTCTTGAACTGGAGAGCACAAGCTAAGCCAGCTGGAAGCAGATCAGCTGAGAGGAGCTGTGAACACGTCACAGGTTTCAGAAGTGGGTGCAGCAGGAAGATTTGGGGAGGGTCTGGAGTAGGAACAAGGGAAGACAGGAAGCAGAGCAGCTTGGAGATCCAAGGCAACCCCAGAAATCGCAGCTTGTCACAGATAAAAGCAGCAGAAATCAGCCAAGCAGCAGCAGTGCAGCTCGTGGGAAGGATGCAGGTCCCTGGCAGCAGCTCCTCGCCGTTCCCAGAGCCAGGTGGGATGGAGGAGGCTGTGCAGGGCAGAGCTGAGTCACCAGCAGCGTGTGCTGCTTTGCTGCTCTCCCTGCTGCCCCACCACACTAATCCTGCACTGCAGGCAGATGCTGCACTTCCTCACCAACAGGCTCTGGCCATGGAAACAGGCCAAGACAAACTCAGAGATCTGAACCCACGGAGGCTGCAATCCACTACCAAGCTCCAACTGCACCAGCAGCCCCCTTCAGTGGGAATGAGCCAGTTCTCACTCTCTGCTAGTGAGGAATTCCCAAATAACGTGGCTTGGGTTCTGCTTTTTGCCCCAGTTTCCTTCCTAACACCCTGGTGAATGTCCCGTGGCTGCAGGACTCTCCCTGGTCCCACATGGACAGGATAACCACCAGGCATTCTGATGTGTAATTACATATAATATAAATAAAGTGCTTGACAAAACTTCAAGAGAGTGAATGCACTGAACAATCTCACAGGCTTAAAATATTTAGGGAGTGAACACACAAAAGGGTATTCAGTTTGATACTGCTTTCTCCTCCCTCTTGCAGACCCTAAGAAAAGAGGTTTCCTTCCAGCACTGAAATTTCCTCCTCCTGTGAACACAGTGAATAACCAAGGCTCTCTAAAGGAACCTTTCAGCAGCTCTCACCCAGAGGATTCCAACAGTCAACACACTTTAAAAAATCCCATCAGAATGGCACTGGAGGCTTTGGGCTGAGCAAGGAACATCCTTGTTCTTTGCTTGGGACAAAGGGACTGTGTGAAGATCCCTTCATCCAAATAGCTCCAGTTCCCAGGGTGCTGCTGCCCAGGCAGGAGGTCCTTCAGAAAGCCACTGACCCAGCACAGAGAAGCTGCTGGGAAAGCCAGGCCTGGCACCAAGAGCTTCTGTGTGACCCCAGCCACAAAGCACACTGAGATTTGGGTGGTTATAGCCCCAGATTTCCATCCCACAGCCCACTATCCTTACCTGGGAGGTCCTGGCCTGGCTGGTGCTGTCAGGGAAGGTGTTGGGGTGGCTCCGGGGCTGGCCCTCCAGCCAGGAAATCTTCAGGGGGTTATTCAGCAGGCCAACTTCATTCTTCACAGCCATCTCCTGGCAGGGAAAACATCCTGAACTTCAGACCCTGTTCCCTCCCAGGTCACTAAGAATCGTGCTCCCATCTCAGGCTGGCCTCAAGGCCAAGTAGGGCACAAACAAGACCCATCCCTGGAGTGTCCCAGGCCAGGTTGGACAGGGCTTGGAGCAGCCTGGGATAGTGGGAGGTGTCATTGCCCAGGGCAGGGGGCTTGAAATGGACAATCTTTTAAGGTCCCTCCAAACCCAAACCATTCCATGATTCCATTCTGTAAGATTTTAAGGATTCTTCCAGCCCAAACCATTCCATGACTCTCTAATTTCACAGCTGCCCTACGTAAGAAGCACCTTTATGGTCCATACCCCTGCCAATACTTTTGATAAACAGCTCACACACAATTCTGGGGGTTTTTATGACTTGGACATGAGTGAAAGAACAGCTAACAAGGAATAAAGACTCTTGTACAGCCCAAGTTGATGGAACTACTGAAATTTAAGGTAATTGATGATTTCTGCTCCCACAGCCACATGAATTATTACAACCCACAGTGAGCCAAGACATTTTGGGTTGTTTTTCACTACAAATGCCTGGTATCACCTCCAAACCACAAAAGCCCAACTCCAAGGTATTTCACCTCCAGAGAGAGCTGAGTAAGCGCTCAGTGCCTGATTTTTAAGGCAGTGCCTCCTCCCTCAGCCTTTTCCATGCACAACCTGTTTATGTGCCTGATCTCTGGGTTGGTGCCTGTAGCTGTGCCACTCCCTTCGCGCCTCTGTGCCTTTAGACTCTCATTACCCATCTCCAGTGCCTTAATGACAGGGCAGTGCCCTGGCTGTCACCCTGTCCCGTGCCACCCCCAGCACACCCAGCAGGGGCTCTGCACACTCACAGCTGCCTTCACCGTGGCAAACTCCACCACTGCACTCCCAGTCTTCCTGCTGGAGATCAACAAATTGAGCACATCTCCATACTGTGGAAAGAAAGGAAGGAAGGAAGGAAAATTAATTACAGAGCCAGGAGAGACGTCAAGTTCATTTGTCAAATGAACACAAGGAGAAAACGTGTTTTCACAGACATGAGGCTTGAGCTGGAACCGTTTCTGTCCTGCTCCCACTGATCCCACCATTTTTGTCCCTCCAGGAAATAATCTGGGAAGGTATGGAGCTACACACTCAGCTCCCAGCAAGCCCCGGTGCAAGGGGGCTGCTGAGCTCAGAGCCAGAGTTTAGAGGGAAAATAAAGATGCCAGGCTGGGATTGATGAGATCAAAGGCTTGTCTGTGCCCGTCTCTGCACTTCCCACAGCAGGGATGCAGAGTGCTTGAAGAGAAGGAAGAGTGCAGCACAGCCACAGAGCCAGACTAAGTGGGCAGGAAGCATCCAGTGGGAAGGGCCTGCAGCTGCTCTGCTTCAGCAGGAGTCCCTGCTGGGAGCCAGGAAACAGCTCCCAGCTCACAGATCAAAGGATCCAGCTTAGTTCAAAGGTTAGATTTGATGCTTTAAGAGATCTTTTCCAACCCTAATGACTCCACGATCATGCTAATGAGCTCTGAAAACTGCATGAGAAAGCTGAACAGGGAAGAAAATGAGCCACTCCAGTTTATAGCTTACAAGGGAGTGGAGTGACAGGACACAGGGAATGGCTTCAAACTGGCTGTTTAGATCAGATTATCTGTTTAGATGAAATTATTAAGATAAAATCCTTCCCTGGGAGGGTGGGGAGGCCCTGGCACAGGGTGCCCAGAGCAGCTGTGGTTGCCCCTGGATCCCTGGCAGTGTCCAAGGCCAGGCTGGACATTGGGGCTTGGAGCACCCTGGGCTAGTGGAAGGTGTCCCTGGAACTGATCATTTTTAAGGTCCCTTCCACCCCAAACCATTCCATGATCCTGTGATATGCAGCTTCCCAGAATTCACTGTCCTCTCAGCACCGAGAGGGGAAGACCCAGGGATAACCAGGGAAGAGTTGTCAGACAGGACCTTCTGCAGGATCTGCAGCAGCACATCTCTGGAGTATCCCCCTCCTGTCTCATCCTCCTTCCTGCATTTCCACCTGAGCTGGGAAACAAACGCCAGGGGTGAATTTTTCCCGTTTGAATGTGCTGCCCGCTCAAGCAGCTCCCACCCGCCTGCACATTCACCACGTCAGCTCCCAGGCCTGCCAAGACAGTGATCTCAGCCTGGGAGTGAGCACAGGGAACAAACTGTTTGGGAAATAGGGAGAAACGCTGCTGCTCGCTGGAAGAAAAAAAGGGTCGCTCTGCCAGGGTAATTAGCGGATGTTTCCCCGCGCTTGAAGCACAGACTACTCCAGCCCAGGCTCAGAAACCTGAAGCAGACAAAGAAAAGGTGAGGGAGGGAGGAATTCGAAGAGCAAGGACAGGAGCTGTTCACCTGATGAGGCACATTCCACGGGGGAATTTCATCTCCAGTGTAAAAAAGGATGTGCCAGCTCAGGGGGCTCAAAGTGTCCTTTCTGTTTTCCACCATGTTCTACCAGTTTTCACCAAAACCCAGCTTTTTAAGGATATCTTACCTTGAGCTTAGGAGTTACTTTGCCTTCTGCTCCATTTCTTTCCTGCCTGCCTGAAGAGAGAGAAAGCAAAAAAACCAAAAAAGATGGAAAGGACACGGGTGAAAATTCCTCAGCATCTAGCACATTTTCCCTGAGAACACACATCTGATGGCAGGAAATACTTTGGGATTTCCACTGGGCCATTCCAGCCCCCAAAATCTGGTGCAACAGGAACTGCAGCAGGGACTGAATATTCCCTGGCAGCATTTTTCCCTTCCAAGAAGCCCAGACTTGCCACTAGAAACAGGTCAGCAAAAATACAAGCAGCAGACCTGTTCTGAGGCATTTCTTCCCTGCAAGAGGCTTGTGCTGGGACAACTGGAAACCCTTGAGGGTAGCCAGCTGCCAAAGAGCCCACTGCCACCTGCAGGGGAGGGCTCCCCCGGGCTCACCTCGGCTGTGCTGCTCCCTTTCCAGGCGGATCTGTTCCCTGATGAGCCTCTGCTGCTCCTCCAGCTGCCGGGAGCCCTCCTCGCGCAGGCGGATTATCTACGGCACAGGGAGCACAGCACAGACACCTGAGGCACAGAGCCAGGGCTGGAACGGCAGCTGGACGCTTCCAAGGACAGCCTGGGTCTCATTCCCATCTCCTGGGGCACCCCTCCTGCCACTTCCCCTGGGACAGCTCCAAAGGAGCAGCCTGGTCAGGTGGAAGGTGGCCCTGAGCATGGCAGAGGGTGGCACTGGGTGGGCTTTAAGGTCCCTTCCAACCCAAACCGTTCCAAGATTCTCTGATTCACAGAGCCTTTTAATCCCAGAGGTTGAAGGGCTGCTATCCAGAGAGCTGCTGCACCTCATCCCATGGATTTCATCATGAGTGGGAAGATTTCCAGCAATTCTTCTCAAAAATAGCAGTGAGAACTAAGAATTTATCCTTACTTCTTCCTCTAATGATCTCGTTATCCTGAGCTCCTCCTGTTCGTTCTCCTGGCACTGGGCTTCCCGTTCTCTGGCTTCAAGATCTGCAGAGAAAGAAGCCAAACTGAAACAATCCCAAGAGAATCTGAATTTCTCCTGCTGACCAGAGGGAGATGGAAAGATCCCAAACTTGGCTACAGCTATATCAATGTCCCGAGAGCTCTGCTGCCCATCCTCTGGCCCCACACACCAAAGGAGTCCTAACAGTCCTCAAACTCCCTAATTCCCAGAGCAGGACCTAATTCCCTCCTCCCCAGAGTGGGACCACCCTAGCTATGGCTGTGGAAGGAGATTCCAGGTGGCTCCTGCACTGTAGTGGGCACAAAGAAACCAGATTTGTCCCACACTGATCCCCGGGGAAGTCCTGTGGAAGGAGGAACACAAATGCCCAGCTAAGGGAGACGTTGAGAGAACGGGAGGGCTTCATTTTCTTACCAAGCTTTACTTTCTTCCTCTTCTCGTCGAGCTTCTGTGTCCTTGCTGCTGCCTCCTTCTTCGCCCTCCTCACCCTGTCATAGGCTGCCTGCCAAGGAACCAGCACAGCAGTGGGAAACCACAGAAACTGGGAGAGAAACTGGAAAGCAGGGAACAGGATGACATCAGGGGTGGAAACCCTGCCAGCAGGGGTGAGGTATCTGCTGCTTCTTAGACTGCAAGCTTTGCCAGCATTTGAAAAGAGGAGTTAGTTCACGGTTTTAGCTCTTATCACCTGGAATCAGCACTTTGTTCCCTCCTGAGCTTATCTGGAGAGAGCTCCTCACTCATTTTTGGTTTGTTTTTACTCTTTCCAGGGACATTTCCAGGTTCTTTCAGGCCTTAGGCAGTGGGTTCTCAGCCACTTCCTCACAGCTCCAGAAGGATCCGCGCTCTCCTGTGTCCCACGGACAGCAAAGCTTGCATCCGGGTATCACTCATCTGTCAGCCCCTGACTAACGGGAATGGCAGATGCAGAGCTGCCACGGGAACTGGCTGTTCCCAAAGCAGGGATGGTTATCAGTGCTGTTATCAAATGAGATCTGCCCCAGTCCAGCTCGTTATCAAAGGCAGAAGCTCAGGGCAGAGCTGCTCCCAGCAGCAAATCACACACACAGCATCCCTCCAAGCTCTGACCTGGCACCTGAGACCGATCTCATGGAGAATTACTGGGAGCAACAGCTGAGATGTGTATCCAGGGAGTCTTTCTGGGAGCAGAGAGCAGGACAGGCAGGAATCCAGCTCCCAGCAACACCCCAGAATCCCACCCTTCCCAAGGGAGCATCCTTACCCTGGCTGCTGCATCTGTGAGCACTGCCAAGGCCTGGGACAGCTGGTGGAAGATTTCCGCTGGGAACGAGAAGAAAAAGAGGGCAAGGTGAGGGAAAGCAGGCGAGGGAGCTGGGGAAGAACCAGGAAAGACAATTCCTGCGGGAAGGTCTCTCCAAGGAAGGAAAATCACCTTTCCAAAGCATCTGTAAGCCAGCCTCTAGCCACGGCCACCTCAACTCAAAGGTGTCACACAAACTCGAGAGTAAATAAAGAAGCAAAAAACTGGGATTGTTTCGTTTGAAGAGAAACCTTGGAACACACAAACCTAATTTTTCTTACTGATTCTTCTTATTTTGGGTTGCAATAACTCCTTCAGACCACATTTAGCTGGAGCTCACCATTTTCTTCTCCCTCCAAGTGCTTTTCCTTCAACTTCCCCCGGTTTGTGTACAAACACACCATCAGGAAGCCCTGCTCATGTTGTGTTGGCAGTCGCTGTATTACAGCCACCTATCCTTTAAAAGCCTTTCCTCTTGTCCTATTATGAGCATTGGCAGATTAGAGTTATATTTATGAAGATAGATATTTATTCTATTTATTTATATATATTTTTTCTTTCTATTTATATCTATTTTTATATTACCATATTTCTTTTCATGAAGACGAATTATTAGTACTGAGACACGAAAAAGACAATAATTGCCAGCTCTACAAGCTCCATCCACAGCAATCACTCGCTGCAGGCAGCTGGAATTCCCCCTTCCACACCTCCAGCTTTTCAGCCCAACATCCAAACTTGCATTTTCCCTCAAAATTGCTGCCCCTCCTCCTGGCAGGTGATGGGGATGAGCTGGAGCCTTCCCCACATCCTTCCCCTCACTCCTCAACCTCCTGCAGGTACCAGCCACCCCAATTCCCCCTGAGGGCTGGTATTTTTTCCCAGTGCTGCTCTCCAAAGCAGGGCAGCTGCAGAAGCCAGGCCTTGCTCCCAGTTTGGCCGAGCTCAGCCCCACACTCAGGGCTCCTGCTCTGCCAGAAACAGGCCCTGCCCACAGATAACAAGGATTTACGGGGTGCTGGTGAAGTTTGGACTGTGAGAGATAGGGATTAAAGCAGCCTCCAAACAGCCAAAGGTTGGGAAGATTGGGAGAGGTGCGAGCAGCACTGACTCAATGCTGGTGTTTCTAAACCCAGCAAGGATTGTTCAGCCTAAAAAAGCAGAGTTAACCCCAAGGGGAGCAGCTCCAGAGACACACCCCCAGCCATTCCCTGACACTCAGGGGAACAGAGCCACTTCCAGGAGCCTGTGGAAGCCGAAACCACCAGGAAGAGCTGCTCCCAGGTCTCACCTGCCCGGGGGTTGTCCGGGTTCTTGTCCGGGTGGCAGCTCAGGGCCTTGTGCCGGAATGCTGTTTTCACCTGCGGGGGAAACACGGGAGTTACCGGGGGGAGCCGCTTTGGCTCGGCCCCACAGAGCCATGAGGGAACCCCAAAACAGTCCCTGAGCTTGAGGGGAACCCAGGGCCGGGTCTGCAGGTGGCTGCAGCTTCTAAACACTGGTTTTACTTCCAGGGGTCTCGTATTGCAGCAGGGAAACCTGGGGTGAAAAAAGGGGAGAGGGGAAACAAAAGGGGAGAGGGGAAACAAAAGGGGAGAGGGGAAACAAAAGGGGAGAGGGGAAACAAAAG
>VZRV01007588.1:6200-34690 GCA_013398115.1 Falcunculus frontatus
GGCAGGGAGAAGCAGAAAGAGGGGACACATGAGAAGCAGCACTGCACCCAACCAGCCTGGAGCCAAGGCACCTCCTGGCCCACATTGCACTGCCCAGCTCAAAGCCCAGGAACCATCTCAGCCAAGTCCCAGCCTCTCTCTGTCTGCACAAGACCTTCCCTCCCCTGCCCTCTCCCAGCAGCAGAAGCAGCTCCCAGCCCTGGGCTATGACAGCTCCTATCAGCTGAGACCTAGAGCCAGGAAAAAGCTGGTCTTGAAGCAGGAGGAGGAGAAGGAGAAGAATCACTCACCTGATTCCAGAGGAGGAGGAGGTGAGAGAAGTGGATGAGAGAGCAGAGACTTGGGCTGCCTTTTATAGCAGTCCTGCACTGCCTCAGGCCCAGAGGCACCTTGGTGGAAGTAATAATTTTCTGACCAGCGCATGTCAAGTGTGAACTATCCCGACTAATGGTAGGGCTGTGTCCTGGTTTCCTGCATTGCTGCCTTTTCATTTCCTGGCACGTGCCGTATTCTTTCCTGCTTGAGGACTTTTGTAAGTGCCGGGAGGACAAGTCCGCGGATTTCCGGGACGTAAACACATCAGCACAGGCAGAATGCTCAGATCAAGGGCTGGTGGCATTCCATGCAGTCACGTGAGGTGAACCTGTGTCATTCCTGTGGGTTTGTTTGTGGCAAAGTTGCCAGGAAATGGGCACCACTCTTGTGCTTCTTGCCCAAGGACTGCCATGTGAGGGGACATGCTGCGTCAGCAGAGGCCCCAGCTGCTGAATTTTTCCTGTCCTTATGTGAGTTCACAGATTTTTGGGTGGTTCCAGGCAGACCGCTGAATTGAAGTCCCTGAATTGATTCTCTTCTGCTGGAGTGTTGCTGGTGATTGGGATGGGACACAGACCCAGGTTCCTCCTCTCCAGACCCATGCCAGATGCACTCGTACAGCTCATCCGCCTGGTGCTGAGTGAGGAAGTGGCTGCATCTCACAGCAAATGGGTGTTGGACTGAAGGGACTGGGGCCTCGGTTGTGCTCTGTTGTGAGATGTAGAACAGACTCTCTGTGTGGTAAGGGGAAGTCAAACATCTTTGAGTCAAAGTCCTTTCATGTTCAAGCACCAGGACCTCCATAACCCCCCCAAAAATTGAGTCTGCACGCCTAGCAACTGTGTCTGGAAAGGTGGGAATGTGTGATTTTTTTAGGCAAACTGCCGAAATCCTGCTGCTTTTTCATGATCCAATCTGTTAAAGTCGATCTTTGCCCAAAAAATAACTGTTGTGTACTGACTGCAGCCCCTCATTCTATGTGCCACTGTGCTGCTTAAACATGGAGGAAATAGAAGAGAACCAGGGATGAGAAAGAGCAGTTGCATCTATGAAAAAGAGTTAGAGATGGAGTGAAGTTATTTTAGTGGTTTTTTGCACTATCTTGCTCTGGTTTTTTTGTGAAGTGTAGAATGACTACATGAATGTTCCCCAAGACAAGCCTTGTTTTTTCTGTGTTGGTAATTGATAAGTAATCCCTCTGCTTTTAGCTCAACCCACCACTTTTTCCTCCTTAATTTTCTTCTGAGAGGGAAATACCTCTTCCCCTCAGAGAAGACAGTCACTGCTCTTCCATCACAGCCTTGCAGTGCCCAATGCAGCCCCAGCCATTCATTGCACACATTTGCAGGGCTGAGGCATCTTGCAGATGGCACATTCCCAACTGTCATCACACAGAGCACCTCTGGGAGAGGAAGGGTTATTGACATGGGCTGGCAAGATGACACGGACAAGCCACTGCCAATTCCCGCCATGGTACTGGAGAGAGCACCAATCAGAACAGCACTTGCTCTCCCTTTGCAGGTCACTGCAAGTGCAATCCCATCCTGGGAGAGTTCCATGGCGGAAGCTCTTTCACCACCATTTCCTTTTCCCTGAGGCAATAACCCCAGCCTCTCACACAAAGAGGATCTTTTTCCAGTCTCTGAGTGCATGAGGGAAATTGGGATGCCGGGGGAAAACTGAGGCCCCTTCCTGCAGAGCTCAGCCTTGCACCCAAGGGTCTCCTGCCTGGATGCTAGCACAGAACTCTACTTTGCCTCTACCCCTCTCTCCTACCTCTCCTGAAGCCTGGAGCTCATGGAGAACAGTCTTTAGTGCTTGAACCTCAGAAATTTGGGACTACAAAGACAGCTGAGATCTTCTGAAAGACCTGTCTGGGAAACATACAGACTGGATTAGCCATGAGAGAGGGTCAGTGAAGGATAGATGGTTGGGAAAAGAAAAAACTAGAGCTGAGGTGGGGAACATTTGTTTAAGATACTGACAAGGGAAAAATAGAGCAGGATGTTGAGAAACAGCAAAAAAGAAAAAAACCACAATGTCCTTTCCCCCAGAACAGCCCTTAAATTAACTTCAGTGTCCTTGCCCATGGCAGGGGGGTTTGGACTAGATGATCTCTAAGGTCCCTCTCACCCTTAACATTCTATGATTCTTTGATTCTATGATTCAGTTCATTCACGCCTTTCTTAAAGATTCAACTTCCCTCCTTCATTCACAAATCTATTTCATCCAGCCCTACACGGCACTGCGGGCCGTGGAATGGGGGAGTTTTGGTCAGGACACAACTGTTCTTTTCTGCCTCTTCATATGTTTCTCTGTTCCAGGATGAGCCCTTCCTACAGACTGCAGTCCTTCAAGGTTGGCATGGATGCCAAGACAGGAGAACTCTACTTTGCCACTATAACTTTGCCATAAACAAACCCATAGAAATCACACAGCATTACATTATGTGCCTGCATGGGATGCCACCAGCCCTGGACTTGAGCATTCTGCATGTGCTGATGTTTTTATGTCCCGGAAATTCTTGCGCCTCTCATCTCAGCACTTACAGAATTAATGAGGAAAGCATGTGGCATGTGCCAGGAAATAAAAAGGAGGCAGTGCAGGAAACAAAGACACGGCCCCTACCATTAACCGGGATGGTGCATATTCGACATGAGCTGGTCAGAAAATTATTACTTCCACCAAGGTGCCTCTGGGCCTGAGGCAGTGCAGGACTGCTATAAAAGGCAGCCCAAGTCTCTGCTCTCTCATCCACTTCTCTCACCTCCTCCTCCTCTGGAATCAGGTGAGTGATTCTTCTCCTTCTCTGTCTCCTTCTCCTGCTTTCAGACCAGCTCTTTCCTGGCTGGAGGTCTCAGCTGATAGGAGCTGTCATAGTCCGTCCACCAAATTTAGGGTCAACCCACGACAACAGGGCTGGGAGCGGCTTCTTCTGCTGGGAGAGGGCAGGGGAGAGAAGGTCTTGTGCAGACAGAGAGAGGCTGGGACTTGGCTGAGATGGTTCCTGGGCTTTGAGCTGGGCAGTGCAATGTGGGCCAGGAGGTGCCTTGGCTCCAGGCTGGTTGGGTGCAGTGCTGCTTCTCATGTGTCCCCTCTTTCTGCTTCTCCCTGCCTTCTGTGCCAGGTGCACCTGTGCCCCCGAGCCATGTCCTGCTGCAAGCCCTGTGACCCTTGCTGCCAGCCCTGCGGCCCCTGCCCGCTGGCCAACAGCTGCAATGAGTGCTGTGTCAGGCAGTGCCAGAGCTCCACCGTGGCCATCCAGCCCTCGCCCGTGGTGGTGACCCTGCCCGGCCCCATCCTCAGCTCCTTCCCACAGAACACCGTGGTGGGATCCTCCACCTCCGCTGCCGTTGGCAGCATCCTCAGCTGTGGCGGAGTGCCCATCAACTCCGGGGGCTTTGACCTCTCCTGCATCACCAACTGCTATGGTGGCAACAGATGTCGTCCCTGCTAAATCTGCTGGCAACATTTTTGGGCAAGAACCTCCAAGACCTCCGAACCTGGTTCTTGGCAGGAGATAGAGCTTTGGGACATTGTATTCACAGCATCAAGCCATTATTCCCTTCTACTTTTCTTTCTCCTCTCCTTGCTGTCCGTGTCTCCCCAGACCAGCCTAGTGGGGGCATGTTGCACTCCCATCCTCTGCTGGGTGGGCAAATGCCCACCCTGCAGGAGCTCCATTATGGCAGGAGCCATCTCAGTGACTGCTCCTGGTGCTCTCTGTGAGCCACCTCCTTTTGTTCTTTTGTCTCAATAAAGTTGTTTTGCATCCAAACCTTGTCCTCCAACTTCTCTTTCTTTCCACGGCAACTCTTCCAGTCTGCTCAGGAGAAAAGGTGGTGAAGCAGAGGGTGGGAGTCCTTGCAGTGAATTTTACTTTGTGCCCTTTTCCCTTGGAGCCTGGATACTGCACAACCAATGGCCACCTGGAACACCGAGGCTCCAAAGGGTAGCAGGAGTGGGTTGGTGTGTGAATTGACACATCCAAGTCACCAAACCATAGCTGAAATGCAAAGAGTAGATTTCTTTAATTACCTCATTAACTGAAGGCTCCCAAGGCACCACCAGGCTACAGAGACACATAAAATGGGGACAGTGGCACCGTTAGGCTCAGTCCAATCCTGGTAGGTCCTCTGCCTGTCCCTGTATCTCAAGGGGCCTCATGCGTGCACAGTTTATCACAATGCTGTGCTTTTATGACCTCTGAGTTTTTTGATCTCTCACTCTCCCAGAAGGAGCCTCAAGACTGTCTGTGAGAGATGCCTCTTAAGGTTCTGATAGCTTTTATATTATCTCTCAAGCAACAGAGGGTAATCAGCAGTAAATATGTGAAGTTTCCCACATGGATATTCTCAGCCTACCCAGCTACAAGGTCACTTTGAGCAAATCTATCATCCTCTTCTCCAAATCTTTCAGTTTTAACCTTTTCCTCCCAACAGCTGGGAAACAGCAATGTGTGGCAACAGCCCACAACCTCATGTCTACCTTCTCCTCCCCTCCATTACCCAGTTTAGGGTCCATACACATCTCATAGAGTCCCTCAGCTCATGCAGTGCCCAGCTCTCTCATAAGATGCAGTGCTGAGGTATTTCAAAAGTTAGGATTGGTATCAGCCATCCTCAGAATACACAATGGTAAATGAATTTTGGATGAGTTTGTGCAGAAGTCTCACGCCTTCAGTATTAATTCACATTTCTCCCATGTACGAGTAGATGTAATCTGTCCATCAGTGCCTTCCTGACTGAAGCGTTTGACCAAACCTGTGCCCAAGGGGGACTGCAAGACAGACAAAGGAAGATGGACCCAGGTGAAGACAGGGTCTGTCATAGGCAACCCACAGATCACAGAGTCATGGAATGGTTTAGGTTAGACAATCTTGTCCCCCCCTGCCACTGTGGGCAGGGACTCCTTCCACCAGACCAAGCTGCTCAAAGCCCTGTTGTCACCAAAAACCAGGAAATAAACTCTCCAACCAATTTCCTGGGCAAGAAAGCTGACATTACTTTATTAGAAGAGCTGGATGTCTGGGGATGTCTCCTCAAAGCATGCCCAGTAACCTAACAGATCAGGTTCTATTCTGAAAACTGATACATAGTCATCACTTTTTAAATACATGCATATATGTTAGTTATTTCCATGTAATTGTTTTGATATGGTTCCAGATCTTCTGATTAATCGGTTCTCTGTGGGAGTATCTCAAATAAGTGGTCAGGTCATAATGTACTTCTTTCATCATTCTTCACTCTGACACACAATCCTTGTTCTCATGTTGGGGTTTATGATTTTTCCTTTTGTTTCTTTCTTTCATGGAATTTTGTCCCATCTGTCACTAAGAAACCATAACGACCGATACTTAAAAGGGACAAAAGAAATTGCCACGGGAAGGGTGCGGCTGGCTACTCTCTTAGCTGGGGGGTTTCTCTTGGAGGGGCAGAGATACCCAGAGATTTGGGCTGGGAAAAAGAGGGCTGGGCACAGCTCCTAACCTTCTTGCTCTCTCAGCATTCGGAGGGAAGCAGGCTGTGGTCACTGTGGGGAGAGTTCACCACCCCTGCAAGGCTCTGTCACCTGCTTACTTATCCTACCATGAGTAAAGCTCTGCTTGTGGGAGCTGCCGTTGCATGGGAGCCTTATTAACACCCTGGCTCACTAGGGAGGAGCCTTTCACCATCTGCTCGGGTGCCTCAGGGGAAACCCTGGGACCCCGGGCCCTTTCCCCCTCAAGGGGAGCCTCTCCTGGCCATGTTCAGGAGCCAGGCTGCCACTGCCATGTTTCTGCTGCCTCTTGCTTGCTGCCCCAGGTGAGGCCGCCTTGCCGTTCCGGCTGCTGCTCCGAGGTTCCTGCTGCAGCCATTTTTGCCACCCAGCCCGTCCGCCATTGCCGCGTGAGGGAGATGCGACTGAGCTCGCGCCACAGCGCCCCCTGCAGGCACGGGGGAATCATTGCACCTGCCCTGCCCGGCCGGGAGCCACCAGCGCCCCTGGCGGCCGTGAGCGGAACTGCACCGAGGGGAAAGCGCTTAAAGAGCGGGAAGAGACTTTATTGGGTTTTCTGTTCTTATTTGTTGTTGTTACCATTGCTGTTGTTTGTTTGCCTTGTTATACATACACGTACTAGTAAACAACTGTTATTCCCTTTTCCAAATATTTTCCTGAAAGCCCTTAATTTCAAAGTTATCATAATTTGGGGGGACGGGGGTCATATTCTCCATTCCAAGGGAGGTTCCCGCCTTCCTTGCCAGACACCTGTCTTTCAAACCAGGACATCTCAAAACGAAAATATTGGCTAGTACATATTAATCACTAATATAAGTAAATAAGGAAGCATTAGCTGACACAAGACTTATCAGTCACAGATGAAGAGAGTTAAGACAAGGTCACATTAATCTCTGGTATTTGTACTAAGCACCGTCTGATACAAAACTAAGCACTAACCATGAATATAGCGATCAAACACCATGTGCTAAAGTAATTTTCCCCCACTGCTGCAAAGAGTTCTTGGAGAAATACAACTTGTTCAGTAACAAATCCCCCGCTTGAGACTTCAATGTCATTTCTTTAAAGTGTCATATCCGGTTATTATATTGACTGAGTCTGTACAGCAGTAAGCACTGAATTAAACAAGTGATTAAGGTCATGAGTGCTACATCACAGCACAATAAGTACAACAGATTGTTTTAACCATCCTAAGTTTAGTTGTTTCTTTCTTTTCTATTAGTCAGGAGCTATTGGAAAGATTGAACACATCCCTTTAAATTCTTCACATCTGTGATTATGTCTCAACACCAAGTAGTCAATTGCTGCTCGATTTTCAAGGACATCTTCTCTGACTTGTGTCATTTCTGTCCTCAGGCCTGTTAAGGCTTGTGAAGTGTAATTTGTATCTTTAACTAAAGCACACATGGTTCTCTTTATGGTGTGATAGTTCACAGCTACCCTGACTCCAGGTGTTCAAAGGGCAGCAGCAACCAGTTCACTCTCACTGTATAGAGTAACTTGAGGATCACAATCCTCTGTCAACTGATAAGTTGAGCAGTTTTCTCTTTTGTGCTTCACATCCTCTTGGTGAAATGGTAGAGGAGTTAATCTACCAATCACATAGGGTGCTCGAGAAATACTGGCCAGAACACATGAGTAGACCAGTCAGCCACACAGCAAAACCCATCCTATACGTAACTTTGTGTGCTCCCAGGCATAAGAAATTTGTTCTGTGCTATTGCATTTTAAGGGAGGTTGTAGCTGTGTTAGATGTTAATGCTTAGAGGAGCAATTGACAAATGTTACACATGGCTTTGCACTGCACAGCCTGATTGTGGCAGACACTGATCCCAACTTCTGCATCACATCAGCCCTGCATGTCTGGGCAGCAGCTGGGCCCTGCCGGGTGCTGGAGGACTGTAGGAGGTATAGGTGTCATAAGGGTGTCATGTCTTTGGCCATGTGTGCTGCCAATGGAGTGGGTAATGGAGAGGAGGAGAAGGAAGGGATGAGATTGTGGGCTGTTCCTCTCACAGTGAAGATTGTTTCCCATATTCACTGCCGCCACTCTTTGCATCCAGGATCTCCCTGATGGCCATTGGCTGCAGAGCAGCCAGGGATGTCTTCATCATCTGCAAGGGAAAGGACACCAAGTAAAATCCACTACAGGGACTCCTACGCACAGCTTCTCCACCTTGTTCCCTGAGCAGACTGGAAGTGTTGCCACAGAACGAAGGACGACTTGGAGGCCCAGGCTTGGGTGCACAACTTTAATGAGTCTAATGAAGAAAAGGAGGTGGCTCACAGAGGGCACCAGCCACAGCCACTAAGATGCAGTCCATCAGCCTCTCCTGCTGAGGGAGAGAGGGAAACACATCCCCACTAGACTGGCCTGGGGAACACAGAGAATAGGAGTAAAGAAGGAGCAGAGTGGAAGAAGGAAAGAACATCGAAAGCTCTGTCATGTCCCCTCACATGGCAGTTCTTAGGCATGTGAGCAAGAAGCACAAGAGCGGTGCCCATTTCCTGACAACTTTGCCACAAACAAACCACTCAGAAATGACCCAAGTAAACATCACCTGCCCACAGGGGATGCCGTTGGCACTTGATCAGAGCCTTCTGCCTCTGCTGATGTTTTCTGCCTAAGAAATCATTGAGCTTCTCATCACAGCAATTGCTGAAGTAGCCTTTCATATATGAAAGCACGTGGCGGAAGCCAGGAAATGAAAAGGAGGCAGTGCAGGAAACGAGGACACAGCCCCTGCCATTAGCTAAGATGGTTTGCATTTGACATGAGCTGGTCAGAAAATTATGACTTCCACCAAGGTGCCTCTGGGCCTGAGGCAGTGCAGGACTGCTATAAAAGGCAGCCCAAGTCTCTGCTCTCTCATCCACTTCTCTCACCTCCTCCTCCTCTGGAATCAGGTGAGTGGGAAGCCTCTTCTCCTTTTCCTCCTGCTTTCAGACCATCTCTTTCCTGGTTCTAGATTCCAGGTGATAGGAGCTGTTGGAGCCTGGGGCTGGGAGCGGCTTCTGCTGCTGGGAGAGGGCAGGGGAGAGAAGGTCTTGTGCAGAGAGAGGCTGGGACTTGGCTGAGATGGCTCCTGGGCTTTGAGCTGGGCAGTGCAATGTGGGCCAGGAGGTGCCTTGGCTCCAGGCTGGTTGGGTGCAGTGCTGCTTCTCATGTGTCCCCTCTTTCTGCTTCTCCCTGCCTTCTGTGCCAGGTGCACCTGTGCCCCCGAGCCATGTCCTGCTGCAAGCCCTGTGACCCTTGCTGCCAGCCCTGCGGCCCCTGCCCGCTGGCCAACAGCTGCAATGAGTGCTGTGTCAGGCAGTGCCAGAGCTCCACCGTGGCCATCCAGCCCTCGCCCGTGGTGGTGACCCTGCCCGGCCCCGTCCTCAGCTCCTTCCCACAGAACACCGTGGTGGGATCCTCCACCTCCGCTGCCGTTGGCAGCATCCTCAGCTGTGGCGGAGTGCCCATCAACTCCGGGGGCTTTGACATCTCCTGCATCACCAACTGCTATGGTGGCAACAGATGTCGTCCCTGCTAAATCTGCTGGCAACATCCTTGGGCAAGAATTTCCAAGACCTCAGAACCTGGTTCTGGGCAGAAGATAGAGCTTTGGACATTGTAATTAGAGTTTCAAATCACTGTCCCCTTCTTCTCCTCTCTCCTCTTTATCTCTTTTTTTTGCTATGGGCAAGAATTTCCAAGACCTCAGAACCTGGTTCTTGGCAGGAAGATAGAGCTTTGGACATTGTAATTAGAGTTTCAAATCACTGTCCCCTTCTTCTCCTCTCTCCTCTTTATCTCTTTTTTTTGCTATCTATGGCTCCCCAGACCGACCTTGGAGCACTTGTGTCCCTTCCTCCCTCTTTAGGGTGGGCAGATGGACACCCTGCAGGAATGCCATTGCATCTTAGTGCCTCTTCCAGGTGTTCTCTGTGAGCCACCTCCTTTTCTTCTTTAGACTCAATAAAATTGTTTTGCAACCAAGCCATGGCCTCTGAATCATCCTTCTTTCTTTGGCAACTCTTCCAGTCTACTCAAGGAAAAAGTTGGAGAAAGCAAGTGTTGGGACTCCCTGCGGTGAATTTTCCTTCGTGCCTTTTCTTTTGGAGCTGTCAAAATCTTCCCTGGCTACTCTATAGACAGTGGTCTTCAGGGAGACCCTGGTTTTGAAGGGTGGAAGCAAATAGGGATGGGAAACAAGTCCTGGGGACATCCCACAACCTCACCTCTGCCTTCTCCTCCCCTCTATCACCTGGTCTACAGTCCATGGTCAGCACAGATGGTCAAAGTCAGATGAGATATGCACCCCATACCCTCTTTCATTTCCTGGAAAGGCCCAGCTGCCTTCCAGACATGCAAGGCTAAGGTGAATCACAAGTTAGTATCAATATCTGCCATATTCAGGCTATACAGTGCAGTCCCCATTCCTCTGAACCAAACACCCCCATGGGCTACTGCCTGGCTGGGCTCTTGGTCTTGCTTGGGCAGAGCCTTCTCCATTTTTGGGTTCTCTTTTCATTTTTTTTCTCTTGTCTCAGAGAGACTACAGCTAGCAGTTTTGAGCTGCCTGGAGGTGAATCCCACAGGTGCTGCCTGTCACTGCAGGCGGCCCTGCTCCAGCAAGCTGGTCCAGATGGATCAGCCCCCACTTTGAAGGTGGTTGCTTTGGGTTTACAACTGTAGCCACTTGTAAAGACTGCATTTCACAATTAGAAACGGCTTTGAAATGAACTTCAAAAACTTTGCCAGCAGCAAAAAAGCGAGCGAGTTCCTGGGGTTGGACCACCCTGTGCTGACGTGGACAGACCTGTCCTTTCCCTTCCACCACAGCCACAGTGCAGAGCACAGCAGTAGCATCTGGGGAGCCCCATGAATGGCAGGAGGAAGCGGCAGTGGTGCGGACCCCACATGAGCTGGTGTGAAAAACGACGTTCACTCTCCTGTTAAAATTTTAAAAGTTTAATAAAGGACAATAGAGGACAAAGATAATAAAGAAAAAAAATACAGCGCTGGGTGCCCTTGGCTCTCAGCCAAGAGCATCCCTGCTACTTCGGGGACACCCTTTACATACCTTTACTATTGCATCAGTCTAAGGCATATTCATAAACAATTATACATATTCAACCTTTTCCTCAAATTAGTTTACATGTTCCAGGAACTGTTTAGAATGGATCCTCCTTGGGTCTGCCTTTTTAGAGCATGCACATTTCTTGGCTATGGTTTTGGTCAGTTTTGTTATCACCCCCCAGCTTGGGCTTTAGTCCATGGTTTTTGTAGAAGGTAGTTGCTGATAGTTGGCATCTCAGTAGCAGGGGTCCTCATCACACATTAATTGGATGTTATCCAACCAGGCAGACAGTTCAATTACCACAAGCATAACTGTATAAACTATTTTACTACTGTCTAAGTCTAGTGAACAGAAATAAAGGCATTAGTTATTGTTACAAAATACTACAAAGCTACTTTAACATTATACACATATAGCATCCATTTTAATATTTGTGAAAAGCCAATATTATAATACGTATTTTTCACAGCTGGGAAGTCTTCATCTGCCACTAGAACTGCTCTGTAGGCTCCTGCCTTTCCCAGTAGGGTTTACCATTATCTTGTCCCTTTTGTTCCCAGGACCACACGGTCACCCGGAGGGCGCCACCTTGGAAGGAAAGGGTGTGATGTAATCTTCTCCTTGTCCTTCAAGCCACGCAGCCACCCTTGCCAGGCGCCACCTTGGAAGGATATTTCTGGCATTTTGCGTCTCTCTTTGTTCCCATGGGTTTCATGAGCTTCAGCAATTTTGTATCTAGCAGTAATTTACAGTTATTTTTTGCCTGCTGCTGTTTCATTCATTAGTAAACTGTTATTTTTTCATTTATATCTACTTATATTTTTTCTTTATTGGTGGAAAGCGATTGGTTAGAATTAAGGGAAGATTACTCATGTTAGAGTGCCCAGCTCTTTAAATTACCTTAAACCAAGACAACTCCCATCAGTGAAATTTTCAGAACATTCTCCGTTCCATTCTCTTTGGGACAATTACTAATTTTCCCTTGTAACATAACCATTTCTATTGCAGAGTGGGATAATATTGTGGACTCTGCCTCCTGATAAGTGAATTTTGTCTTTTCAAGCAGGCAGAGCTTCAAGTGAAGGGAAGTAAAGGAGGGTTGGCTTTGATGACTCAAATCCCTTCTCTGGGGAGTGGAGGGAAGTGACATCATTCTCAGGGAGACCTGCCTCCCTCTCTGCCTCCTTGATTTTTACAGGTGGACAGAGTTTAGGGTGCAGGGAGGGTTTAGCTTTGCTGCATTAAACTCACAAGGACTGAGGATTGTGACATCATGTTCAAGGAGGTCCACCTTTCCGCAGGGCTGAAAAACTCTAGTTCATCCTCCACACCTCCCCCCGCAGTGTTAAGTTGCAGCTCCAAAGCTCTTTGGCACTGGAAAAGTTTGTTTAACTGGTTTTTCAGGTTTTGGGCTAGCTTCTTGTAGGCATTCCGTTCTCGATCTGCCCTGAGGTGGGCTATTGTTTCAGCCTCGAAGGCAATTTGCAACTGAATCAGGTCTTTCTATTGCTGCTCCACATTTTCCCTTTGAGTTCAGCCTCCACCCGTATGGATACCAGACTTTTTCCCTTGCTGGGTTTTTTCCCCTTGTCTTTTGCCAAAGTTCAGGTTTTCTCTGCAACTAGCTGCAGATTTTGCCAGTTTTTCTCAGCCCACATCCCTCTTTACCAGGCTGGACAAGCTTGGTAAGTTTTTAGCAATTCTGTCAGTGGAGAACAGATCAGATGAGTTTTTACCTGGGACTTCATGACCTTTTTGCTGGAGAATATCAGTTTCAAGCAAAAATTAATTTCTCCTTTATTCTGCAATGAGCAGTTGTCTCCGTATGAAATACCTCTTCCTCACCTCCTGCTCGCTGTGCCAATTAAAATGTAAGGCCCCCAAAATCTCGTTCAGTGTGTTATAAATAAAGGCGGGAAATTCGTGCTCAAATATGTAATAATCGAAATATGTACTAAGTTAAGTTATAACCAGTTTTTAAGCAGAACCTGCCTAGGGAAAATTGTAACCTCACCCGGGGAACAAATTTGCATTCCAAAAACGGAGCTACAGAGAACAACGACTAATCAAGAAAACATTGAGCTGAATACATTTCCGAGAAGACCTCCTCGGCCACATCGATTAGATCATCTCCGAAGATCCCCTCCCAGCTCAGGTGCTAACGGCCGGATCGAGGACCAAGATAAGGAACATCATGGACCATCAGGTAACAACCCCTGGTGATGAGGGAACAATCAAGCCCAGGATGTGCTTTGTGCACCCCAGTTCCATGAATGGCAGAGTCCATGAATAAGTTGATTAACAAAAATAATACCTAGAATCCGAACTTTACCGGGGGAAAAAACTGTATATAAACAAGCTAGCGGAGATAACTGTTGTGAACGGAGGGAGGTCTGATGCGATAGAGGTCAGATCTGTGTTCACCCAGTTCCAACCCCGGGCTTGGCACTGTCTCCTTTTCGATCGTGGCTCTGCGTGTTCGAACTCTCGGACACGAAATAAAGTTTTATACTTGTTTTTATCTTCAATTGGGCTTATATATTTATTACAAGTGTGACACTTAAAAGAGCTTTGGTTTTTCATGTACTCTGGGTTAGACACTTGGGAGAAATACGAAGAAGATACCCTCAAGCGGTCGCAAAAACAAAAGACCCTGTACTGGCAACTTTAGAAAATCGAAGAACTTTGTCAAAAGGTTTCAAGCAGCATCCAATCAACACAAAACACTTCTCAAAGCATTAACTTAATCCATTCAATTTAACAGATTCTAAGCCCATCTGATTTTAAGTTACTCAAAATTCTGAGAAGGGGAATTAGAAGAAGAAAGAGAAAGAGAAAGAAAAAAAAAAAAAAAAGAACAAACACAGCTACCATTCCTGGTTCCAATGGTGTTCAGCTATACAAATTCCAAAGAAGAGGTAGTGCTGGAGATGAGACCAAGTTTAAATTTTTTTGCAATTTTAGTCAGTCTTGTTTGCCTTTGCCTTGGGGGAAGGGAATTGAAGTTTGTTTTCAAAGGGCTGTTTCATCACTCAAGGTGAGCTTAACATCTCACCAGACTGGGAGTAGTACAGAAGATACACAAAAGATAACAACCATAAACAACCATCAGCTCCAAACATCACCCCTGGCGTGGTCAGAGACACCTGGTCCAGAAGAGAACCAAGGAATGAGGACCACATTAACATTGGAAGCAAAGAAATCCATAACCTATAGGAAACCAAATACTAAGAACTGCACAACTTGGGACCAATGAACATTGAACCAATTAATTTCTCTGGGTTTTTACCGTATAAGTGTCTTGGGGTGACTTTATGATGTGCATCCCCTATCATCGCTCTATGCCCGGATATGATTCCTGTGCCTTTCTGTGCCTTTAAACTGAGCCCAAGAGAGGGGAGAGAAAGAAAAAAGGCCAGACAAACTTTTTCAAAGCAGTCTGTGCTTCAAGGTCACCACTCCTCTGCGTCTCTCTGCTGTGGGGAGAACTGTGGAGGAAGCTCCCTTCCTGCTTTCCAGCCAGCTTTTTCAGCTCCGTTTCTTCAGAGAGAGATGGAGAGGTAAACCTTGTTTTTTCTGGGACTTTGGGTTCTTTTTTTTCTTCTCTTCTGGACTGGTTCAGAACATCAGAACATCAGAACCTCACCAGGGGACCTTCCACCAGCCTGGAGGGGGGGGCCCCCCACGCCGACCCAGCTCCGAGGAGGAGAGAGACCACACCCACAGAAGGACTCTCAAATCTTTCAGGTTTTCTCTCCACAGCGAGAGATTTCATTATTTAGCATTATTATTCTTTTCCTGTGTGTTTGTTTAATAAATAGTTTTTATTTTCTCTTTCACATTCCTCCGAGGAATATTTCTTTCCCGAACCTGGTGGGGGAGGGGCGGCTATAACCTGCCTTCCTTTGCGGAGACGTTCCTTTTGGACGTTTCCCTGAATTTGGCCCAAACCAGCACAATAAGTATCTGAAAAATCTAGTAAAAATCATGTGTCATGGAATTATTTCCTCTACATACCTGGGCTATGAAATTATTTCTATTGCACATCCTGGCCAGAACAAAATCCTGGCCAGAATAAAATAACGCCTTGACTCTCTAACACTAAAAATGTTGTTGGAGGTTTTTGTTTTTCGCGCAGTTTTGGTGACATTAGGGTCAAGACGTGCTTACCTTGTGTCTCAGGTTAAATACTCTTTGACTTTTCTGGGTCCTGGTGGGACGTCCAGCCATCTGGTCACTCTGGTGCAGGGGTGGGGTGTGGAGCATTGCCTCTGGTTTTCCAGGGATTGGTGGCCACTGAAGGGTTGGGATACAGGTCTGGGGAATGGGGTGTATGGAGCAGGACATCGCTTTACCAGGGCAGAGCCCAAGCTTCCCCTTCTTCCACACAAAAGCATGTTAAATATTCCAAGCCGGCAATCCTTCCAGTCTCTCACTTATGGGGCTTGGAACACCCTAGTCTGGGTAAAGGCACCTGTGCTTTTGACTCCATGATCTGTGGGCTGTCTCTGGCAGACCATTTGTTCACCAGGGTCTGTCATCCTTTGGCTGATACTCTTGGGCACTGGTTTGGTTAAAAGAGAAGACACTGATGGTCAGGTAATATCCATCCATATGTGGAAGAAATGTGAATTTATAGTGAAGCCATAAGTGATTTGCACAAATTCAACCAAACGTCATTTATCACTACGTACCCTGAGTATGGCTGATACCAATTCTAACTTGTGAATTGTCTCAGCCTCATGTGTCTAGACAGCAGCTTTGCCTGCCTGTGCTGAGGTAGTGCGTCTCATCTGCCTGTGCTCCTGTGTGCAGGCCAGGGAGCCTAGACCAGGCAGGGAGTGGAGGAGAAGGAAGAGACGAGGTTGTGGGCTGTTCCCAGGAACTATTGTTTCCCTTCCCCATTCCTGTACCCTTTGGAGCTCATCTCCTGTGGTGGCCGGTGGGCCCATGGCACCAGGGAAGGCAGAAATCCCTTGGAGAAAGGTGCCCTGGGTAGAAAATCTCTCCCCAGGTCAGGATGACCAAAGAAGCCTCTCCCAGGATCCTTTGTTTAACTATATTAAGGTACACCAGTTCTGTTTCCCCGATTGGCCCATTGGCCTTCCTGCCCCTTTCTACCCTACATGTCCCTGGTCCAGAAAGTTCTCCCTTCCCTGCTCTCCCATTGGCCCTTGTTCCCTCACCACTCCCTCCGTGCTTCCCCATTGGCTCCCGTGCCCTGGCCCCGCCTGTGCTCTGCCCCTGTGCCCTCAGATCATTGGACCCTGGTGTTCTCCCCGCCCCTATCCTCCCTGTATAAAAGCCTAAACCCTCCCATTGTTCTTGTTTCTGTTCCTGGATTCCTTCATGAGTGTGGCTGCAATAAACCCTCCTGTGGAGCCCTACATGGAGACCCTTCCCAGACTCTTCTGTCGTCTGTTTGCTTTTGGATTTATCCACGTGTGTGAGTGACTGTGTGTGTGCTGTGGCCTGTCCGGAGCGACTTCCCTGCAGATGCTTTTAGGAAGATCACGGCACTTTACCACCCACACTCCCGCCGTGATAGTCTCCGTGATGGCTTTTGGCTGCCAAGCAGCCAGGGATGATTTTGTCAGCTCCAAGGGAAAAGGCACAAAGGAAAATCCACTAAAGGGACTCCCACTACTTGCTTCCTCCAGCTATTTTCCCTGAGCAGACTGGAAGAGTTGTTACAGAATGAGGGAGGACTCAGAGGCCCATACATGGATGCAAAACAGCTTTATTGAGTGTAAAGAAAAAAAATAATCAGAGTGGCTCAGAGAGGGCACCAGAAGCAGCCACTAAGCTGCAGTAGGGATATCACTCTACCTGGCCTGCAGAGGGAGGGGAGGGCAACAGGTCTCCAGTAGACTGGCCTGAGGGGACATAGACAGCAGAAGAAAGAGCAAAAAGAGAGAGAAGAAGAAGGGGACAATAGCTTGAAACTCTAATTGCGATGTCCCAAAGCTCTATCTCCTGCCTAGAACTATGTTCTGAGGTCTTGGAGGTTCTTGCCCAAAAATGTTGCCAGCAGATTTAGCAGGGACGACATCTGTTGCCACCATAGCGGTTGGTGATGCAGGAGAGGTCAAAGCCCCCGGAGTTGATGGGCACTCCGTCACAGCTGAGGATGCTGCCAACAGCAGCGGAGGTGGAGGATCCCACCACGGTGTTCTGTGGGAAGGAGCTGAGGATGGGGCCGGGCAGGGTCACCACCACGGGCGAGGGCTGGATGGCCACGGTGGAGCTCTGGCACTGCCTGACACAGCACTCATTGCAGCTGTTGGCCAGCGGGCAGGGGCCGCAGGGCTGGCAGCAAGGGTTGCAGGACATGTTCGGGGTTGCTGGTCCACCTTACAGAGAGGGCAGGGAGAAGCAGAAAGAGGGGACACGTCAGAAGCAGCACTGCACCCAACCAGCCTGGAGCCAAGGCACCTCCTGGCCCACATTGCACTGCCCAGCTCAAAGCCCAGGAGCCATCTCAGCCAAGTCCCAGCCTCTCTCTGCACAAGACCTTCTCTCTCTTCCCCTTTCCCCAGAGATGCAGCTCCCAGCCCTGGGCTATCAGCTGAGACTTCCAGCCAGGAAAAAGCTGGTCCGGAAGCAGGAGGAAGAGGAGATGAAGTTTCACACTCACCTGATTCCTGAAGAGAAAGGGGTGAGAGTAGTGGATGAGAGAACAGAGATTTGGGCTGCCTTTTATAGCAGTCCTGCACTGCTTCAGGCCCCGAGGCACCTTGGTGGAAGTGATAATTTTCTGACCAGCTCATGTCAAATGCAAACTTTTCCAGCTAATGGTAGGGCTGTATCCTGTTTTCCTGCACTGCTGCCTTTTCATTTTCTACTGCATTCCACGTGCTTTCTTCTATGCAAACTTCTGTAAGTGTCAAGATGAGAGGTTCAAGAACTTCAGGGCAGAAGGATGTCAGCACAGGCACAATGCTCTGATCAAGGGCTGTTGGTATCCCCTGTGGGCAGGTGATGTGAACCCGTGTCATGCCTGTAGATTTGTTTATGTCAAAGTTGTCAGGAAAGAGGCACCACTCTTTTGGTTCTCACTTGCATGCCCAAGGTCTCCATTGTTTGGGCACATGACAGAGCTTCAGTTTGCTATTTCCTTCTTCTTTTGTTGTCTTTATCTCCCCAGGCCAGTCTAGTGGGCGTATGTTGCCCTCCTTTCTTCTACAGGAGAGGCTGATGGACACTCTGCAGGATCTCCACTGCATCCTAGTGGGTGCCCCTGATACTCCCTGTAGGAACTGTTCCAGTCTGCTCAGGGAAAAAGATCGAGGAAGATGAGGGTGGGAGTCCCTGCAGTGGATTTACTTTGTGCCCTTTCCCTTGGGGCTGATGAAGACATCCCCTGCTACTCTACAGCCAGTGGCAATCAGACCACTGATCCAAAATATACTGGCAGTGGAGATAGAAAACAACAGTACCTGGGAACAGCCCACAACTTCATCTCTTCCTTCTCCTCTGCTCCATTAGCCGGTGTACATGGCCAGCATACAGGGACAGATATGTACCTCATACCTCCTTTAGCACATGGCAGGGCCCAGCTGCCATTGTTTTATTCAGTTCTCAGATATTTCACAACTTGGAATTGGTATCAAGCATTCTCAGGCTATGCAATGGAGTGCCTGTTCCTGTGAATTCAAGACCTCCAAAAGGCACTCTTGGCTTTGGTCACGTGTCCATCTTTCCTGTGTAAATGCCTTGTGGTTTATAATGCCAAAATTCAGGGATGCTTTTCAGTTTTACTTGAAAATTTCCTCTTAGACCTCTGCCTTCAGCCTTGTGTAATGATCTAATCTGTGTCATCCCCCAGGTATCCATGGTCTTCTGCATGCAGAAAAGGAACTGTTCCAGGCACTGATACCTAAATTGGGAGGAATGAACTTTCCAACACAGTTTGAAGCATTGGAAAGCAGGCGTTCTTCATCTGCACAGGACACACAGAGGATATCTCCTTATTCTGTATGTATCATGAGACTTTACAACAAGGTGTTCATCCATCATAATCATACATACTCATTAAAATGTGCTTCTTATCTAATACATAAAGATCACTTTCCTAGAACTAATTTGCATGCATCCACCTCCTACTGGAAGTCCTTTTATGATCCTGGAGAGTCATAAAAAGAGGTTTCTGCTGGTCATATTTACTGGATGCTTTGATATTATATGTGACCTTTCCTTGAATTTTTTCTTTGGGCCTGCACAGTTGCTTCTTTGTTACATGACTTGCAAACAACCCATGACTTGCAAAACCCACTGTAGTCCTTTTTATCTGTTTCTTCACTGGTTCCAGCCATGTTTATCATCCTGTATTCATACCTTTGCATCATTTCATCTTTTTTTTGCCATTTAGTCTATGCTCTATTCAGCAACTTCAGGAGAACGGAAAATTTGTATTCTCTATGTTATTTATCAGCACTGCTGAGCTCAGAATAAAAGCTCACGTACAGAGTATTCCCTGGAGCCTGTGAGGTTCTACACATGCTCCTCCTGCCCTCAGTTCAGGGCAAAGACACAATCCTTCTCCATCTTAATGGTCACCATGCGCATCTTACTATGTCCAGAAACCAAGGCTTCACCTGCTTCACCTGGCACTGGTCTCAGTTGCCAGCACCCAAATCATCCCCAGTTCCTCTTCACTCAGTGTGTGACCCCCACGGGCAGCCCCGCCCTGTGGGTCCTTGTACTGAGAAAGTCTCGGTGCTCTTGGTAGATCCCATTTAGTTACTAAAATACTGTGATGAGGTCCTCCCCAAGCATCCTGTTCTCCAGGGAGAAACAGCCACACTCCTTCAGTCTTCCCTCATAGCACAGGTTCTCCAACCCTCTGCTTTTCTTTGAAACACACAGCAGGATGAGAGCAGCTGCTGGAAATCCAACACCTGGCCCTGCACAGACACCCCAACAATTCCATCCTGTGCCTGAGAACATTGTCCAAATGTTCCTTGAGCTCTGTCAGCCTTCGGGCTTGTGGCCATTCCCTGGGGAGCCTGTTCTGTGCCTGACCACCCTCTGAGGGAAGAACCTTTTCCTAGTAGCCAACCTAAACCTCCCCTGACACAGCTTCATGCCTTTCCCTTGAGTCCTGTCCCTGGTCACCAGAGAGAAGAGATATTGTCTGCCTCTCCACAAGTTGTAGATTGCGACCTCAGCCTCCCCTTATCCAGACTGAACAAAACAAGTGACCTCAGTGACTCCTCGTAAGGCTTCCCCTCCAGACCCTTCACCACCTTTGTGTCCCTCCTTTGGACACTCTCCAATAGCTTAATGTCTTCTTTGACATTGTGATGCCCACAACTGCATCCAGAACTCAGGGTGAGGCTGCCCCAGTGCAGAGCAGAGCAGGACAATCCCCTCCCTTGCTCGACTGGTGATGCTGGGCCTGATTCCCCTCAGGACAGTTGGCCCTCCTGGCTGCCAGGGCACTGCTAACTCATATTCGACTTGTCATTAACCAGGACCCCGAGGTCCCCTTCCATGGCACCGCTTTACAGGCTCTCGTTCCCCAGTCTGTCTGTACATCCAGGGCTGCCTCATCCCAGGTGCAGAATTGGGCACTTGCCCTAGTTGAACTTCATATGGTTGGTGATTGCCCATCTCTAATTTGTTGAGGTCTCTTTGCAGAGCATCTCTGCCTCTGAGGGAGTTGACAGCTCCTCCCAGTTTTGTGTCATCTGCGAACTTGCTTAGTACTCATTTGAGTCCTGCATCCAAGTTGTTCATGAAGATGTTGAAGAGGATTGACCCTAAAACTGAGGAACGTCTTTGGAGACCAGTTGCCAGTCTGATGTCACCCCATCACTGTCACCCTTTGTGCCCGATCCATGAGCCAGTTGCTCACACATCACACAGTGTATTTATCCAGTTGTGTCCTGGACATTTTGTCCAGAAGGATCCTGTGAGAGATGGTATCGAAAATTATGGAGAAATGCAAAAAAGATTGCATCAATTGGCTACCCCTCATCAGCTAGGTGGGTTACCATGTTGTGAAAGGAAATTAGGTGTGACAAGCAGGACTCTCCTCTCATGAATTCACGCAAGTCATGACCAATGAATGCCTTGTTATTCAGGTGTTTTTCGATACATCCTAGAATAATCTTACCCCTAATTTGACCAGGGATTTTATTACAAGCCTAGACCTTCACACGTGTGCTCACACATGTCTTCATGGCGCAAACAAAAATCTGTACATTCAAAAAAGGTCAGGAAGCGTCATTAGCTGAGAACTCTGTTGTGGAGACGCAGCATGTCCCCTCACAGCAGAGTCCTTGAGCACATGGGAGAGAAGCACAAGAGCATTGCCCATTTCCTGACAAGTTTGCCACAAACAAGACCACAGGAATGACACAGGTAAACATCACCTGCCCACAGGGGATGCCAATAGCATTTAATCTGAGACTTCTGCCTCTGCTGACGTCTTTCTGCCCTGGAAATCATTGATGCTCTCATCCCAGCACTTACAGAAGGAGATCTTCATATAGGAAAGCACGCGGAATTAGCTGGGAAATGAAAAGGCAGCAGTGCAGGAAACCAGGACACAGCCCCTGCTATTAGCTGGGATAGTTCGCATTTGACATGAGCTGGTCAGAAAATTATTACTTCCACCAAGGTGCCTCTGGGCCTGAGGCAGTTCAGGACTGCTATAAAAGGCAGCCCAAGTCTCTGCTCTCTCATCCACTTCTCTCACCTCCTCCTCCTCTGGAATCAGGTGAGTGGGAAGCCTCTTCTCCTTTTCCTCCTGCTTTCAGACCAGCTCTTTCCTGGCTGGAAGTCTCAGCAGTTGCAGCCCGGGGCTGGGAGTTGCTTCTGCTGGGAGATGGCAGGGGAGAGAAGGTCTTGTGCAGTCAGAGGGAGGCTGAGACTTGGCTGAGGTGGCTCCTGGGCTTTGAGCTGGGCAGTGCAATGTGGGCCAGGAGGTGCCTTGGCTCCAGGCTGGTTGGGTGCAGTGCTGCTTCTCATGTGTCCCCTCTTTCTGCTTCTCCCTGCCCTCTCTGTAAGGTGGACCGGCAACCCTGAACCATGTCCTGCTGCAAGCCCTGTGACCCTTGCTGCCAGCCCTGCGGCCCCTGCCCGCTGGCCAACAGCTGCAATGAGTGCTGTGTCAGGCAGTGCCAGAGCTCCACCGTGGCCATCCAGCCCTCGCCCGTGGTGGTGACCCTGCCCGGCCCCATCCTCAGCTCCTTCCCACAGAACACCGTGGTGGGATCCTCCACCTCCGCTGCCGTTGGCAGCATCCTCAGCTGTGACGGAGTGCCCATCAACTCCGGGGGCTTTGACATCTCCTGCATCACCAACTGCTATGGTGGCAACAGATGTCGTCCCTGCTAAATCTGCTGGCAACATTTTTGGGCAAGAACCTCCAAAACCTCCGAACCTGGTTCTTGGCAGGAGATAGAGCTTCTGGACATTGTATTTAGAGCTGCAGGCTACTTCTTCTTTCTTCTACTCTCTTCTGTCTCTCTCTTTATTTGCTGTCTGTGCCTTCCCAGGCCAGTCTAGTGGGGACCTGTTGCCCTTCTTCCCTCTTTCAGGCACGCAGGTGGACACTCTGCAGGAGCTCCATTGCATCTTAGTGGCTCCTCCTCATGCCCTCTGTGAGCCATGTCCTTTTCCAGTTTACACTCAATAAAGTTGTTTTGCATCCAAGCCTTGGCCTTCACGTCTTCCTTTTTTCATGGCAAACCTTCCACTTTGCTCAGGGTAGAAGGTGGAGTGGCAGAGTGTGGGACTCCCTGCAGTGGATTTTCCTGTCTGCCTTTTCCATTGGAGCTGATGAAGAACATCCCTGGCTACCCCACAGCCAACGGAAAACAGGGAAAAGATGGCTCCCAAGGGTGGCAGGAATGAGGAAGGGGAACAGCAATGTCTGGGAACAGCCCACAACCTCATCTCTTCCTTCTCCTCCCCTGTATTACCCAGTCTAGGGTCCATGAGCAGTACATGTGGTCAAAGGCAGATGAGATGGGTACCTCATAGAGTCCTTCAGCACCTGGCAGGACCCAGCTGCTGTCCAGACATGCAGGGATGAGGTGATGCAGAAGCTGGGATCAGCATCTGCCAATCAAGTTGAGCAGACTGTGGGGTCGCACTATTGAGGCAAAGGAAACACTCAAGATTCTTAAATGCTCAAGGTCAAAAGGAATGGCAAAAGTCAGATGGTCTGCATAAAATGAGAAAGTTTTATTAGTAAATTTCACACTTGGTGTGGAAATTGGTATGTTACAGCAGTCCCAGACCTACTATATAAGCACGTGGCTGTGTGTTTTGGGTTAAGAAGCTTGGTGAAAGGGAAGAGAGAAATTAAAGAGGGAGAGATGAATTAATGAGGGAAAGAGAGAAAGAAAGAGAGGGAAAGAAAGGGTAAGACAGAAGTAAAGAGAGAGAACCAGAGAGAAAAATAAGTCCTGGTACCAGCATCAATCCAGTGGGTGAGATGTCAGTCCTGGTTGCAGCATCCATCCAGCTGTGCCAGTCCAGCCCATGGGATGTCCAAGGTCCTGAGGGCACTGCCCTGACGTGGGGGGATACCTTTTAATGGATAGATTTCTCTGCCCCAAAGATAGGTTTCTCACTTTCTATGCAAATGAGTTCTCATGCACAGTCTGTTCTTTCAGAGCTTTCTGGAAATGGGTCAAGGGCTTCAGGGGTCTTTGGTGGCCTTGCTCTCCCCCTACAGTCCATGCCAACTTTGTGGCCTCATTCCTGTCCTTGTGCTGTCCCATGTTGTGCTTGTCTCCAGGAATTGCAGCGAGGTTGTTTGTCCCAGAAAAGTGCTGTTCTACCTCTGTACAGCCCCTTCCCCAGCCACATCCTGTTTTTTCTCGCGGCATCTTCAGGAACTCCTGAAGGCATAGATGGGTTCAGAATAACATCTCAGGCACACAACACCCCATGGACCTTATGAGGTTCCCCCCATGCTCTTCCTGCCCAGAGTTCATGGCACAGACACCACTTGTGTCCATCTCACTGAGCACTGGTGTAGAAGCATAGAATATGAGGGACTCTCATGTATGTCTCAAACTCACAGCCTGATGGCTGCAGAGCCAACTGAGTGTTCTTGGTAAGAAAATGCTGTGAGAACAAATGGGATGTGGCTGGAGATGGGGCCATGTGGAAGTAGGACAGCACTTTTCTGGGACAAATGTCCTTGTTCTGGCTGGATACTCCATGAGCTGAATCAATGCTGGAGCCAGGACTGGTGATCTGTCTTCCTTTCTTTCTCTCATTTAGTGTCTCTCTCTCACTTCTCTTTCAATCTACCCCATATTGACAATTGTCTTGGTTTAAAAGACAGGTGTCTGCCAAGGAAGGTGGGAACGTTCCTGAAATGGAAAATACTATACCCTTCCCTCCAAATTATTTTAACTTTGAAATTAGGGGCTGTCAGGCAAAGATATGGGAAAAGGAACACCAGTTCTTTACTCGTCTGTGTATGGATAACAAGGCAAACAACCAACTACAATGGCAGCAGCACCAAAGAGAACCAGACCCCGGTCCGGCCTCTCTCGGCCACAGGCGCTTTCCCCTCGGTGCAGTTCCGCCCACGGCCGCCAGGGGTGCTGGTGGCTCCCGGCCGGGCAGGGAGGGGGCGGTGATTCCCCCGCGCCTGCAGGGGGCGCTGTGGCGCGAGCTCGGCCGCCTCAGTGCACGCGGCAATGGCGGCTCAGGCCATGGGGGAGAGGGGAGGTGGCTCCCTGTGCAAAACTCACGGGGAGCAGCCGGTCTCAGTGCCACTCCGGGTGGCCAAATGGACTGTGGCAGGAACCTTGGAACAGCAGGCTGGAACAGCAGAAGTGAGCACACCCGGGGTGGCAAACAAAGCGTAGAAAAAAACCCCGAAGCTGTGGCAGGAGCAATGGGGGTCCGGGAGGATGTGGGGTGTCAAATTAAAGCATAGCAAAAACCCCCAAAGCTGCAGCAGAAAACAGTGGGGCCTGGGCAGCCTTAGAAGGAGAGAGAAGGTGGAAGGAGGGGGTTGTTTTGGGTTTTCCCCTAGCTCTCACGTCTCCCATGTGATGTCCTGGGGATGGCAGTGGCAAGACTTCTGGAAGCGGCTCCCTCTGGAGTGCATCGGGGTCCCGGGCTTCCCCCGAGGCACCCATGCAGATGGTGAGGGTCCCTCCCAGTGAGGTTGGGTGTTGACAAGGTCTCAGTTCAATGGCCGCTCTTACGAACAGAGACTCACCCACGTAAGAAGCAGTGAAGGACAAAACTCCGCAGTATCAGCAAATTCTCCCTGCTTGCCCACATGCTTGGGCATTGATGGGGTGGTAACAGACCTGGAGAAAAGACTCACTCACACTCCTGTTCTAATTCTCCTTTCTGGCCCCTGAAAGAGCTGAAAAGAGTTGTATCTTAGTTTATTACAGGCAATTGAGTGCCAATTGTGTGGCTTTAACTGCTGCTGTGCTAAATTCTGCAGAATTGGTAACTCAAATTTAGAGAGCCTCCCACTCATGTACAGCAACCCTGGATGTAAAAGATGTGGTTTTTATGATTCCATGCCAGGAATATGACAAGGCTCAATTTGCACATGCCTGGGAGGAAGGACAATACACCTTTATCAGACTCTCACACGAGCATAAACATTCCTCCACAATTGTACAGGCTGTGCTTGCCAGACTTTTACAGACAATCTCACTTTCTCTGGATATGTAATTATCTCATATTCTAATTGCAGGAGACACCACCACCACACCCCCTCTGAAAAGCAGCAACAGCAGTGTAGCAAACAGTCCATGAACTAGAAGTTGAGATTACACCTGAGGAATGTCAAGGCCAAGCTGGCCCTGATGGACCAAAGAGATCTTTATTACTCATCTCAACTGCATTTAAAGAGACAGAACAGAGATACTCTGAGTGGGAAAAGGTACTTTTGTCATTACTCCAAGCTGTTACACACCTTGAGCAACTAAGGGGTAACCTGTCTAAGCCAACTCTGCCAAGACATGTAGTGTTTTATTTTTCCAGGAACGTTACCGGGAATCATGCCAGCACATCCCACTGAAGACTGAGTTAATCATCAAAGGACTGCTTACCATTTTTGTGGGAGAAATCATTGCCAGCAGGAACCAAATTTGGTTCACACACCGACAAGCTCGACCCACAGGATTGAAACACTCATTTGTTTATGCTAATCAGTATGGTAACCATATGCATTCTGCACCACACGCACTTCTCTCTTCTGGGTGCAATTTACTATGGTGGCAATTACAAAGGAAAGTGACGTTCAAGAGGTAACCTGGGATATTACAACTAAATTTGAAAAGAAATTCCATTCCTAGCAACTAGATAATAGTAGCAACTATTTCTTTTCATTTATGACCCCATTAACCGTAAACCCACAGCTTTTGTTGTAACAATACACGATGCTTCAGTATATACCATATAACCAATTGCTGTGTCAGGATTAAATCCCAACGGAGATGTACTCTAGCCCTTAGAGCACAGAGTATGGGCCTGACAGGATGGAAGTGCCTATGTGAGAACCCCTTGTGATTTTGTATTTATAGACAACATTATTGTACATACAAGTACCCTAATATTTGTGTTTGGTACTTTGTTGACATTATGGGATGTGATTTTAATTATTCAACTCCTCTTATATCTTACCAATTGTTATGATTTAATTATATACTGAGTTAAGACTAGCAGCCTATTCCTACTGAATGAATCTCACTTGGATGTGAAAACTGCTGTTGAGGGAAGCTCAGTAAAATGGACAGAAAACTTTGATTACCATTCATCCTGATGTAGAAAAATCCACTGGGTCATGGAGTGACCAAAGAAAGACAGGGAACGCCGTTGCTGGGACATTTTATTTGGATGGTCACCAAGAGCAATTGAAATTCTTAATAAGACATTGCACCCTTCCTTCTGATTGTTAACCTTTTTGCCTTTTATTTTTGTAATCAAATTGTATATTAAAATGTGGGGGAATTATGGAAAGATTACCCCCCCAAACTCAGAGATAGTTTATATAGCTTTTCCCCTTTCTCTCCTTCTCTGTTTTCAGTCCAAGTCCATATCGATGTTTGAGCCACAGGAGGTGCAGAAGCCCACATGATAAGCCAGATTGCCAAGGAGCCAGCCAAGGACTGTTGGTGAGAAGGCACTGTGAGAAAAAACAGGCTGTGGCTGGACAAAGGGCCGTACAGAGGTAGGCAGCCCATTTTTGGAACAAACATCCTTATTCTATCTCCTGAAGACAAGCACAACACGGTACAGTACAAACACAGGAATGAGGTCACAAAGTGGGCATGGACTGTCAACCAAAGGCTGACCCAGCAGCAGCGGGCACTGGTTTGATCAAAGGCCTCATCCAGGAAGAGCTTGATGGACAGATTACATATGTTCTTACATGTAAGAAATGTTACAAATTTATAATAAAGCCATAAGACATTTGCACAAATTCAGCTGAAAGGCATTTACCACTGCATTAGCCTGAGTACGGCTGATAGCAAACTCGTGAATTACCTCAGGCCTGCATGTCTGGATACCATCTGGGTTCTGCCTGTGCTGAGGGAGTGTATCTGATCTACCCGTGCTCCTGCGTGCAGACCATGGACGGTAGACCAGGTAGGGGAGGGGAGGAGAAGGAGGAGGTGAGCTTGTAGGCTGTCACCAGACATTGTTGTTTCCCTTCACAACTGTTGCCAGACTTTGGAGCCATGGTTTTCCTGATGACCTTTGGCTGTTGAGTAGCCAGGGATGACTTTGTCAGCTTTGAGGGAGTCGAACCCTCTGCTTCCTTCACCTTTTTACCTAAGAAATATGAAAGGTTTGCCAGAAAACGAAGGATGACTCAGAGGCCCAGGCTTGGATGCAAAAGAACTTTATTGAGTCGAAAGGAAAGGAAATGGCTCACAGAGAGAACCAGGAGCAGTCACTAAGATGCAATGGAGCTCCTGCAGGCTGTCCATCTGCCTGCCCTAAGAGGGAGGGCAACACGTTCCCCCTAGAATGGCCTCGGGAGACACGGACAGCACAGAAAGAAGATGGAATAGTAGGAGAAAGAAACATCATCTTTAAGCTGTAAATACGATGTCCAGAAGCTCTATCTCCTGCCCAGAATCATGTTCTGCCCAGAACCGTGTTCTGAGGTCGTGGAGATTCTTGCCCAAAAATGTTGCCAGCAGATTTAGCAGGGACGACATCTGTTGCCACCATAGCAGTTGGTGATGCAGGAGAGGTCAAAGCCCCCGGAGTTGATGGGCACTCCGTCACAGCTGAGGATGCTGCCAACAGCAGCGGAGGTGGAGGATCCCACCACGGTGTTCTGTGGGAAGGAGCTGAGGATGGGGCCGGGCAGGGTCACCACCACAGGAGAGGGTTCGATGACGACGGTGGAGCTCTGGCACTGCCTGACACAGCACTCATTGCAGCTGTTGGCCAGCGGGGTGGGGCCGCAGGGCTGGCAGCAAGGGTTGCAGGGCTTGCAGCAGGACATGGCTCGGGGGCACAGGTGCACCTGGCACAGAGGGCAGGGAGAAGCAGAAAGAGGGGACACGTCAGAAGTAGCACTGCACCCAACCAGCCTGGAGCCCAGGCACCTCCTGGCCCACATTGCACTGCCCAGCTCAAAGCCCAGGA
>VZRV01007588.1:34817-67509 GCA_013398115.1 Falcunculus frontatus
CCCCCCCCAGCTGGGAGAGCCCTTATCAGCTGAGACCTACAGACAGGAAAGAGCAGGTCCGGAAGCAGGAGAAGGAGGAGAAGGAGAAGAGGCTTCCCACTCACCTGATTCCAGAGGAGGAGGAGGTGAGAGAAGTGGATGAGAGAGCAGAGACTTGGGCTGCCTTTTATAGCAGTCCTGCACTGCCTCAGGCCCAGAGGCACCTTGGTGGAAGTCATAATTTTCTGACCAGCTCATCTCAAATGTGAACCATCCCAGCTAATGGCTGTGTCCTGGTTTCCTGCACTGTGGCCTTTTCATTTCCTGGCTAATTCCGCGTGCTTTCCTATATGAAGGGTCATTTCTTAAAGTGCCAGGATGAGAGCATCAAGCATTTTAGGGCAGAAAGACATCAGTGGATAAAGATGGTTTAGATCAAGGACTGTTGGCATCCCATGCGGGCAGGTGATTTGTACCTGTGTCATTCCTCTGGACTCCTCTGGTGGCCAAAAATTGACTCTGCTCTTGTGCTTCTTGTACACACGCCCAAGGTCTGCATGTGACATGACACATTTTTTCTTTTGCTTCCTTCATCACTCTCTGATCAACGCTCAGTGCTATGCTCTGGTGGGCTTCTGCTGAGAGTGTTTCTCCCTTCCTTTTGGTGGCCTTGCTGAGATCTTTGCCAGGTAGTTTCAGGAGGCTTCAGCCAGAACCAACTCCTCTTCCAATTGAAGCAGCTTTCAGGATTAGGTCCTAGTTCTTGTAATCTGAGTTAGATCTCCAGCTGTCACACATCTGTGCCTGTATCTGGCCAGGACCCCACTGCTCTGAATCTGGACTTCCATACACATATAAGTTCCCAACTTGACCTGGACCTGTCTCATCTCTATGAGCACACGTAGTGATTGCTGGACTTCACTGAATCCTGGTTATTGTCATGGGACCTCATCCAGACATTATCTGATGATACTAACATTAAGGAAATCACATAACCGCCACACGTTTAATTTCCTGAAGGACCTAACAAGGACTTTGGATAGCTGTATTTTTGGAGTATTTCTTCTGAATCTTTAAGCACCACTACAAATACCATTTTTCTTGATAATATTCAATGGTTTTTTTCTGCTTCCTATCTGTTCCAGCAGGAACAGTCTCCATTTCCTACTGTTTTTCCCCTCAGAGGACTGTGGGCAGTGATAT
This sequence comes from Falcunculus frontatus, assembly GCA_013398115.1. Classification (NCBI taxonomy): domain Eukaryota; kingdom Metazoa; phylum Chordata; class Aves; order Passeriformes; genus Falcunculus; species Falcunculus frontatus. Next base: position 36,000 of record VZRV01007588.1, read on the forward strand.
CAATTGGCCCTTGTACTTGTTTACCTGGAGACCAGTGTCAGGTTTACAGCTTTTCTTTTCCCAGCCTTCCATCCCTCACTGCTCCTCTCTCCCAACCCAACCACTTTCCATGTGTCCCAGAAAGGACAGTGCAGAAAATCTCAACTGTCTTTGCAGTCCCAAATTTCTGAGGTTCAAGCACCAAAGGCTGTTCCCCATGAGCTCCAGGCTACAGGAGAGGTGGGAGCTCAGAGGAGCGGCATGGTACAACGATCCCTTTCCTGTGAGAGACTGGGGTTATCACCTCAGGGAAAAGGAAAAGGTGATGAGAGAACATCTACCATGTGTTTGTTACTCTCCTGAGCCCCAGGATGGGATTACATTTCCCATTTAAGATGTGATAAGATAAAATATTTTCATAGAATGGTTTGTGTTTGAAAGGACCTTAAATATAACCTAGTTCCATCCCCCTGCTATGGGCAGAGGCAGCTTCCACTAGACCAGGTTGCTCCAAGCTCTGTCCAACATGGCCTTGAACACTTTCAAGGAAGGGGCAGCCACAGCTTCTCTGGAAAACGTCTTCCAGTGCCTTACCATCATCATAGTAAATAATTTCTTCCTAATATTTAATTTAAAACTACTTTTTTCAGTTTAAAGCCATTCCCCTTTATCTTATCACTACATGCTCTTGTAAAGGGTCTCCCTAGCTTTCTTTAGGTACTGGAAGGTGCTATAAAGTTTCTGCAAGGCCTTTTCTTTTCTGGGATGAACAACCCCAACTCTCTGAACCTGTCTTTGTAGCAGAGGTGTTCCAGCCCTCTCATCATCTTCATGGCCTCTTCTGGAACCTTTCCAGCAGGTCCATATCCTTCCTATGGGCCTTTTATGTTGGGGGTCCTGGAGCTGGAAGCAGTACTCCAGGTGGGGTCTCATNTCCTGCCCTGAACCCAGGTGCTGAACCTTGAACATAATCTTCTTGGACTTCATGAGTTTTGCACAGGCCCAGGTCTCAAAGTCCACCAAGGTCCCTATGCTCCCTTATGGAGCATTTTTGGTGCTGTCTGTAAAGATGAGCCGGCCTTGCCTCAGGACTTTGTCAAACCCAGAAGGGACAGATACCCATCCATTCCCACATCAGGCTTGTTTCCCTGAAGACAAAGCAACAGCTGTGAGTCTTTCACTCGACAATATAGTAAATTAATTTCATGTTTTCATGCATGAATTAATTGCTGCGGAAGAATGCTCAGCTCAGTTGGTGTCCCACCATAATTTTAGCTCCCTTGGGCACAGACCATGTCAGATCTCACCCAGTGTTCTCTCTTCTTCCCAATGACATGTGATAAAACTTCCACCTATAATGTACCTTATAGCAAGAACTGGATTTATTTAGTTTGGAGGAAAGGAGTCTGGGGGGGAAACTTTATTACTCTCTACCAGTACCTGGAAGGAGGCTGTAGTGAGGTGCGTGTCAGTCTCTGCTCCCAAGTAACAAGTGATAGGACAAGAGGAATTGGCCTCAAGTTGCACCAGGAGAGGTTTAGATTGGATAGCAGGGAAAAATTCTTCCCTGAAAGGATTATCAAGCACTGGAACAAACTATTGAGGGAGGTGGTTGAGTCACCACTCTTGGAGGTGATTTCAAAGAAGTGCAGATGTGGCACATGGGAACATGGGTTAGTGGTAGAGTGGGCAGTGTTAGGTTTACAGTTGGACTCGATGATCTCGAAGGTGTTTTCACAATTCTATAACTTTGCAGCTATCAGGAGTCTTGGGCATTTGAATTAGACAATTAAGAATGAGACAATCAAAAGGTCAGTGCAACCAGGAATTACCACACATACAATGAACCTTTTCTTCTCCACGTCTTCTAACCCTGGTGAAGAATGGCCTTCTCATTGTTCCTGCATGGAGCAATCAGTACCTGCAGACCTTACTGCATTTGTTCTTCCGTATCATGTTTCCTTTGTGAAGATCTGGTACATCTCCACTGCTGCATTCACCCTTTGAACTTGTGCTTTCCCTGGTGGCCTCTGTCTGTGCAGTAGTCAGGGATGTCTTCATTAGCTCCAAGGGAAAGAGCACAGAGGAAAATCCACTGCAGGGACTCCCACTCTCTGCCTTGTTTAATCTTGTACATGAGCAGATTGAAAAAGTTGCCACAGAACAAAGGAGAACTTAGACGCCAAGGCATGAGTGCACAACAACTTTAATGAGTCTAAGGAGGAAAAGGACGTGGCTCATAGAGACCACCAGGGGCAGCCACTAAGATGCAGTGGATCTCCTGAAGGGTGTCCATCTGCCTGCCATGCAGAGGGGAAGAGGGCAAAATATCCCCACTAGACTGGCCTGGGGAGACAGAGAGAACAGGTGGTAAGAAAGAGCAGAGGGGAAGAAGGAAACAATGTCTGGAAGCTCTGTCATGTCCCCTCATGTGGCAGTCCTTGGGTGTGTGGGCAAGAAGCACAAGAGCGGTGCCCATTTCCTGACAACTTTGCCACAAACAAACCACTCAGAAATGACCCAAGTAAACATCACCTGCCCACAAGGGATGCCAACAGCCCTTGATCCTACCTCATAAATCCTTGAGCGTCTTATCCCAGCACTTACAAAAGGAGATCTTCATATAGGAAAGCACATGGCAGAAGCCAGGAAATGAAGAGGCCGCAGTGCAGGAAACGAGGACACAGCCCCTGCCATTAGCTGGGATGGTTCACATTTGAGATGAGCTGGTCAGAAAATTATGACTTCCACCAAGGTGCCTCTGGGCCTGAGGCAGTGCAGGACTGCTATAAAAGGCAGCCCAAGTCTCTGCTCTCTCATCCACTTCTCTCACCTCCTCCTCCTCTGGAATCAGGTGAGTGATTCTTCTCCTTCTCTGTCTCCTTCTCCTGCTTTCAGACCAGCTCTTTCCTGTCTGTAGGTTTCAGCTGATAGAGGCTGTCATAGCCCAGGGCTGGGAGTTGCTTCTTCTGGGAGAGGGCAGGGGAGAGAAGGTCTTGTGCAGACAGAGAGAGGCTGGGACTTGGCTGAGGTGGCTCCTGGGCTTTGAGCTGGGCAGTGCAATGTGGGCCAGGAGGTGCCTTGGCTCCAGGCTGGTTGGGTGCAGTGCTGCTTCTCATGTGTCCCCTCTTTCTGCTTCTCCCTGCCTTCTGTGCCAGGTGCACCTGTGCCCCCGAGCCATGTCCTGCTGCAAGCCCTGTGACCCTTGCTGCCAGCCCTGCGGCCCCTGCCCGCTGGCCAACAGCTGCAATGAGTGCTGTGTCAGGCAGTGCCAGAGCTCCACCGTGGCCATCCAGCCCTCGCCCGTGGTGGTGACCCTGCCCGGCCCCATCCTCAGCTCCTTCCCACAGAACACCGTGGTGGGATCCTCCACCTCCGCTGCCGTTGGCAGCATCCTCAGCTGTGACGGAGTGCCCATCAACTCCGGGGGCTTTGACCTCTCCTGCATCACCAACTGCTATGGTGGCAACAGATGTCGTCCCTGCTAAATCTGCTGGCAACATTTTTGGGCAAGAACCTCCAAGACCTCAGAACATAGTTCTAGAGATGAGATAGAGCTTTGGGACATTTTCTTTAAAGTGTCAAGCCACTGTTCCCTTCTACTTTTTTTTGTCTTTCCTTTGCTGTCCGTGTCTCCCCAGGCCAGTCTAGGGGGGACATGTTGCCCTCCCTCCCTCTTTAGGGGAGGCAGATGCACATTCTGCAGGAGCTCTATTGCATCTTAGTGGCTGCCCCTGCTGGTCTCTGTGAGCCACGTCCTTTTCTTCTTTACACCCAATAAAGTTGTTTTGCATCCAAAGCTTGGCCTCTAAGTCCTCCTTTGTTCTCTTGCAAATCTTCCAGTCTGCTCAGGGAAAATAGGTGGAGGAAGAAGAGGATGAGATTCCCTACAGTGGATTTTTCTTCCTGCCCTTTTCTTTGGAGCTGACAAAGTTATCTCTGGCTACTCAGCATCTAAAGGCCACCAGGGAGACACAAGGCAACAGTTGTGAAGGGAAACAAGAATTCCTGGTTCCAGCCCACAACCTCTTCTCTTCCTTCTCCTCCACTCCTTTACCTAGTCTGGCGTCCATGGCTCCCGCACAGGAGTACGAGCAGATGAGATGCACTCCCTCAGTACAGGCAGGCAAAGCTGCTGTCCAGGCGTGCCAGGCTGAGGTAATTCACAAGTTAGGATTGCTATCAGTCGTATACTTGAGATACACTGTGGTAAATGACTTTTGGTTGAGTTTATGCAAAGAACTTACGGCTTCAGTATTAAATCACAACATTCGTCCCATGTGTGGATGGATCTAATCTGTCCATCAATGTCTTCCTGACTGAAGTCTTGAATTATGGTCAAATTATGGGAAACATTAGCTAATATATTGTTTTGTGCCTGTTTTGTCTAGATGCTGTTACAACTTGAAAATTTAAAAATAATGAGAGAGAGGAAAACTATCTCCTCTCCTGATCATTTCAGACCCCTTGTCTCATTTTTCTTTCTCCAATCCTTCGTCACTTCTGCCTCTTCCTTCTGATCTGTCTCGGCCTAGCCTTTCACAGATGTATGTGAAGAAGAAGTATTGCAGAAGCTCTTTTCTCTCTCTGCAGTAAACATTTTCTTACCTTTCAACCCAAACAGACTGGACTTTTGATAGTTGATGCAGGGACACAAAAGCTCTCTCATCCCACTCATTCTTAGGGTGTCCCAGTATCTCCTCTAGCTGGCATGTGTTGTGCAGCAAGCCCGGACTATCCAGTACTCCTGTGTGTTTGCAGTGCCAGGGCTTGCTTTTTTCTCTCCCTTAACCTTGGAGATTTCCAAAAGGACAAGAAATGAGGAGCAGGATTAAACATCTCACAGGTCCCTCATCCTACTGGAGGTGTCCTGGAGCCAGCACAGAAGGACCAGGCACTACAGGCTGTTCCCTGGAGATTCTGGGCAGCATGATATTAGCTATGGAAGATTTGGTTCTCTCTGGGGTATCCCTGTGGGAGGTAAATGGCATTGTTTTGCTATGGGATGCATGCTGAGCAGAGGTCTCAAACCTCCTGCCCAAACACACCCCTGCCTCAGTGTTCCCGTAAATGTGGCTGTGGAATAGAACAAGGAACAGGGAACCTTTTCTGCTGTCGCTTTGCATCCCCTTGATTTGCCTCTCGGAGCTTTTCCCTGCAGAATCACTGACCCATGTTTTCTTCCAAGCACCACTGGGCAGATCACGGTGACCCAGCAATGACAGCTCAGAGCAGAGGAGAGACACCGCTTCCAGACCACCTGCACATACCAGACCAATGCTTTTAATGCCTTGCTCTGGTACCGGGTGTGGAAAGGCCAAGCCCCACAGCTGGTCTCCTATCAGGCAGGGCCTGGCCCCAAGCACAGCGGCCGTATCACCACACATCTGAACACCACGGGGAAATACAGTGTCCTGCAGGTGGAGGAAGTGGAGGTCTCTGACAGTGCCTTGTACCTCTGTGCTGTGCAAGACACCCTGGTGCAGGGAGCTTCCTTGGCTATGCAACAACCCAGAGGAAGAAGAGGATGTGTCTGTGCAAGTCTGAGGTTGGGGAAAGGTGAGCTCTTGGAGCACTATTTCCTTGATGCAGCCAGAGACCTCCAGGCCATTACATTCTTACAGAAGGAGTCAATGTCAGTGACCTGAGAAGAAGGAAAAGGTGGTGAAAAAAACCCTGCTTTGGAACTGGTTTCCCTGTGCATCCTAGGACAGGAAACTATTTGCCATGTGCTGTGAAGGGAACACTTGATCATTCTCTTCTCTGTGTGCTCTGCACAGCACCAAAAGCTGGAAGGAACCAATCAGAGACTCCCCTGAGCCTCGTAGTCAGTTCCTGTGAAAAAGGTTGGGGGTTTTTATGTTTTCTTTTCTAAATAAAAAGTCTTCATTTTGTTCCCTGAGCTTTTCTCAAAACCCCAATCACTCATTGCAGCTGTTGGCTAGCAGGGTGGGGCCGCAAGTCTGGCAGCAAGGAGTGCAAGGCTGGCACTGCTCTATGCAGGGTATATCTTGGGGCACGAGGGGCACCTGGACACAGGGCAGGGAGGAAGAAAAATATAAGGATACATGAGCAGTCTGTCACCACATCAGGAGTGAGTCAAAGAACATGCAAGGCCAGAAGGTGGAGGCTCTGCAGAGATCTATGAGGGCTCATTGGCCTCATCATGTGAGGGCTCAAAGAGAGCCACCAACTCCTATGCAGTCACTGCCCAGCCCCTGAGTTGTTTTCCGTCAGACTCATCTTGAATGCAAAATATCACATTTGAAATGCAAAACATCCCATTTAATGCTATGGGCTGTGGTTTGGCTTCCTGAATGGCTGTCCTTATATTTCCTGGTTTGTTTTAGGCACTTTTCCCAGTCAACACTTTTTTTCCTTTTTTTTTTTTTTTGGGGACAAGATGTGAGGCCCAAGCAATTCTGGATCAAAACACATCAGCTTGAGCAGAGGACTCATATGACATTCTGGATGAGTGTAGTAAAAACAAATGATGTCAGTCTGGACCACTGCTTTAGGGGTCTTTGATGGCCCTGTTGGCAAGGAATGACTCAGTTCCTGGATTTTATGCTATCCTGCCTAACAATGAACCCAGACAAATTCTGCCTCTCCTTCTCTTCCAGAGAGAAGTGTGTGGACCCCATGTCTGGGACCTTGTTCTTCTCCAGAATGCTCCAGCCCAGTCACCATCATCTCCACATGTCCACAGCAGAGGCCATGGTTCATTCTTTCACAGAATCACAGAATATGCTGAGTTGGAAGGGACCCACAACGATCGACGAGTCCAACTCGTAGCCCTGCACAGGACACTGCCAAGATTCACCCTATGTGCCTGAGAACGTTGTTTAAACTGTCATTGACCTCTGTCAGGCTTGGTGCTGTGCCCACTGCTCTGGGGAGCCTGGTCCGGTACCCCACCACTCTCTGGACAAAGAACATTTTTCTAATATAAAACCTAAACCTCTTCTGACACAACATCAGCCTATTCTTTCTAGTCCTGTCACCACAGAGCAGAGATCAGTGCTTTCCCCTCCTCTTCCCCTCACAAGGAAGTTGTAGACTGAAATGAGGTCTGACCTCAATCTCCTCTTCTGCGGGCTGAACAGACCAAATGACCTCAGATGCTATTCATACAGCTTCCCCTCAAGGCCCTTCCCAATCCTTGTGGCATCCTTTGGACACTCTCCAATAGCTTAATGTCTTCTTTGACACTGTGATGCCCACAACTGCATCCAGAACTCAGGGTGAGGCTGCCCCAGTGCAGAGCAGAGCAGGACAATCCCCTCCCTTGCTCGACTGGTGATGCTGGGCCTGATTCCCCTCAGGACAGTTGGCCCTCCTGGCTGCCAGGGCACTGCTAACTCATATTCGACTTGTCATTAACCAGGACCCCGAGGTCCCCTTCCATGGCACCGCTTTACAGGCTCTCGTTCCCCAGTCTGTCTGTACATCCAGGGCTGCCTCATCCCAGGTGCAGAATTGGGCACTTGCCCTTGTTGAATTTCATATGGTTGGTGATTGCCCAGCCCTCTAATTTGTCAAGGTATCCCTGCAGGGTGTCCCTGCCTCTGAGGGAGTTGACAGCTCCTCCCAGTTTTGTATCACCTATGAACTTGCTTAGTTTCCCTTTCAGTCCTGCATCCCAGTCATTTATAAAGAAGATGAAGATGGAGCACTACAGAACCCCAGTAGTGACAGGTCACCAGTCTGATGTCACCCCAGTCACCATCACTCTTTGTGCCTGACGCGTGAGCCAATTGCTCACCCACCACATGACGTGTTTATCCAGCTGTGGGCTGAACATTTTGTCCAGAAGAATCTTGGGGGAGACAGTGTCGAAAGCTTTACTGAAGTCCAAAAAGATTATATCAACTGGCTTCCCTTGATCAAGCAGGTGGGTTACCTTGTTATAAAAGGAAATCAGATCTGACAAGCAGAACTTTCCTGTTATGAAGCTGTGCTGGCTGTGACTTCTTTTGTCCTTGTCTCACGTGCACTTGTGTGCAGCTGGGACTGTGTGAATATACACAGGTGCAAAAATTTGTGCATGATTCCTTTCTGACATGCATAAGCATATGTGTGTGTGTGTGTGTGTGTGTGTGTGTGTCCCTCCTCATGAGGAATTCCTCTACTTATGGCAGTGACACTCTCCACTGCTCTGCCAATAAGCTCCACAGAGCACCCAGAGTCTGAAGGAACTTCAGTGTAGCTGAACAACAACAGAACAAACCTGGAAGAGAATTATCCTCACCACAGGCACTGAAATGCAGTCTTCTCTGTCTTCAATCCTCCTTTTCCTACTGCTTCAAAGCTCACACTCTGCTGCTGCTTATTCCTGGACCCAATTAGGATGATTTCACACCAGTTTGGGTCCTTAGTTTAATTCAGTGTAAACAATATTGGGAATGCCTAAACATGGCTTGCAGTCCTCATTCCCTGCTTCTCCAGGCCAGGACTTGGCTCTCCCAAGATCTAGGGACTTCAAAAGGATGAGGTTTACTGTATGGACAGCAGAAAGGCTAAGAAATCCTGCCAGTTTCATCCAGGCTATGCCCAAGTGAGTTTGCTTGCATTGCAGTGCCACTGCTGTCTGGTGTGAGACACATCTCTGCCTCATGTTCAAGCCAATGCCAAATGTGCCAGTGCAGCCCATCAGCCTGATGCTGTGTCAGGCAGAGGCTGAGACCTCGGACTCAACATGTTCTGATCTAAAGGAGCATGGCGTAGGGAAACGAAAGTACTCAATGAGTATTTGTCCTCACTTTTTATTGGGTCATGAAGGGGAGAGAAAGATGGAGTAGAAACCATGGTCCAACACAAAGGTTGTTCTCTGCATTCCAACTCCTGATATTCTGCAGAGGAAATTATGTCCAGGACCCTCACACCAACGACCCCAGTGCAGCTCTGGCCATACTGACAGAAACACCCCTCCTCAGGAGATCATGGGGCTGCTATTGCTTCAGGATCTCCCAACTTTCTCGGCATTTTTGGGCAAAGAAACATCAAGACAAGGCTTGATCATGTCTGGAAGCAGAGCAGCCGGGGGATATCTTCCTCAGCTCCAGGAGAGTGTACCCTAAAGAGTTGCCCATCCATGGTGCCCCAAAATTCCATTGCTCTGTGAATGGAGAAGGGTCTCCTTATGCCCTCACCCATTCCCATGACTGAGCAACACCTTTCTTCTTGACATTCAGGAATGTAACTGGGGGAAGGACCACACAGAGGCCAGACTTGAATGCAGCAGAACTTTAATGAAATGAAAGAAGGAAACAAAGCCACTGCAAGTGGAGGTCAGCAGCACAGGCAGCACCAAGGGCAGCAGAGAGTCTGTGCTCCTTGGCTCTGGAATAGTTCCTGCATAATATTGGTCTACCTGTCCCACAAAGAGGAGAAACCAAATGGTCCCTACCAAGATGACCTTTGGGGAACACTGCAGCACACAGGAACCAATGCAAACAAGGAAAAGGGAGAGAAAGGCAAGTTCGGACAGCTATCCTGCAAACAGCACCCAAAATCTAGATCCTCTGCCCAACACCATGTTCTGAGTTCCCTGAGATGTCTCCATGGGGCTTTCCCAGCATCTTTAGCAGGGACGACATCTGTTGCCACCGTAGCGCCTGGTGATGCAGGAGAGGTCAAAGCCCCCAGAGTTGATGGGCACTCCGTCACAGCTGAGGATGCTGCCAACGGCAGCGGAGGTGGAGGATCCCACCACGGTGTTCTGTGGGAAGGAGCTGAGGATGGGGCCGGGCAGGGTCACCACCACAGCAGGCGGCTCAATGACAACGGTGGAGCTCTGGCACTGCCTGACACAGCACTCATTGCAGCTGTTGGCCAGCGGGGTGGGGCCGCAGGGCTGGCAGGGACGGCACGGGGTGTTGCAGGACATGTCTTGGGGCTGGAGATGCACCTGGCAGAGAAAGCAGAGAGGAAACAGAGCACAGCGGTGGGTGGGTGAGGAGCAGCCTGGTTACCCCATCACAAAAGAGCCAAGGCCATCGTGAGTGAGAAGCTGGAGACTCTGCCAGGAGCCCTACAAAGAGCAGCCCGACTCAGGAAGTTCTCTCCCAGGGCATAAACCAAAAGGCACCACAGTCACCAGCCTCTCTCTATGCCAGCCTCCTCCCCACTTTCCTCTCTCATGACCACATGCTCCAAACCCCAAATATGAGAAAGCCAACATCAGCTGAGATGTCCACCAAGTGGAGATCTCCCTTTGGAAGAGAAAGAGAAGGGGCTTCAGACTCACCTGGTTGCCAAGCAGAAGGAAGCAAGAGAAGCGGCTGAGAGAGCAGGGATTTGGGCTGCCTTTTATACCTGCCCTTCACTGCCGCAGGACCAGGGACAGCCTTTGCAGAGGTAACAATTTCCCGGCAAGCTCATCTTGAATGCAAATCAACACACCTAATGATATGGGTTGTGCTTTCATTTCCTGCACTGCTGCCTTTTCATTTCCAGGTTCGTTCCATGCCCGTTCCCCAATGAAGGCTTCTTCTGATCCTGGGGATTAAAGGCCCCAGGATTTCTAAGGCAGGAATGCAGCAGTGCAGGCAGAAAACTCAGTCGATGTACTGCATGGGCCCAGACCAGGCAAGTGATGCTATCCTGATCACTCTTCCGGGATTGTTTGAAGTGTTGTTTTCAGGAAGAAGCTGCAGCACTCATAGAATCATATAATCATAGAATGGCTTGGGCTGGATAGAATTCCTTCATAAAGAGAAACAGAGACACTCACTAGATGAGGTTGTTCCAAGCCCCATCCAACCTGGCCTTGAACACTTCCAGACATGCAGCAGACACAGCTTTCATGAGAAGAGTTCCCTTGCCTCACCACCCTTTGAGAAAGGAATTTGTTCGTAACATCTAACCTACTTCTTTCCTCTTTTAGTTTAAACCATTCCACTTTGTCCTATTAGTGTCTGCCTCTGTAAAAAGTCAGCATCCATCTTTTATAAGCCCCCTTCACATATTGAAAGGCCTCAATAAGGTCTCCCTGAAGCCTTCTCTTCTCCATGCAGAACAACCCCAACTCTCTCAGCCAGTCTTCATAGGAGAGCTGCTCAAGCCCTCTGAGCATCTTTGTGGCCTCCTTCGGACCTGCTCTAACAGGTCCATGTCTTTCTTGTGCTGAAGACTCCAGGTCTGAACCCAGGTGGGGTCTCATGAAATCAGAGTAGATGAGGAGAATCCCTGCCCTCAACCTGCCAGTCACGCCTTTTGTGATGCAGCCCAGGATGCAGTTGGCTTTCTGGGTTGCAAATGCAAACTGTTAGCTCATGTCTAGCTTTTCATCCACCAGCACTCCCAAGTCCTTCTTCACAGGTCTGCTCTCAACAAGTTCATCTCCCAATCTGTACTCATGTCTGGGTTTGTCCTGATGCAGCTGCTGCACCTTGCACCTGAACTTCTTGAACTTCATCAGGTTCTCATGGGCTCGTTTCTCAAGTTTCTCCAGGTCTCTCTGGATGGAAGTCTCCTTCTGTAGTGTCAGCTGCACTACTCAGCTTTGTGTCATTTGCAAACATACCAAGGGGGCACTTGATCTAATACCTCTGTCATTGGAAAAGATACTAAAAAGCACCAGTCCCAAGAGAGAGCCTTGAGACATGCTCCTCTTCCCCTGCCTCCATGTTGTCATAGAGCCACAGACCAAAGCTGTGTCCATCCGGCCATTTCCATATTCACAATAGGACACCCTCCAAATCTGTGTGTATTGGGTTTGCATGGCCTGGTTTTGGTAGCAGGAGGGCTACAGGGGTGGCTTCTGCGAGAAGTTTCTGGAAGCTTCCGTGGTGTCCAGCAGAGCCAAAGCCAACTGGCTCCAGGACGGACCCACTGCTGGCCAAGGCTGAGCCCATCAGAGATGGAAGTGACACCTCGGGAATAACATGTTTAAGAAGGAAAGAAGTTATTGCACAGGTGTAGTTGCAGCCAGAGAAGAGCAGAGTGAGAGTATGTGAGAGGAACAGCTCCTCAGACACCAAAGTCAGTGGAGAAGGAGGAGCAGGAGCTGATCCAGACTCCAAAGCTGAGATTACTCTGCAGCCCAGGGTGAAGACCATGGTGAGGCAGCTGTGCCCCTGAAGCACATGGAGGGCACAGGGGTGCAGGGATGCACCTGCAGCCCCTGGAGGAGCCAACACCGGAGCAGGGGGATGCCTGAGAGGAGGCTGTGACCCCATGGGAGCAGAGTCCTGGCAGGGACCTGTGAAGAGAGGAGCCCACGCTGGAGCAGGTTTGCTGGAATGACTTATGAGCCTGTGAGGGTTCCTGAAGGACTGACCCCATGGAAGAGTGACCCCATGTTGTAGCAGTTCATGGGGAACCATAGCCTGTGGAAAGGACTTATTTTGGAGAAGTTCATGGAGAACTTCTCCTGTGGGAGAGACCCCACCCTGGAGCAGGAGAAGGACTCCCATTACTCTCCCTTAGCAGCAGCAGCAGGAACAATCTGTGATGAATTGACCATGAGCCTCATTCCTGTCTCCCTGCTCCACTGGGTGGGGGAGGAGAAAGAGCTGGGAAGGAGGGAGAGGTAGGAAGATGTTTGTGGTTTTGGGGTTTTTTAATAAGATTTATTTTACTTTTCATTATCCTCCTCTGATTTTGTTGGTAATAAATTCAAGTAATATCCCTTAATTGAGTCTATTTTGCCAGTGACAGTATTTGATGAGAGATCTCTTCTGGTCGTTATCTCAACTCATGAACCATTGTTATATTTTCTCTCCCCTGTCCATTTGTAGAGGAGAGTGATAGAGTGGCTTTGCTGGGTGCCTGGCATTCAGCCAGGGTCAACCCACTACACCATCTCTCCAATTTGGAGATAAGGATGTTGCATGGACTATGTTGAAGGCCTGACAGAAGTTTAGGTAGATTACACTGGCCAGTCTTCCCTTGCTGACTGTTTCAGTCACTCCCTAATTGAAGGCCACCAGATTGCTCAGACATTACTTGCCCTAGGAGAAGCCTTGCTGGCTGTTTTGGATCACCTCCTTGTCCCGAATATGACCCACAGTTGCTTTCATGAGGCTCTGCTCCATGATCTCCCCAGGCACAGAGGTGAGGTTTACCAGTCTGTGGTTCCCTGGGTCTTTTGTATCTCCTCTTTAAAAAGCCAGTCTGCTGCTAGATGCCCAAGGACTCCTGTGCAAGAGGATGGGCCATGTCCTTCCCTATCCCTCCCTTCTCAGCTTACTCTGATGGTTATTTTTTGTTGTCTCCTCATGTGTGTGCATCGGGCTGCTGGGTTTGACCCTACCTAACTCTGCCCTCAGGAAAAATTTCTGGCTTGTTTTGACTTGTCCACTTTCTGAGCAGTCTGTGAGTACATAAACAATGCCATGAGCTTGCCTGGGGCCTTGCCCTTCCCCACAAGGCTCCAGCCCTGCTGCGGCTGTCTCCTGGTGTCCTCAGCAGAGTTCACAGTAGGATGTGTTCCTCTATGTGTTCATGTCTTGGGTGCTCTTGTATGCAACCAGACTTATGTGAATGTACCACAGGTGCATATTTGACAGGTGTATATGAACACGTGTCCTTTTGTGTCTCTCCTCACAAATGGACTGTGTTGCTCATGGCAGGAACACTCTCCACAGCTCTTTTCAAGAGCTCTGCAAAGCAGCAGGAGCTCAAGTGCAGCTGAAAAGTAATGGCATCAACCTCCTAGAAATCTCTCCAAAAAGAGGCACTGTAATCAACCCGTTTCCTGAACCCTCCTTCTCCTGATCCTCCAAAGCTCACACTCCTCTGATGATGATGCCAAGCCCCAACAAGGACTACCAATTTGGATCCTTATTTTGGTTCAGTGTAACAGCATTGGGACTGCCTCAGCATGGTGGGCAGTCCCCCTCTGCCTGCTTCACCAAGTCAGGACACAGCTGCTACAGAGTTCAAAAGGATGGGGTTTGCTTTATCCTGGAGAAAGAATAAGGAATCCTACTTGCTCTCCTTGTTCAGGCAGTGTCCAAATGGATCTGCTTCTAGTGAATTGTTGGTGCTTCCAGGTGTGGGACACAGCCTTCTTTCATGCCAAAGCCAGTGTCAAATGTATTTGTGCAGCTCATTGACCTGGTGCTGTGTCAGGCTGAGATCTTGGCCCAAACAGGTACTGAATTAAAGAATCACAGTACATGCTGTTGGTGTGCACTGGAGTGGAAGGACAGAGACACTGTGTGTTGCACAGGGAAAGCAAATAAATGGAGTTATTGGGCAGATGGGTGCCAGTGGGGGATGCCCCAGCAGTCGCTCTGTCATGCAGATGTCACCATGTCCCCAGGTAGGAGTGATGCTTGTGCCGTGGGTCTGCCTGTGGAGCAGAGTGAGAGTGGGGGACTCCAGGGGTGCCAGGCAGAGCAAGGAGCTGGATTGCCCCTATATTAGCAATTTATCCAGAGATAGCAGTGGAGGTCTTGTGGGGGAAAAGGTGAGGTGTGGTCATAACAAGAACATGTCCATGGCCAAAGAGGTGGAGGAGTTCAGAGACTCTTCCCTAAATCTCCAGCAGGAAGAATGTGTAGGGAACTTTCCCTGTTGGTTCCTTCATGCTTCAGCCCCTGTTTTGAGCTTAGCTTTGCCTTCATCAGCTCCTTCCCTGCATTCAGGGAACTGTAGACATCTGAGATGTCCCAACCTTTTAATCACTTGCTTAAGCTGAGGGTGGAAGTTAAAAAAAATTTTGGAGTATCACAGGAAAAAAATCCCTAAATATCTGTGTTAATAGTGAAGCCAGCTGTTCTTCATAGAAACTCAGAGATTAATGCCATGACCGTGTCATGGAAAGGAAGAAGAATGTTGTACACTAGTAGCCCCAACTTTCTGTAGAGACACCCTGCGCCGTGCTGTCATCAGCCCTGTTACCCATCATCTATAAACAGTGAAGGGGTGGCTAAAAAGCAGGGATTTCCAACAGGCATGCACAGGGTACAGACATTCATTAGAACTGCATCCTGCAGAACTTGGCTTACACAGTCCCCATCAACCTTATTGCAAAGAGAGATGTGTTCAGTGCCCTGATACCTCTGTCACCCTGACCAACTGTTGGTCAAACAGGCAAGAGGAGGCGATGTCATCAAAGGACTTCACAACCTCACTTTCTGGAAGAAAAGGACGTCTGTCTGCATTCCAGACTCCCAGATGGGGAAAGGGCAATTTACACAGTCAGCATCGTGGATGGATGGATGGATGGATGGATGGATGGATGGATGGATGGATGGATGGATGGATGGATGGATGGATGGATGGATGGATTCTGTTTATCCAGCCCTTCCTGGCTGAGGCCTCTGATGTGCTTTTGATCAAAACAGTGCCCAAGAGTGTCAGACTGAGCAAGAGGGACATCTGTGAACAAAACTTGTCTGCCACAGACAGCTCACAAATACAGCTGAGTGTGTCCCATTGTTACCTCCACAACTCAAGGGGATCAGAATGACTTTGCACGGAGCTTTTCTGGAGCAGTGCTGGTCCTGACACAGCAGGGCCTTTGAGGCCCTGAGCCTGAGCAAAGCTGCTCCATCTGTGCTTGGGAGTGACAAGGTACCACCAAGAAGTGAAGGGTCTGTGGGCATCGGTTACTGTCCTTGGACTGCTCTGGCCTATGAGGGTTCACGGGGACTCCAGTGTGAGACCCAGTGTGGTTAATCCCAGTACTTGTGGGGATGGATAATCACTTGACTTGTGAATGATGCCAGCCCTGCATACCTGCCAAAACCTGGGCCCTTCCATGGGCCTTAGGTGTGGTGGTAGGGCTGCAAGGAGGAATGGATCCAAGCTGCCCATGCCCATTTGTGCTGGCTGTGGTCTGAGACTGGGCAGTGGAGAGGAGGAGAAGATGGAGATGAGGCCATGGGCCAGCCGTGAGGCTATTCCACACAACCACACTTCTGACATCCTTTGGGAACATTTTGTCTATCCCAGCACAGCACTGGCCAGAGAAAGAGGTGATGCATTCCCATGATCCTGCAGGGTGGTTTGTCTCCAGGACCTCCAACAGAATTCTAGTTATTACTTGAGGACAGCAGAGGTTTTGCAGGAGGTGTTGGGGGTATATCTGGGCAGAGTCACTGAAGGGCAAGGGCTGATTGCCCTCAGGTAGCTGGGGATGTTTTGCATCCTGCCCCAGGACTGTATCCCAAAGAGGACCCTCTGCAGTGTATCCCAACCTCACATTTTTCTGGATGATGGATCTCACTACATTGTCATCTTATCCCCTGCCAGCACCAACACCATTCTCTCCCAGCAGCTAGCAAGAGCATATGTGGAGGGAAGGACCACCTGGAGACCCAGCCTGAGATGCAAAAATCTTTATTGAGTTTAAAGAGAGAATCAAAGTTTTTACAAGCACAGGCCCTCAGTGCAGGGATCTGGAGGGACAAGCAAGACACTTCACCTCTTGGAAATGGTGAAGTCCATGCAGGGCATCCATTTGCCTTGCCTGTAAAATGCAGGCTGGCTAGGAGGAGCCTTGCAGCCCAGGGCAGAAGAAGGGCACAATGAAAATAGAGAAAAGGAGGTATGTAGGCAAGACATAGGGCATACTTTTGAAGTGCCCAAGCTGGGCCCTTCCTGCCAGCATTTTCAGGAGGAACTAAAGATGGTCAGTTCCTCTGAAAGAAATGACCTGAAGATTCTTCGTTTGTCCAGCACCATGCCTGGAGATCCTGGGGACACTTCCCAAGACCTATATCTGCTCAGCACCATTAGCAGGGGAGGCCCCTTCTTCCACCGTAGCGCCTGGTGATGCAGGAGAGGTCAAAGCCCCCGGAGTTGATGGGCACTCCGTCAGCGCTGAGGATGCTGCCAACGGCAGCGGAGGTGGAGGATCCCACCACGGTGTTCTGTGGGAAGGAGCTGAGGACGGGGCCGGGCAGGGTCACCAGCACAGCAGGCGGCTCAATGACGACGGTGGAGTCCTGGCACTGCCTGACACAGCACTCATTGCAGCTGTTGGCCAGCGGGGTGGGGCCGCAGGGCTGGCAGGGACGGCACGGGGTGTTGCAGGACATGTCTTGGGGCTGCAGATGCACCTGGCAGAGAAAGCAGAGAGGAAACAGAGCACAGCGGTGGGTGGGTGAGGAGCAGCCTGGTTACCCCATCACAAAAGAGCCAAGGCCATCGTGAGTGAGAAGCTGGAGACTCTGCCAGGAGCCCTACAAAGAGCAGCCCGACTCAGGAAGTTCTCTCCCAGGGCATAAACCAAAAGGCACCACAGTCACCAGCCTCTCTCTATGCCAGCCTCCTCCCCACTTTCCTCTCTCATGACCACATGCTCCAAACCCCAAATATGAGAAAGCCAACATCAGCTGAGATGTCCACCAAGTGGAGATCTCCCTTTGGAAGAGAAAGAGAAGGGGCTTCAGACTCACCTGGTTGCCAAGCAGAAGGAAGCAAGAGAAGCGGCTGAGAGAGCAGGGATTTGGGCTGCCTTTTATACCTGCCCTTCACTGCCGCAGGACCAGGGACAGCCTTTGCAGAGGTAACAATTTCCCGGCAAGCTCATCTTGAATGCAAATCAACACACCTAATGATATGGGTTGTGCTTTCATTTCCTGCACTGCTGCCTTTTCATTTCCAGGTTCGTTCCATGCCCGTTCCCCAATGAAGGCTTCTTCTGATCCTGGGGATTAAAGGCCCCAGGATTTCTAAGGCAGGAATGCAGCAGTGCAGGCAGAAAACTCAGTCGATGTACTGCATGGGCCCAGACCAGGCAAGTGATGTAAGAGTCTGTATAACTCTGGTGGGGTTGTTTGTGTTCCAGCAATTCTCAGCTGGATGCCCAAGGACTCCTGTGCATGAGGATATGTCCTATCCTTCTCCTTCCTTCCCTGTGGTCACTTCTTCCTTCCCCGTGTCCATGGACTGTGCAACTGATTTTGGCCCCAACCTGCCTAACTCTGCTATCAGGAAAAAATTCTAGCTTGTTTTAACTCATCCCCTCCTTGTGCAGCACAGAAAATGTCATGGACTTGTCTGGCTCCTTGTCCTTTCTCACAGTGCTCCAACCCTGCTGCAGTTGTCCCCAGGTGTCCTCAGCAGAGTTCACAGTGTGTTGTGTTCCTACAACCTTGACTTCCACAGGATAGAGAGGTGGGCCCATGCAATCCTTGTGAAGCTCAAGAAGGCCAAGTGTAAGCTCCTGCATGTGGGTTGGGTCACTCCCAAGGATGGACACAGACTGGGTAATGAGTGAACTGAGAGCAGCCCAGCCAAGAAGGACTTCAGTGTACTGGTGAATGAGAGGCTGGACATGACCTGCAATGTGCACCTGCAGCCATGGAAGCTACTTGTATCCCAGAATTGTATAGCATCAAAAGAAGAATGACTACCAGGTCTAGGGAGGTGGTTCTCCCCCGCTACTCTGCTCTTCTGAGACCCCAGCTGGAGTGCTGTGTCCAGTTCTGGGGCCCCCAACATAAGAGGGATGTGAAGGTGCTGAAGCAAATCCAGAGGAGGCCATGAAGATGTTCAGAGGGCTACAGCCCCTCTGCTATGGAGATAGGGCTGGGAGAGATGGATGTGTTTAGCCTGGAGATGGTCCTGGGGATACCTTAAATCATATTCCAGTGCCCACAGAGGATCCAAGAGAGATGAAGAGGGACTTCCTACAAGGGCATGGAGTGATAGGACAAGGGGGAATGGCTTCCCACTGAAACAGGATAGATTCATACTAGTTACTAAGAAAAAATTCTTCCCTCTGAGGGTGGTGAGGCCCTGGCACAGGTTGACCGGGGAAGCTCTGGCTGCTCCATCCCTGGAAGCGGAGGCTGTGCTGCTGTGAAGCACATACTCTTGCAACTTTTACAGTTGCTTCTAAATCCAGGGATTTTGATGATGAAAACTGTCCAAGAAACCTGACTTGGGGCAGATCTATTGGAGGCTACACCATAAACAAGCCAAACCAGCCTTGTCAATTCCCTCTCCTTAAAATAACACTGGAATTCTCAGAGCAAGTAGCCTACCAGGTCTTCTTCCTGTTCCCTCTCCATGATGGCCACAGCTGGAGAATGAGGTCTTTGGTAGGAGGCACAACTGCTCTTATGGTTTTGCCACTGTGGTCACAGAAGCCCAAGATGGGAAGGTGCCTTACTTACTCTGCATCAGCAAGTAGAAAACAGCCATCAGCCAGACTCTCAACAAGATTCCTCCTGCACTCATTCCACTACCAGAGAGTGGTCCTACTCTTTTTCACGTCTCTCCTTCTTTTCAGGGAAATCACCAGTGCTGGAGGGAGCTCCCATGTTCCCCAGTCCATGCTAGTTTCTCTATCCAACAACTGGTAATGATCTCAGTGATCGGGAGATCTCAGTGATCTCCTTTCCTCCCATGAGCTAAAGAAAGGGTTCTGGGAAACTATTTTCAGGCAATCCCACTACAGCACTGCTTATGGAAGCTCAGCTCAAGAACGCTGAGTTTCCATATAGATCTCACCCTTTGAACTGGAGTCTTTTGCTCATGAAGTATCATCCCCTTCGCCTGAGAAATCTCAGGGTAACCATTTGTTTTCCTGCTGCTGTTCCAGGATAGCCTGCCTCTCCCAAGTGACCTGGGTCTGCTCTGACAGCCCTGTGTAAGGCTTTGCATGCCCCTGTTTATCTCAGAGGGCTCTAAGCAATGTTGATGAGGAATTCAGAGCAGGTCTCAGTGTCCTGCACTCTGCTGTGTCTTGGATTGCTTGGACATTTCAGGTCCTGCTTTTTGTTGCTTTCCAGGACTGTAGAGGGCTTCAACACTCCAAATACACAATTCTCTCCAAAATGCATCATTCCTAGGCAGAAATGACAAGCACTGATTTCCATCTGAGGATAAATCCAGTCTCAGGCTCTTTCTGCTGTCCCAGCCATTTTCCCAAATGCCTCTGAAAAAGAGCACAGCTGACAAAGGGTGGGAATTAGCCTGTCCTTGGGCAATGGTGCCTGGGCCTCAATACAGGTCTAAGTGCCAAGTGCTTAGGTGGATGCAGGAGGTTTGTGAATCTCCTCCAGAAGTGCCATTGCTTCTAGAAGGGAGGAGTAGATGTTCAGTTCAGACTCAATCATCTCCCTCAGAGAGCTCTATGCTCAGGTGAAATTAATCCCATACTCTCCATAAAGGTGTGTCTACCATGTTGATGCCTCCTCATTATGAAGTGGTTACATAGACTATCCTCACTGTCATTGTGCAAAAAGAAAAGCTCTGAGAACATGATTAATCTGTTCTGAAATGAAAATTGGCAGGGGAAAAGCAAGTGCTGTTTGGAAGTGCTAATATCCTCCCAATGAGTCCAAAGGCTTGCTTTTCAGCCAGCCTTCCACAGCTCTGCACTTTGAGTGCTTTGCCAATCACATTAAAGTTTTTCCACAACAAAGCCCAAAATGGGTGGAACAATGTACTGCTAAAAATGATGTGGGGTTTTAGATGTGGAAATGCCCAGACACATCTAGTATGAAGCACACCATTTTGCATAATTTTAATTAAAATTAAGAGAGTAGATTCAGATAATAAGGCGAGGAAGGAAGAGGAATTATGCAAATTTTTTTTGCAGTCTTATGCTAGGAATAATGACTATAGGTAGAGATATCAGACATTGCCAAATTTTTTCTTGAATCAGAATATGATTTGATGAAATAGCTATAGGAATGTGGCATAGATACATCCACAAAACATCAGGCTAAATGGAGAAACACGTCTATTTCCTAAAGCAATGTTTCCTGAAGTTGCTGTGATTTCTTTAGGAGATTCAGACGAACCCTTACAAAATGAAGCACTTGGCAAACTGGGGTAGAAATCTGCAGGAGTATCACTCCTCCAGCTCTGTTACAGAACCATTTATGGATGGGGTTTGTGACCCTTTCCAAGCACTGCACTTTAAAGGACTGGGAGGCATTCTGAATTCATCGGGAATGAACAGAGGGTGGTGGGAGCAGCAGAACTGAGGCTCAGCCCAGCCAGAGATCGCTGTAAGTTGATATGAGCTCGTTGGGGAATTGATGGCTTCTCACTGCCTGCGATGCCCACACAGACCTACACATCAGTGGGGATCTTCTGCAGGGTAGAAGTCATGGGAGGGAGGGGATGAATCTGTTTGTTCAGCTGATGCCCTTTGAAAAGTCACTTCACTTCTTCTGGAAAGCCTGTACCAGAGCAAGCTTCACCTCTTTGTTTCTGAGTGTATAAATGAAGGGGTTTAACAAAGGAGTTACCACTGTGTTAAAGGTATTTATGATTTTGTTCAGATCCAGGGAGTTCTGGGCCGATGGCTTGACATACAGGAACATGGTGGAGCCATACCAGATTGTGACGACACTGAGATGGGCAGAGCAGGTGGAAAAGGCCTTTTTCCGGCCATGGACAGACTGAATCCTCAGGACAGAGGAGATGATGTACATGTAGGAAACCAGGGTGACCACACAGGAGGCCACCACAACAATTATGGAGACAAGGAAGGTTGCCAGCTCCACAGGCCATGTATCACTGCAGGAGAGGGCAAGGCAGGAATCTATATCACAGAGAAAATGATTAATGACATCTGGCCCACAGAAAGTCAGCCTAGATGTCAGAAAGGCCAGCAGGGAGATGGCCGAAAAGCCTCCCAACCAGGAGCTGAGTGCCAGCCGAACAGAGAGGACACTGTTCATGAGGGAGCTGTACCTCAGAGGGTAGCATATGGCTATGTAGCGGTCATAGGCCATGACAGCCAGGAGAAAACACTCAGTGGAGCCTAGAGAGAGAAGAAAGAACAACTGGAGGATGCAGACACTGAAGGAGATGGTCTGACTAGTCCTCAGCATGACCCCTATGGCTTTGGGAACAACACCTGTAGTGTACCAGATCTCCAGAAAGGAGAGATTACAGAGGAAAAAGTACATTGGGGTGTGTAGGTTGCTGCTTCTCCACACAAGGGCTATGATGGATGCATTGCCTATTACTGTCAGGGAGTACATCAGTGCAAATACCACCACAAGGGAGACTCGGGATTGCCATGTGCCTGGGAAACCAAGAAGGGTGAATTCTTCCACACTTGTCCCATTTGCCATGTCCTTCCAAATGTTGAGGTCCGTCTGCAAAGAAAGAAAAGCTTCTGTGAAAGTTTGCATGCCTGTGCTGGTCCTTCAGATGCTACAAGTAGCGAAAAAAAAAATCACCACCCCTGAAAATGCAGTTGGTGCACAGCATGAGAAAATGGCATTTATACTAAGTTAAAATCACCAGACAAATCCTTCCCTGATGAAACATGTTTGGACAACTAGATCTGATCCCGAAAATCAGGCCTAACCCAACAAATGAACACTTGGAGAATTATTTATCAGATTATGCACCTCCTTTACAACATGGGGAATGTAGTCACTTCCGTGAGATGAAAATCCCACTTAGGAAACTATGGACAACAGGCTGAGGCACACCAGCTATGGGAAAAGCTGTTAGAAGTAGGAATGGAATAACATAACCTGTACTCTCCAAGGCAGGCGGTACTGAGGTGTGATATCAGCAAATGCAACTGAGGACTACAATTACTGTCAGGATGATGTGGCACTGCAAGAGACTTTTCCCACCTCTTCTAGGTCAGTTTATTACAAGGGATTGAGACTGAGCTGCAGCCGCACAGGGCAGCAGGTTAGTATGAGAGTCACTACTCAAGGTGTCCTTTATTTGCTTTCTTCCAAGTCTCAGAACAGGAAGCTTTTGCAAATTCCTCCATTTCCTGCACCGATGTCTGCTTCTCAGCATAGCTACTAGGGGTATGATTCACCTCCTTGCAATTTTGCCATCTCAGAGTCAGGGGAAGGATTTCTGCTGACCAAGCTGAAATATCTATGGTGAAATACTCCTATCTCAGCTCTTCAGCTCACCCCCCTTCTTTCTTCACAGATGGAGAAAAAGCATGAAGGAGACATGGCTCATTTTGTCTTATATACATGGCTAAAAGCCCTCTAGAAGTGCCAGGTTGTCTGTGAGGTCTAAGGCAGGAGTCTAGTGAGCACCTTAGATGGATGTTAGACATCTCAACTTGGGCAGAGATATTCAGCCTCAGCAACTGAAGGCAAAAACCTCTGAGTTGAATCCCATTAAAGGCAGCTCTGCTGAACTGTTCCTGCAGACAAGGGAGGATTCTTGATCAGTTCTCTAGGGAGAACATATCTTCAGGTGGATGTGGAAGACAGATGGACTAAATCACCATCTGAATCATCTCCTTCTCTCCTATCTTCCTCCATAGCAATATATACCAGAAATCTCATGTACTTAAAGAGTAAAGAAATCCCCCTTAAATCAGCTCTCCTTAAACGTGCAAGGCATTGGAAGTCTGTGCTATATGTCTTGGGCAGGCTTCACTCACCAGATTTGCCAGTGGAAATGATCCAAATGACATTTTTCCATGCACCGTCCTCCCGAGGAAGCCATGGTCCCCTTGGCTAATGGAGAGCATTGGAAAGAGGTAGATTTTTTGGGGGGAACTCTGGATTCAGATGAAGGTGTGTGGATGAGCAGCTCTCCCCTTGCCGATTCACTTCAATCTGACGGCAACTGCCTGGCCTTGTTTCCTCTCCATCCAGTAGGATCTGACAGCTTGCACCCCTGATCTTTTCCCTCTCACAGCCACCACTGTAATTCCACTAAAGGGAGCTTTGTGTGCACACACACAAAGTGTAAACTCTCTCCAGCTGAGCTTCATATAGTGAGATCAGACACCAGAGAGTCGCCAGCATCATTAGCATAAGAACATCCCCACACCCACCCCATTAACACAATGAAGCTCCAGCTGGCCACACCTAGGAGACTGCTTTCTGTTTTTCCTCTGGTGTGCCCCAGGGAGTTTGACCTCTGGGAGGTCTTATGGGCTTGTCAGAGATGGATGGTACTCTCTCTTCACGCAGGCCAATTAAAGAACAGCAATGCAATTCCCTAAGTGGCTGCTAGGCTGGGTGTTTGCCTCCTGCCTGCAGCTGTGGTATGAGAACCTTGTCAGGAACTCAGCTGATGTGGAGATGTCCGAAATAGTCATGTTCCAAGAGACTGGAAGTGTCAAGTATTTGATGCTGGATACTGAGGTGGCTGTGAAACCTCTAGGATAGGAAGTAACTAAAGGCAACTATTGGCACATTAATACAGGGACTATAAGATAAGGGGTTCACCTACCTCATTTCAGAGCCTCTTAATGCAGTTAAGGCCTCTGTCTTCAGCCTTAACTGAAGAACTAAGTAAAGATCTAAGTTCAAAATCAGGCAAGACATTAGTAGAAGAAAATTGATTTCCCCTGACTCCAGAGAAGGTGTCTCCAATTGAGGTACTCATCTTTGCTCCATTCATCATCAGCTGAGAGACATAGGCACTCTCAAGCCTTAGTTCAACTCTCACAAAAAATGCTGTCTCTCACAGATCAGGCAATCCAGGCCCTACAAATACCCATTTTTCTTCTGTGGACACTCAAGATAAACTAGAGAGCTAGCTTAGACCACACACATACAAAAATACACACACTTCTCGTCCTCTAGGCATCCTGAGTTAGATTCACCTCCAGAGAGAGTCTGTCTGCACTGTCCAGGACTACCACACAGGTGTTGGACTTGACAGAGACATTTTCTGCAAGTCCTGTGTCCTAGGCTTCAGTGTGGTTGAGAGAAAACTGGGCTGTACTTGGTGTGAGGTGGAGATGCAGCTAATGGGAGTAAAGTGCTCAGCCTGAGCCTATTTTCTGACCATGAAACCATTTCCCTGCTATCTATCTGTCCTATCCTATGGACATAGATGTGGGGTTTAGCCATGGGATGGAGATGTCGGAGCCTGTGCATTCATTTGTAATTGCTTAATGAAGCCAGCTATGTACACATGACCAGGTATGCAGGCCCTGCTGTGAGCCTGTCCTAGCTGGGGAGTTCAGAGGGCACCACTGGTCAGCTGCAGGATCTGTGTCTCCAGAAAGATAGTTCATGCCATTTCCTGTGCACATCTACTTTGGGATGGGATAAGTCCCCTGGGTGACCTGATGTCCCAACAGTGACTGTGGGAAGAGTCTACAGAGTCTATTAAATCTGGTCCTGAAGACGGGTTGTGCTCCCCATCTGCAGGATGTGCTCTGACACCAAGGAGTCGTATCTGAGCAGAAATGTTGCAAGGCTGAGCCTGATCCCTACTGTCCGTGGAGAAGTCAGGGATGTCTTCCTCAACTCCAAGGGACAGTGCCTGAAAGGGCCCCACTGCTCTGTTTCCCACCCTCCCCTTCCTCTGGAAATAATCAGTGGTCCACTTGTGTCCCCACCTTTTCCTCCACCACCCATGGCAATGCCTTTTGGTCTCAGCAACTTGAGACAAGGACACCAAAAAAATATTACATGGAGGCTGAGGGTGAGATGCAGAGAGCTTTATTGTCATTGAAGTGGGAAATGAGTTCCCTTATAGAGGAGGCTGCTGGTGGTGGTGGGAGATCACATGCAACTGCCAGAAGTCTCTGCCCATCACCAACACTGGAGATCCCACGGGGCATCCATCTGCCTGCCCCACAGTGGGCAGCAGTTAGCAGATCCCCCAGAGAGGCTTACAGTCCAGAAGTATGGAAGACGAGAGAGAGGTGGGAAAGAGAGTAAGGCAGGGAAAGCAAACAGTGGCCATGGTTTCAGAGAGCCCCACCTGCCCTCCTTCAGAAGGGCAGCATTGGTTGCTCAGCATCGCTGAACTCAACAGCCAGGAGCTCTGTCCTCAGTCCAGCATCAGCTTCTGGATTCCTGGGGGTCCTTTTGAGGGCTGCACCAGTGCCTTTAGCATGGAGGACACCTTCTGCCACCATAGCAGTTGGTGATGCAGGAGATGTCAAAGCCCCCAGAGTTGATGGGCACTCCGTCACAGCTGAGGATGCTGCCAACAGCAGCAGAGGTGGAGGATCCCACCACGGTGTTCTGTGGGAAGGAGCTGAGGATGGGGCCGGGCAGAGTCACCACCACAGGCGAGGGCTGGATGGCCACGGTGGAGTCCTGGCACTGCCGGACACAGGGCTCATTGCAGCTGTTGGCCAGCGGGGTGGGGCCGCAGGGCTGGCAGGGACGGCACGGGGTGTAGCAGGACATGTCTTGGGGCTGGAGATGCACCTGAGAGAGAGGGAAGGGAAGGAAGCAGAGCACAGGCACAAATGAGGAGCCGTTGGCCATGAGTCCATCATCCCACTGCAAGAATTTCAGTGTTACCTGCTACGCCAGAAGGGAGAAACTGGGCAGTGAGAGAAAGGGGTTTTCAGCCTCATCCTGACACAGTACTGCAAAGTATCACCTTATTTCTTTAATAAAGAGTTCCCTCAGCCAAATCCTTGACACTCTCTAAGTCAGACCTTAGCTCTTCTCTGACCCCTCAGCACCAGCAGCACTAAGACTTCTCACAGGCTGTAGGAACACACATCTGTTCACCAGAAAAGAACAGGGGAAAAGAGCTTCAGACTCACCTAGGTCCCAAGCAGAAGGAAGCAGGAGAAGTGGATGAGAGAGCATGAAGTTGGGCAGGCTTTTATGGTGGCTCTGAGTTGCCCCAGGCCGAGAGGTGGGTTCTATGAAAGTGGTAATTTCCTAAGGTTGTCATACTGTATGGAAAACAACCCAGCTAATGGCATGGGCTGGGTGCTTGTTTTCTGCCACCTTTTCATTTCCTGGCTTATGTCATACACATTTCTTCATGGAGGCTTCTTCTGAGTGCTGGGATTGAGATGCCTCAGGATTTCCACAGCAGGAATGTGTCAGTGTCTGCAGAATCCTCAACTCAAGTGCTGGATGGATGCAGTGCAGGGAAGTGAGGTTGGCCTGGAGCTCACTGGTGGTGTTGTCTGTGGCCTTGTTGACAGGAAGGGGCCCAGCTGCTCCTAGCACTGCAACCCTTGACTGGTCACCCAAGGATATGCCATGATACCATTGCAAAATGATATGCCATGTTTCTTTCCTCCATGCCTCCCAACTTGCTCCAGTGTTCACTTGTGTTCAGAATCTCAGGCATTTGGGCTGCACGGCTGGGTTTCATTCTCTTGCTCCTAAAGCTCCCCTTATGCCTTTCCAGTATCTCCAAGGAGGGAGAATCCTCAGGTAATCTGGGCAATGTGAGCCAGTGCTTGGTCACTCTCAACAATAAGAAGGTCTTTCCTATGTTTCAGATAGAGCCTCCAGTGTTCCTGCCTGTGCTTGTTGCCTGTGGTCCTGTCACTGGGTACCTCAGAGAAGCGCCTGGCTCTGTTTGCCTTGCACCCTCTGGATTTGGGTTGCATGGCAGGGTTTTGGTTGTGGGGGGGGCAACACCAGATGGCTTTAAGACTGATCCACCACTGGCCAAGGCTGAGCTCATCAGTGATGATGGAAGCACCTCTCGGATAACACATTTAGGAAGGGAGGAAACACCTACTGTGGAACAGCAGACAGAAGAGAGCTGAGAGAAGATGGGAGAGAAACAACCCTGCAGACACCAAGCTCAGTGAAGGGTGGTGGATGCGTATTCATCACCAGTCCTGAGGAAATGCAGGCCTTAGGGAGCCAATTGTTGAGAGAAGAGCCTAGAACTATGTCCTTGGTGTAGGACTCCACTGAGAAATGGCAAGAGATCTTGTCCATCTCAGACCTCTGCCTCAGACAGGCGATAATTCTGCCCCAGAAGTATCTGTTGATTATTGCCCTAATCTGTTCTACAGATGTGCAGGAGATCCCAGGAGGGCCAGGTCTGGGCAGGAGTGGCAGAGCTGGGGCTCAGGGCAAGGCCAGACTCGAGAGAGGCCCATGTGAAGGATCCATCCTGTGACTGCCGTGGGTGGTGAAGAGGCCTGGCTAGGTCAGAAGAACGAGAGTAGCTCTGGCCAGACCCAGACACTGAGAGGGCGGAGCTGGGACAGACCTGTGCTAGGCCTGGGCTGTCACAGAGCCCCTGGCAGGGACCAAGGTGGAGCTGAGCCCGTGGTTGAATTGGGTCTAGGTGGGCTTGGTCCTAGTACTCCCTGTCCCAGGGTTACCTGCTGACTCTGCTCTGACTCCCACAGACCCCGCCTGGGGTAGAAGTGCACTTGTGGCTGGGTTGTGACACCTGTGGGGCTGAGAGTTCCTGGGCCTCCAGAAAGCTGCTCTGTCCCGGGGCAAGACAAGGCAGAACAAAGCCCTGTTGTGTGTTTTGCCACCACTCCCTGTCTCGGGGCTGGCTTCATCCGATGGGTGTTGGGTTCACAGGGAGAGGGGACTCCAGCGTGGGGCCTGCTGTAGCTGATCCCAATGCTGCCTGGGAACAACTCAGCCCTACACAAGGAGCACCAGGTGAGCCAGGTCAGAGGCTGTGCTGCAGGGGGAGAGGGCTGCATGGGGAAGTTGTATCTGTTGCCCATGACCAGGCACGCTGATCATGGCCCCTGGATCAGGTGATGGAGGAGAGGGGCAGTGGAGCAGGGAATTTAGGCCATTCCAAGGCTATTAACCCATTTGCAATTCCTGCTATTCTTCGGCTTGTGAGCCTTCTTGCCCAGCACAGCTTCACATAAAGCAAGAGGAGCACTCTTCCCCAAGAACTTGTGGAAATGCTGACCTCCTCAGGCTTCCCACATGCCTGCAGTTCTCTTCTAGAGAACAACAGTTTTCAGGATTCCTGATTGTGTGATGTGCTTCAGGTCCAAGCAGTATTTCTGAGAGGACACGCAGCCAGGCAAGGACTGACAGCCATTGGCAGTGGAATAACTAGGGATGTCTTCCTTCATGGATGAAAGGCTGGATATGAGCTGTATCTGCTCTTGCAGCCCAGAAAGCCAACAGTTTCCTGATTCTGACCCTCTGTGCTGAGACTCCATCTCGAATACTGCCTCCAGCTTTGGAGTCCTCAGCAGAGTGAAGACACAGACCATTTGGAGCAAGCCCAGAGGAGGTCACAAAACCAATCTGAGGACAGGAGCACTTCTCTTATGAGGACAGGCTGAGACAACTGGGCTTGTTCAGCCTGGAGAAGAGAAGGCTTTGAGAAGATTTTGTTGCAGCCTTTCAATATGTAAAGGGGGCTTAAAAGAAATATTTTAGCAGGGTGTGTTTTGATAAGGCAGGGGAAACAGTTTTAAACTAGAAGATGGTAGATTCAGACTAGCTATGAAGAAATTTTTTACAAAGAGGGTGTTAATACAGAGGAATATGTTGCCTGGAGAGATGATAGATCCCTGTACACATTCTAGGTCAAGCTGGGTGGGGCTTTGAACAACCTGGTCTAGTGGAAAGTGTCACTGTTCATTTTAGGAAGATTGGACCAGGAGAAATTTAGAAGCCCCTTCCAGCCTAAAATTCTATGAAATTCTGCAATCTCAGTGCCTGGAAGCAGTGCTGAAAAGAAGTTTCATTGCAATTTGTCCCACCCCCCAGCACCACTAGGAAGGATGAAGGGTTCCCCTTGTGCCCCTCAACCAATGGCTTTTCTGCTCGGCACTCAGTGCACAGATGAAAGACAACTAAAGGACACAGGAAAGGTTGCAGGAAGTTTTTAATGTGACGAAAGGTGAAAATAAGGTCACTCTAACTGGAGGCTCCAAGTATAAAGAGGAGCAGAAACAGCCAAGAATCTCTTCCCTATTCCTGTGGCAGAGTTCCCACAGGGAATCTGTTGACCTGTCCAGCAACAGGAGACAGTCCAGCATTGCCCCTGCATGCTGGTTTCTGGGGTCCTCACAGCAGGTTTTGAAGGAAGCACAAGAGAACAAAGGCAAGAGTGAGAAAGGGTGAGAGTGAAAGAGAGGAGAGGTAGACATCGGCCAAGTTTTCAGAGAGCACAGTATCAACTTCCTCAGGTTGATCCCTTCAAGTTTGTCCCAGCAAGGCAAATCAGCAGTGATCAGCTGTTCTTAAAACAATGACAAAAAGGTTGATCCTCTGTCCAGCTTCATATTCTGAGTTCCTCGTTAGCCTTATCTGAGGCCATTGACAGCAGATTTAGTAGAGGTGACATCTTCTGCCACTGTAGCAGTTGGTGATGCAGGAGATGTCAAAGCCCCCGGAGCTGATGGGCACTCCGTCAGCACTGAGGATGCTGCCAACGGCAGCGGAAGGTGGAGGATCCCACCACGGTGTTCTGTGGGAAGGAGCTGAGGATGGGGCCGGGCAGGGTCACCAGCACAGCAGGCGGCTCAATGACGACGGTGGAGCTCTGGCACTGCCGGACACAGCACTCATTGTGGCTGTTGGCCAGCGGGCAGGGGCCACAGGGCTGGCAGGGACAGCAGAGCTGACAATTCTCAGGGCAGGACATGTCTTAGGGCATGAGGGGCACCTGGAGAGAGGGAAGGGAAGAAGCAAAATATAAGGATATATGAGGACCAGCCTGTCACTACATGAGGAGTCAAATATCATGCAGGGCCAGGAGGTGGAGGCTCTGCAGAGATGTATGAGGGCTGTTTGGCCTCATCCTGTCAGGGCCCAAAAAGAGCCACCAGCTCCTATGCAGGAGGAGGCCCAGGCCCCAAGGCCAGATGCCACCTAATCACGGTCCCAGCCTCCCCCCATTTCGAACCTTCTCCCGACTTCTCTCTCCCATGACAAACAGCCCGAAGAGCCATCGCAGAAGAGAGTGGGAATCAGCTGAGAGATCCATTGAGGTGAGACAGCTCCGGGAAGAGGCTCCATCTCCTGGTTCGGGGCCCTGCTGCTGCCTCAGGCTGCAGCTGGCGCTGTGGAGGGTGATTCTCGCTGGGATATTTTTGCTGGAGGAGGGGAAGAGTCCATTTGCCGGAAGACCAATTTATGCCCGTGCAGAGCCCCTGAGTGCTCTGAGCCCGGGCAAGAGCCCCAGCGGCGCCGGCGCAGGACTCAACCCCGGGGCGGAGCTGGAGGCGATGGAGAGGAGACGAGAGAAACGAGGCGGCACGGCCAGAGCACAGGGCCGGGGCTGAGGGGGACAGCGATGCTCGGGCGGCGGAGCGGCGGCATGCGGCGGTGTCGGGGCGCGGGGCTGGCGGCGCTGGCCGCGGTGCTGCTCGGTGCGCGGGGGTGGGGCTGGGGCTACCCCGCAGGTCCCTGGAAGCTACCGTCCCCTTTGGCTTCTTCACGGACCTCTGTCCCATAACCATCCTCGAATCCATTCCTTCCTCTACACCATTCCGTATTGCCTCAGAAAACTCATCCCTCTCTTCTTTGTCCAACCATTTCTGTACCTTCCTTTCCTCTGTGTCTCTTTGCATATTTTATGTCCATTATTAATGGACATTTCCGTTCCTGCACATATTGACATCTTCTGCAAACTATTCTTATCATCATCTCTGTATACTCCTGACTGCTTCTGTGGGATTTTGTTCAGGGTAGGGCTGGGGAGAATGTAGGCGCAGAGGTTTGTCCTTTTTTTTCTCCCCGGCAGCGGCTGTGGCCAGAGCCCAGGTACAGCAGGAGCCGTGGCTGGAGACCACGGAGGGAACCGGCATCAACATCAGCTGCTCACACCCAAAAAAACAGATCGAGGATTTCATCCATTTCTACCGTCAGCTCCCAGGCAGAGGCCCTGAACATCTCGCGGGCACTTCTAGAAGGTTCAAGGATGTGCCGGACATTGCAGGACAGCTGTCGGTGTCAGAGGATGGCCAATCCAGCGCGCTGTGGCTCGG
>VZRV01007590.1:0-117755 GCA_013398115.1 Falcunculus frontatus
TAGAGCAGAGGTAATTGAACACCGGTGTCACCTTTACGGTACCTCAAGTTCTGTGAGGCACCTTAAGTCCCAGCCCAAAGTTGCATTGAGGAGGTGTATGCCAGGAAGGATGGGATTATGTGCTTCTTTATACTGCTTCTTTATACAGTTTTGCCGTAATGGCCAGAAAGTCCTTCAACACCATGTTTAAGCCATTAATCATAAGATTTCAGTCTTTCACGCTGGTCACTTAAAAATATAGTACAAGACCACAGAGCTGCAGGTTTCTCTGTGGAGACTGACTGGTTTTCCCATCTGCACTGACAAGTACAGATGGTTTATAGGCTTTTGATGTACAGGCCCTGCTAGTCTGCTGCACCAACACCCCCTCTCTCTGGATTCACAGTACTAGAGATGACCTAATATTTGTAACATTGAAAGAAAATTTATGTAGTTCATGGACACATGGCTGCTAATCCTGGGTGCTCCTACATTAAGAAATAAATTTACTCAAAAAGGTCTCTACTAACTTCTGTTTTGTGCCCTGTTCTGGTCTTTTTGTGTGAACGAAGTATCAGTGAGAACTAGCGCACTATAAATTCAAATCCAGTTTACCGAACATCAAATTTTCCCACACAAAGTAGAGTTTCGTTGGTTTGGGTTGTTTCATTTTGAACTGGTTTTTATACCCTCTACAGCATCCCTACGTGGATGAGGCAGATGCGACAAAGACAAATCCTCTTATAGTTAAGTGACAATATATAGAGGAACAGAGAGCAAAGTGTTCTCTGTGTTTTGCCTCAAAAACTCCAGTGAGCAGTGCAACAGAAAAATACAGAAACTGTAGGAGTTCACATTCAAAAAGGAAACTGGAAAATAAGTGAAAACTTTAGGAGCAATTAGCTAATATTAAAAAGAACACTGATAAGTATATCCAAAGAAAGAAGCCTTTTGCTTCTGTTGCAGAGTTATGGAAGTAATTGTAGATGATGAAAACATTACAGAAAAATACTTCATTTATTTACTCAATTGAAAACAAACATCCTTCCTCCTTCTCTTAAAGAGCAACAACAACAAAAAGCAGTGAAGTGCTACAAATAACCAAGCATAGAGGTGTTTTGGGGGTTTTTTTTGTCAGTCTAAGCTCTGAAGGAATGCAGATGTAAAATAGCTTTTGGTGCCTGGATCATCCAGATTAAAGTTACATCCTATGAAAAATGAAGTCACCATCATGACATTCCCAAGAGTTCTGGGATTAAATTTGCAGAATAGGACCAAACAGCAATAAAAGAGAAATACAGAAAGAGGTTACAACTCTTGAAAGTGTAAAAAATCACAGATGTAAAATGGTTCTTTTCAAGACTCGGACACTAAAAACTCAGTGTACTTAAGAAAAGGAGAGAAAATAGGTTTAATGTGAGGGCAAAAGCAATTCCTGTCAGTTAAATACGAGGAATAATCTCCCAGGAGAAAACTATGATGCTCCTGTCACTTAAAACTTTTTTAACTGGGTTGTGTAATATTTTCCATAATGTACAATACTAAAGAGAACAATTCTGTAATGTCAGGCCATTAATTACTTTTAATAAACCTCTTCACTGTTATGGTTATAAAATGCAATACAGTCTGGAGATGCAGGTGGCCAAAGCCCCCTAGACCTCTAAGGGCAACACCAATCCCAAGCTGTGGTGGTCAAAGGTTTAAGCCTGGTCTCTCACTCCGTGGTGAAGGTGAGAGCCCATAATCCCCCAGTTTCATGTTTTTCATACTTAGTTATGGTTTATTCATGTTCTCCCCACTGTGTTTTATGTATGAAGTTATTAATATTAATTTTCCCTTAGTTAATATGTTAATGTTCCAGAAAGTTCTCCTTTATTTGACACCTGATTGGTTCCTCCTCCAAGTCCCTCCTATGTCCTATCCTCATTGGTTCCCTTAGCTGTCACCCTGCCTTTTATCTCTTGCCCCATTGTCTGTGTCCCTTATCCCCACCTGTCCTGCCCTCAGTATGTAAGTTTAAACCCCTCCTTAAAATTCGGCTCTTCGTCCCTGTCCCTCTGTGCTAGTAAACCTTCACGTGGATTATCGTAGGAGGAGTCCCCTCTCTCCTTCTTTGCCTCCACCTGCGCCCCCAATCATCTGCCCAGAGGAAGCTCTCTCAGGTGGGGAGCTGATCCTCAAACTTTTGTGTCGCCGCCTCATTGAGGACGCAGCAAGCTCAGTCCTGAGCCTGGGCTTGCGTGCGTTAGTGCAGATACTTTTCCTTCTTGAAAGCCTGAGCACTTCTGTTGTGTGTAGCACTTACATGTATGCAGTGATCTACATCGTAATTTATTTATCCGTGTAGAAGAATGAGCCACAGGTGCTCTCAGTCAGAGAGTTAATAAGTCTCCGAAGAGATCACTGTGAAAGGGATGCTGCATTTTTTGACTTTAAGAGTGTCCAGGACTTTATCAACTTGATTCTTTCAAAGATACTATCTGAAGAGCAGACTCACCTAGATCATTTATTGCATATAATTTGAATTTGCCTGAATGATCTTGACATCAGTGATCAGATAAAGATGTATTTACCTTGTTTCAGATGGTTTTAGTACATCATTGATTATGTATTTCTTTTGCAGCTCAATATCTAGTCTAAATTAACGGGTTTACACTAAATTTGATTATGCCAACTTCGTAATCCCAAAGAACAAAGATTCCTAAAGAAATCTCACTTTCTCCTTTTGTTGAATTAATCTCACTTAATTTTTTTTTCATGTGTCTAGCACAGAAGAATAAGATTTCAGGACTGACTGCTATGAGTCAAGTCCTTTACTTTCTCAAAACAAGAGGAGTTTGTTGTTTACAATAGTTACGAAGTAAGATCCCAAAGACATAAGGAAGGTGCCACACCCCTGCAATTATAATGGGGTAGGGTGGTGGGGGGAAGCATGGCTGAACAGCTAAGAATTAGACAAAGGTTTCAGAACATTTTGTGGGTTATACAGTTAACTGAATGGACTTTTTTAATTTTTTTTTTTTTTAAAGTTTATACCTATAGCATCTTGATCCAGTACTTTGAATTTTGCTATCTGGAGCTGTTCCATTTATTTTAATTTGGATTTTAAAAAGCTTTTTCTTAATTTTATTAATAGATTTTTAGAATCAATAACAACTGAAGTTATAACAACTTTTCATTTTTTTCCTCTTACCTGAGAAAAAGCCTCCTGTACAAAAGGAATGCAGACTCATGTTTTGGGGATGCTTTTTTTCATGATTGAAAATAAACGGTAACTCATTACACAACAGGAAGGAAAGAGGAGGGGAATGGGGAAGGAAGATCTATAGATTTTTGACCTTGACTTCTTTCTAGTCATTATTATGTTGTCAGATAATTGTGTTTTTTAATAAGCATATTAAGAAGTAGAAGCCTGAAAACAACATTACTGAAAAGAAGAACCTGTCTTCTCCCAGTAGTATATATATAGAAAAGGGTCTTGAAATCATCTCTGTTCTTACTGTATTTCAATGCACAGATGAATGATTACTCAAATTGCTTATTGATCATAACTAGAGACTTTCACAGCTAATTACATAATATATTGAATGCATGTATTTCTGCTTAATTAGTCATGCACTAGCAAGATGACATGTTTGTGTACATTATATTGATAGAATACATAACAAAATAGGAATCTAGCTTCTATCAAAGTACAGACTTTAATAATAATCTAGACAGTAATGCCAGCATTAAGTCATTAATGTAGAAAGCAAGCCAATTTGGTCTCTTTGTCAATGGCAAATGTAAAATATAGTTCCTATCTATTAAAAAAAATCACAGAGAATAATTACATGAACTGAAAAATTTAAAGGAATCTCTTACTTCACCAATGATTGCATTATTTCTTCTATTATTATACTGAGGATTATATTATTCCTCTGCTCACCTTTGTCTTTTCTTGATTAAAATGTATTTTCTGAAGTTCCACACAGAATACTGTAGAACTCTGTGTAAGGATCTGTGATACTACATTTTATAATAGTGGAACTGCTCTACTTTGGAGGAAAGGTGTGGGGGGGTGTGCAGGGAGAAAGACAGATGACAATAAAGGATGAGGTTCCTTTCTATCCAGTGGGACAGCACAGGTTTACGAAGGAAAGAATAGATTTTTTGCAATGGTGATTTTTATGCACTACTGATACTTTCCAACTAGGAGGCTGCCCTATTGTCTGGAGCAGGAAGTGTAAGGAAGCCCAACATTTAGGACTGCTTCTTTAGGGCAAAAAAAGAGTTTAGATGGTAGCAAGGGAGGAGCCTGCTGTGCCTACATATAGCAAAATGAGGTAATGCTTAACACTTGGTACCTCAGTGGGTTGGAGTAAGGAGCACTTTTTCAGGCATTTAAACAACTGGAATCTTAAATGAAAATAGCATATTTTCCTTTATGTATGAATGAGAATATACATGCAATTTGCACATCTGGGTTTTTTTTTTTCTTAGTCTCACATCCGATGTTGATCAAAACTTGCTTTCAAGCAAATATGTTTTACCCAGCTGAGGACAAAAATGGGGCTGGGTTGGAATGCCATAGTCTCTTCTGTTCTCTCATGTGAGGGATTATTCAGAGATGATCAAAATTTTAAGTCACAAGTCCACTCTCAAAAGAGGCCATAAATGACAGCATTAAACAGCATACCCAACCTGCTGACCCAAGCCCAGTCGCTATCATACTACATTTTGAGAGATCTGAAGGGTATTTCCTGATGGCTTGTGAACCTTTAGGTGTCTGTAAAATTGCACTTGAGAATAGCTTCAAAATCTCTATCTGAAGCTGTGATCTAGTGTTGTGTCACTCAATATGGCCTAAACTCTGGCCTCCTAAATAAGTTCCATTTTTACAATAGTACTGGTATTTGAAGCCTAATAAAAGTTGTCTTGAATGTGAGTGAGATGAAAATTAGCAATGAAACCTCTCAGCCACTTCCATTCTGTGGCCAAGGTTTTACTTTTTGGGAAGACATATACATGTGAATAAGTCATCGATTTGGTTCTTCAACCAAAACAAATTATAAACAATTCAGGAGAGCAAATAGATAGCTGCAATGTTTATCAAGTAATGATAGGAAAAAGTGGTTGTAGAACACTCACTACGAGCAGTCACCTTTTCCTTAGGACTGATGCATTAATTACGATGGTTGATTGTGAAACACGGTAGTGTAAGTTACACAAGCTGCAATTCTTTAACTGAAGTACTTGCAACCTATCTTACATCTGTTAAGATATTTAGAAATACTGTCGGGCAGAATACTTTCCACTATAGTGAGAGAAATGCAAAACGGACTTTTGCATTAATAGCCTGTGCCTCCAGCTGAATAGATTTCAGGCCAGGAAGCACTAGGGCCTAGAAGGGGATCAGAAAATCATCAGGAAGAATGACAGCTGCTGTGGTTTAACCCCAGCCAGCACCTCAGACCCAGACAGACAGGCACTCACTCCATCTCAGTGAGATGGGGGAGAGAATTGGAAGGTAAAAGTGAGAAAACACACGGGTTCGGACAAAGACAGTTAATAGGTAAAGCAAATGCTGTGCCTGCAGGCAAAGCAAAGCAAGGGATTCATCCAGTGCTTACCATGGACAGGCAAGTGTTCAGCCATTTCCAGGAAAGCAGGACTCCCAGCTGGGACCAACTGTCCAAGTTGTGCACCCCCAGCTCATTTGTTGTCAGGATTGTGAGATGACCAGAAAAGGCCTCGGCTCTGTGTAAGCTCTGCTCAACACTAAGGAAAACATCCTGTGTTATCAACACTGCTTCCAGCACAAAGACAAAAATATAAAACACAGCCCCATGCCAGCCACTGTGAAGAAAATTAATTCTACTCCACCCCAAAGCGGTATAACAACATAGATAAAAAATGAAAATCATAATGAAGGAAGAAGTTGTCTTCTGAACCCTTTTTGAGAGATAAAGATACGGTTTTTTGCTAGGTGGAGGAGCATGTGTCTATGGCAGAGTATTTTTCCTTGGCTTATATTCATGCTAAATTTAATAGGGTTTCACAGTGTGTAATTTAAGGTAGCATTTGGGCTATTGTTTGTTTAATTTACACTTTTTCTCTTCTATGTATTATTTTTATCCTCTGTTCACGCTTTTCATCTGTGGTCTGAACAATCTATACCTTCTTCATTCCTACAGAGTGTATAAAGTTATATTTGAACTCATGTTTAGAATGCAAAATAAGTGCTCTTGATACCCTTGAGGAAGAACAGTACTGATATCAGGAATAATTAGATTTTAATTGTCATTGACAAGTTGCTATTGATGTGACTTCCTCAGACCTTGTTTACTCAGTGTTCACGCTTTCTTTTGTTCATGTATTCAACATCCCAGATACTTCCTTCTGAACACGTCAGTTTTGATTTCTTGAATAAAATAAATGAAAAAAACCCCTAAACTTACTACTTGCTAGCAAACTCCCTTAACCTTTTCTCATTCCTCCAGTTTATTTGAATTACAGTGTTTTAATTCTGTTAACCAGAGTAAAGAACACAAAGGGTCAACAGATCCTGCACAGAAATTCTGTGAAAGCGTTAAAGACTTTATCCCTTATCACTGCTAACAAGTCAGTATGTGGCCAGATTATGTGTTCTTTTGGGGAGAATATGGTGATGAAAAAAAGCTTGTTCCTTTTATAATTATTTGCTTAAAAGATTCCTTGGCCCTTCTAAACCCGATTGCATTTTGAGTGTCACACACAATGCACACCTGTCCGTTTGTCTAATCAATAGGTATTAGATGTTCATTCAAATCTACAAGCTGTGTCAGCTTTTAGGTCCCTGTCCTTGGTTGAAATATGCTACTGTTTTACCACTTTGGGAGGACTCTTCTGAATGCTCCAGAGCTTTCCTTTTGATTTGATGCAACTGCAGAAAGAAGTGTCAGTATACTCCTTAGTGTAAAATTCTAGAGTATTCCACCATGTCACTCTCCTTCAGTGTACAGATTCTTAGTTGTAAATCCAAACAAGGTTGTGGCCCATCAGCTAAATTCCTCTCTATATAATCCCCGTTTTCCTCCTTGTTTCAGTTCCCAGCACCAAAAAGGAGAGAGCAAGAAGTTTTAAAGAATAGCTGAGGAACGACAGCTTCATGCTGTAGTGCAGCAGCTTTTCACAAAGCAGAAGTGTTGACGTAGTGGCTCATAGAAGAGAAATACCTACAGACAGAGCCCTCAGCTTTGTCATTCTTTTCTGCTACCTTCTGTAATGTTGAGCTGCCCTGAGAGAATGCTTCAGAGCTCATTTCTATTGGATTATTGTGAGTGACCGTAACACAGACCCAGACCAGCAGGAAATCTGAATCGTTCATTCAAAGGAGCGAGCTGCTTTTATAGACTTTTTCAAGGCACTGTATTTCCTTATGTGGTATTTTTCACCATTTTGCTTCTTTCTTAATCAGAGGAAAAGTTAATGCAAGTAAAGTCATTCTAGAGAACATTCTCAGAAACACAAGGATAAAACAGGGTAAATGCCAGGGAAGGAGAATATGTTTTGCTGCATTTACTCAGTTCCATTTTAAAATGCCACTGGTGTTTGGCATTTAGCCATTTGTTAGGGAAAACAGATTCTGAGTCTCAGAGTCCTAATGATGTACTAGAGATTAGAAGGGAAAATTATAATTAATTTTGTGTAAAGTCCAAAGGCAAAATGCACTTGAGTTAGAAAAAAAACCAATGTCCTATTTCAAGTGCTGGCATTCTTCAGAGTGGTGATGGGGACATGTACAGGAAGAGGAGCTAATGAGCTGCTGTTTTCTAATCAAAGCAAAAAAAAAAATCTAGTTAATAAAATGACAAGCTTCCCATTTCAATGTCATTTACAAAATGACAAAAATAGCCCATTGCTTACTCAATGAAGAAAGAATGGCAAAGTTTAATGCTTGTGAACAATTTTGTTGTCAGTTTTCTTAGTAGGTCAAATGTATGTGCTTAGTTTGGTGTATTTTATGAAAAAAATGGCACACCTATCATTTTTCTTACAGTTTATTGATTAGTCAAAGAAGGCAGATATTTATAAGATACTGGGTTTTTTTTCACAACCCTTTCCGGCTGAGAAGCTCTTCGGGTTCCACATATATGTATGTTCGTTTCTGCCTATCTGTTTTGGTTAATCATAGATACACAACATAATTAAGAGAAAAAAAAAAAGTTGTGCAGCACTGCAAGATGACGGTTTCTTAAAGAAATTGAAAAAAAGTTATTGGGAAATATTGGTTTGATCCCTCATCGCAAAATGGTCTACCAAGATGACACATCTGAAAACTACCAAAAACACTTTCAAAAATTTGAGTGGGAAAAAAGAAAAATGGAGATGAATGACATAACAGAAAATCCTAGAAGGAAAGGCCTGTTCACCTAGGAAGATACTGTTATAACACAGAGGAGATATGAAAATCAGAAATATGTTGAATAGTTTTGAAAACTTGCAAGGTAACCTTAACTCCCTAGATATGGTTCAAGTTTAAGTAATTCTCCAATAAATCGTTTGTTTGGGGGGTTTTTTATGTTATTTGCTTCTTTATTTCATGAGCTATTTAATCAAGTAAGTAAGACTGATGAGTGAATCAAACAGGAAATCCTGGGAAGAAGCATTTCTTAAGGATTCTTGAATATTTGACCAGATTGAATTCCCTTTGCTTGCTAATATTTTATAAATAAAATACTAACTTTGTATTCTGATTTTTCTGAGCTTTTTACCCAAACTTCACGGTAGCAATAATGTTCACTGTAAATCATGTTGTGGTAACATTCGCAAGCAAAGGATCAGCCCTTGATGACTTGACATTAAACTTGTGTATATTTCAAATAAGAGTAGTAAAACTAGCTTTTAAAACTGAAATATTCTTTAAAAATTATGTTGGGGATATTCTTCACCTATACAAAACCATCATGTTCTCTGTCTTCAGTGAGCCAGGTTTCATGAAACACCCCTCCCCTTCACCTGTTCCTAATCTCAAGGGAATGATACAAGACATTGTGACACATGGCATGTACAAGGATCATTGCCCACTTTGTGCTTCTGTGTGTACTGACTGCAGCAATAGCCAGTTCCCTCTGTGTGTGAGACAAAAAGAGAGCGCAGCTGGTGAGTACACGTGGTGTAATGGCCATAAACCAAAACACAAGAAGTTCCACCTCAACATGAGGAAGAACTTTGCATTTAGGGTGTCAGAGCACTGGAACAGGCTGCCCAGGGAAGGCATGGGTTCTCCCTCTGGAGACATTGCAAACCCACCTGGGTGTGTTC
Source organism: Falcunculus frontatus (assembly GCA_013398115.1). Taxonomy (NCBI): domain Eukaryota; kingdom Metazoa; phylum Chordata; class Aves; order Passeriformes; genus Falcunculus; species Falcunculus frontatus. The sequence continues at coordinate 9,265 of VZRV01007590.1, forward strand.
CTGTGTCACCTGCTCCAGGTGACCCTGCCTTGCCGGGGGGGTTGGACTGGATGATACCCAGAGGTCCCTTCCAATCCGAACAATTCTGTCATTCTGTGAAGATGGAGTGTCTCCTCACAGCTTGGATTGGTTCAGCTAAAGTCTTAGGATTTGTCAATGAACTAGTTTCGATGAAGAAGGAGATTTCATAACTTGCAGGAGCTTTCAGAGTTTTCTTGATAACCCTTGTTCGTGCCCCAGCTTCAACAGCTGAAAGATCCAGGGTACAAGATCTAAGTTTGTGATATATTGCCATACATTTCAAGCCTATTTTTTCTTTCTTCTCAGCTTTGTTTTCTGAAATGAACCCTCATTTTGCTGCCTGATTTTTCTTGTGATTGTCCCTGCTAAATTTCACATAGATACTTTGGTGTTACTGCTATGTTGTAATTTTTTTTCCCAATGCTCAGCTGTCTGAGCAGGCACTTCAAGTCTAGTCAATTTTTAGTCTCAGAAAAAATAAGCATCTATATGATTTTTGGAATTGCAATTTAGCTTCAAAGATTACAAAAGGGACTGGGTGGGATGAAAACATCTGTCTGCCCTGTATTGACATTTCTTATTAATTTAGTGTTTTCTTCATTGGGTAAAACAATTCAGATCTCCTATTTTGAAAACCTTCATCTTTCTTTCAAAGGTACATTTACCTTTTGCTTATATAAAAGATGTCTAAATGAAAGTATTGAGTAGAAGTGCAAATGTGCATAGGTTGAAGATTATATACCTGTCATGGCTCCTTGTTTTCCTCAGAATCAAATGGCTTTTTACTCTTGTATTTGCCTGGACAATTTTATTACAGAGGTCAGAGATGTCTTTCACATATTTCACATATATTCTCCTGTGTGTATGGTTTGCATGAAAGCAGTGTTTTAAGAAACATGAAAAATTGAATCAGAGAATGTTTAACTGTATCAGTGTGAAGTGTGTCTGCTAGCACAAGTAACTATGGTTAAAATGTGAGCATAAAAACCAGGACATGAAAAATCCAACATTTCCTGTAAGTCTGTACAAACCCCTTCTGACTGAAAGGTTGTGCCTTTGGACCAGCTCTCAGTGGTACATGATCTTAAACTGAGATAGCATATGATTATTATTAAATGTCCTCTATAGAGAATGAACACATCTAGAAATCTGCCAAAGGGGCTTAGACGTGTTAGGAAGAAAAACAGGAGGAGGAGGATGAGTAGGAATAAGAGTTACTTGCATCAAATCACAGGCACAAATCACTCACAGGAAATACCAAGACTGAACCAGTCTGTCATAGGCATAGGTGTGTTGGAGGCACTGGAGCGTGTCCAGAGAAGGGCAACAAGGCTGGTGAAGGGTCTGGAATATGAGTTTGGAGCTGGGGGTGTTTATTGTGGAGAAAAGGAGGCTCAGGGAAGACCTTATCACACTCTACAGTTCCCCGAAAGAAGGTTGTAGCCAGGTAGGTGTTGATTTCTTCTCTCAGGCAACCAACGACAGGACGAGAGGAAACAGCCTCAGGTTGTACCAGGGCAGGTTTAGATTGCATGTTAAGAAAAATTTTTTCACTTAAAGGCTGTTGAACATTGGAACAGGATGTCCAGGGAAGTGGTGTAATCACCATCCTGGAAGTGTTCAAAGAATGTTTAGATGTGGCACTTGGGGACATGATGTGATGGGTTAATGATTCAACCTGATGATCTTAGAGTTTCTTTTTCCAGCCTAATGCCTTTTCCAACCTATGATTCCCCATCCTTACAACCCAAATGTTGGTGTCGAGGAAGCTTCTCTGAAAGGGACTGCAGGACATCAGCTTCTCAAGGACTGGTGAGTTTTGGGGATTAGGTTACTTCTTGCTGATGATCCCAGAAGGTTTATAATGCGTAAGTATAGATACAGACACTAGTCAGGTTATAGAGCTATTAATACTAAGATGTGCCTTTATTTTTTGTTTATGAAAGACCCTTCAAGTTGCCTGCTCAGACCTCAGGCTGATATTCAGAGGATTCCTACTGAGGGGTGCTGTAATGTGCAGGACTGACAGCTGTGCAATACTTGTTGTGTGGCACAGGATTTGTGTGCCCTGGGTATTGATCTAATTCATACAGAATCCACATGAATATATAAGAGGTGAGAGAGATCAGTTATTTGTAACACTAAAATAAATTTTCCATGTAAAGTTCCAGCTTTATTTGTTATTGCTCTTGTACATTTTGTGGCAGCCAGATATAGTGAACTGTAAAAACTGAAATAAAATAAAAAAGTCAACCAGATTCTCTCAGCTAACATCTGAAAAGAATGACACCTATGGAGCAAAAAAGCTAAAGCATAGATATTTACACAGTGTGATATAATAAATAATTTCTTCATGCTTGTTTTTGTTTTTCCGATAGAAAAATTCTATGACATATCATAAAATGAAGATATTAATTAAAATTGATAATACTGAGCCAGCTGCTGCTAGTGGTCTTCCTACCATAAGGCAGCTGGAGCAGCAGCATAGAAATCCAGTCTAGGAGACTGCAAACTGATAGTAAATTAGAATGGCACATACTGTAATGGTAAATTCAGAATGACAATATTAATTAGGAAAATTTATTTAAAATATATTTTCTTGTCAATCAGTTCCTTGCTGCCAGTGTGCATTTTCAGATTTACTGGATTAGAAAAAAATAATATACAGTTTTGTTTAGAAGTCAAATTAGGAAAAAAATATACTTCTCAGGGTATGTGTAATCCTGCCCACAAAAATACGAGCTAAGCTATTTTATACCAATAATACTTAATGCATATTCACCTGTCCTTAGCCATGCAGATTCCTGAGATGCCAGTGTGTCCAGATCTGCTTTTTATGTACTTACTTGATTCCTACTGTGGACTGAAGAAATGCCACCATAAATTCCCACATGTAGTAGTAATTTGAACTTAAATTCATCTCAGGCACTGAGGGTGGACACTAGAGTGATACTCTTCCAGCTTTAGGTAAACAAAAGCGAGAAGACTGCCCTTCTTCATAAAATAGCGGGGCTGAGAAACAGAGTTTTCAACAGCTTAGATTGACATGAAGGTTTGGAAAAACCTTATTAAAACTGAACAAATATTACCTGGATAAGTATCTGTAGCTTTACAGTTAACTGAGAAAGTCATGTAATTACAGGCAGTAGCTGTAAAATTGGAATGCTGTGAAATAATTTGTTTTGTCACTGTGCTTGAGGAGCTGCACAAATGATTGAAAGGAAATATTGGACAAGACTTGGCAAAGATCTCACTTTTTTGTCAAAAAAATGGAGGAGCTAAATCCATCTCTTTCACAAAATATAGGACAAATTTGCCAAATCCACTTTATGTAGCTGCTGTTGCATTTTTCATTGAAATGGTAGATATCAAACATCTCTAAAACAAATAGAGATTTCTCCATGTCTCAGTTTCTGTCAAACAGACAGGTCTAAATTTAGATTCCTTGATACAACTTTTGGTACTCCGCTCTATCAAAGTACCAAAAACTGTATTGACCTTTAACCTTAACTCTATGTCTATTTACTCAGAAATAAATATACCCTTACTTACACCAGTAAACTTTTCAAACTGAGTACAGTGTTTGTTTTCTTTCCTATATATTTTAAATTCTGCTACTTTGGTTTTCTTTTTTTTTTTTTTTTCATAAGGGTAGTTTTTCATCCAGTTTCAACAGATCAGTAGAAAATATGTATAAAGAAAAACAGTTCCTGCTTGTTGGGGCTGTCCTTGAAAAATTCAGTCTTGACAGTCAAATAGTGGTAACTAAAAGAAAGCCTTCAAGGTTTCAAACAGACAGAATTTTAGAAGAAAATTAAGTTACATTTATTTAATTTACGTTATGTTTCCTTATAGGAATTAAGTATATTTTTTCAACCTATTAGTAATAGTTTAGTATTTTTACTAACAAAATGTTCAGATGTCTGTGTTACACTTAAAGGAATGTTTAATGATATGCTACAAAAACTTAGTAGTTCTTTCCTGAGTTGAAAATTTTTCATTACTGTTTTTGCGTTTATCTTCACCCAGTTTTTCCTGTGGAATTTCTTTTGCGTAATATTCCCACGAAGGGACTTACAGATGCAGCCAAGATACTCCCCTTTGATTATCTTAATATATTGTTCTCCATCTGCCTCCTTTGCTAAGGGTCTTTTCCGGTCCTGTATTCACCTATGGCTTTCTTCTGAACTAGCCCTAGTGCAGCAGCATCTTTCTGAAGCAGAGCTATTTGAATTGGACACAGATTTCTGGGAGGACTTTAGCACTGTTGGAAGGGGACCTACATTTTTTTCCTCCAACCTTAGTCTTACCCATTTGTATATCCAAAAGACTTTGGATTACAATATTCTGTTGAAAGCTTTATGCCATACCAATTTTTAGGGACGAACCAGTGACTTCATGATTTTTTTTTTTTTCTCTCTTCTTCACTTTAATTAGACCATTCATTTGACAAATATAATCTGCATATATGTGTTTACCAACCTGTTGTATTATTTTTACCAGTTACCGGTCTTAATTATTTATTGCTCCCTTCACATATCATTTCTATGATGTGACTTTGTGGATTGTTTTACTTCAGTGCTAAAATTGTGAAAGAGAGGAAGCAGGAATCCCTTCCTGTGGACCGCTAAAAGCCCTTGTAAACAGTAATAGGTCATCTACAAAAATATTTGGAGCTCCAGGATGTCTGATTTTAATGCAAATATTAGCTGCTATGCTGCTTTTGTGTTTTCCTTGAGACTTCGTTAAAACTTCGTGTACACATATTTACACAGTTACAGAAATGTATCTTTATTACATTTCTCATTTTCCTGTGAAGAAAACAGAGTGATTTGGTAGCATTTATTGAAATCTGCTCACATAGTCAGAAAGTAATTTTATTACCACTTTGAATTCCTTGATTCTTTATAATTTGGGTTTTGTAGCATGCTTTCTTTTTTTTTTTTTGGAGGCTCATAAGCCTGTAATTACGTACCTCATCCTGTTTATCTGTTTATATACACATTATCAACTCATTAGTTTTCTATCAGTTGCCTAGTTTTTCCTCAGCATTGCAAGACTTAATGGAAAAGAACTTCAGTGGTTGAAAGTGGTTCCTGAAGAACCCTCAGATGCAAGTTTTCTAGGCTTACTGACATAAAATGGCTCAACTATTTAACTAATCCATTCTGTAAAATGAAAAGCAGTTTATCATCACCTAAAACTCATTGCTTTGTCCAAATGCAGAACAAATTTGTTATCTATTAATGGCTTACAGTAGCCAGTTATCTGCTGGTATCTATTTGTTAACAGCTTTTTGGTTTTGGTGGTGTTTGCTGTTGCCCCATGCCATACAAATATTTTATGATTTTTCTGTTTTGCAAGCTCCTTTGCTTCCAGGGATGATCACCTAGTAACTAATTTATATTACAAGCTTTGATTACTAAAAAGGATCCATTAAATACTCTAAGTCTTGAAATCTCAGCAGTGAGTAGTTTTCTCATTACAATGTGTTTTTTCATAGTAAAGGTGATTGCCTTTCCTTCTGCCCGGTAAATTCAAGGCAAAACAACCATTCTGCACTGGCTTTCAGTCATGGAATTGGCACAGCTACCAAGTGCTTTCTTTCATGGCATTTCACGTTCATTTCTTTCAAACAGACAGTCAGGAGTCGAGAGTCTGCTGTTTATGATGAGAAGCACAGTCACGAAGCCAAACGACCAAATATATTAATTTTCCCCATTTTACAAATGAACCAAGAGTGGCTCAGCTGCCCAAAGGAGTAGTGGCGTACAGAGACCTGACAAAACAACAAGGAAATGTCACTCAAACTTGAGTCCTGTTTGTAGAATTTGAATAAATTCACCAATATATGATGGCTACATAAGGATCACATAAAATTCCTGAACATTTTGAAGTTTGAGAAATCATAGCATCTGAAATTTTATCTGAACTTGATTGTTTATCACCTTCTGGAGTGGGTTAGATCCTTACCCTGGTTCAAAACACACTCAGATTGCAGGCTGAGCTAAATTTGTTTCCCTGTCTTAATAATGCAATTTATATTTATACAGGGAGTTTTATAGAGAGAGAGGAAAGATTAAAGACTTCTGCATTTATGAAAATATTCTCTGAATGCTAACAGATGTGAACATTTCAGGAGCAGTGTAGTGGAAACAACTCCAATATTTCTCTGATTAACTTTGGTATCAGGCTAGATTTATTAGGTATAAAGTTTGTAAAAAGTTTTTAAACCTTGGTGGTTTTTTTGGTAGAGAATCAGGGAGGTAATTTCTCATTAAAAAAAGTTTCGTTTCACTTCTTGTGGTGCATCAGTAGGATTTTTTCATGATTTATGCTTCTGTCTTCAAGCAATGGACCAAAAGGATTGGCTTAATTTAAATGAAATTTCAATTACTTACAGCCATATTTTTAAATTTATTCAAACATTTAAAATGCCTCATGTCATTGCTACCTTTAGGCTCTTAAGTAGCCTTTACAATGCTGGCCTAAAAGCTTAAGTCATTTAAGAAAATAATACTTTTATTATAAAAGACTTGAAAATTTGTATTGCTTATTGACAGCCATGTCTGCGAGCAACTCACCTTGAGATCTTAAAGGTTTGCAATTTAAATTACTCCAGTAACCAGTAAAAAGAGGCAAGAATGTGAAATTCCTCTCAGCATTTTCTCAGCCATACAGCTCTATTGAACCATGAGTTGGCCTTCCAAAGGTAGCCAAAGCAACAAACACTCTGGATGACACACTAGAATGGAAGATTATGTGAGTGCAAATAAGATAATGCTTTGTTATAATAATCAGATCATTAGCATTTCAATAATTCATCCTTGTAGCCAGCTTTCAGGTGACAGAGTAAGAAGTGCAACAATAATGTTACCTTTCATGTCTTGGGCTATCAAGTAATTGTGGTCTCAATTAGTTGGTTCTGCACAGAAAATAAAAATATATGCAATATATACTTGTTTCAGTTAAATGGAGACCTTCACCATAACAATTTGTAAAGGGTTTGTTTTACGGAGAGTAGTCTTTACTAGCAGCTACCCTGTAATGGTAATGTTCCAGAAAAGGCCCTGTGATTAAATCAGGTTCCTACCAATTTTAAATGTCTTTTTTTTGGTAGAATAATACATGACAGTGAAGATAAACCATGTGCATTGTACATGAAATTGATGTAATATTTAATTCAATCAATGGAGTTATTCATAACTGGTTAACATCCTATTTGTTGTGTACTCTGCAAAAAAGAATGTGGCCAAAGCACCAAGTAGCAGAAGCTTAACTACCCTGTGACATATTAGTTCAATGAAGAATAATGCTAAACAGCTTTTCAAAATTGAGTTGTGGAAGTTTAAATCATAGAATGACGCCAAAAACTTGCAGAATACTACATCAAAAACCCCAACATTTCTATTATTTGAAGAGAAAGATTTAAATCCTTCCTTTCTCTTTTCCTGTTTCTTCATTCATTTTGACTTTTGCACAATGTTCCATAGTGTCTCTCAGACTTCTATACTTTGTCAAAGCTCTGCCTGATAAGATAATGGGTCAGTGAGACTCATGCGGTCTTAGTAGATTTAATCAGTTTTGTTTATTTTCTTTCTTTCTTCTAGTCTAGAGAATCTGGAAAAAAATTGAGTTAGGTTCAGTTCCTTTTCCTATGCTTGTTCTGGGGGGCAGGTGAACAGTTTTTTACAACTTTCTGTATAAACTGCAGCTACAAGAAAAGCCAGGGTTGGTAACTGCCTTCAAGAGTGGAAAACAGCAGAGCTGGAACAGTAAATTTGAGACAGAATATTTAAGTTTCACCTTTATGTAGAAACTCTGATAGCAGTTAATACCTCTAAAGACTATCAAAGATGATGATATATAATGTAGGTGAACTTCAAAGACAGCACAGATTGAACAGGTGTTTCTAAGAGTTCAGTCTGACCATACAGTCTTTTTCCTCTAGTAAGAGGAGATGAATGTTAGTTTACTCATACATGTCATAACTCAGAAAAAATTCCTCCATGAATATTAAGTTTTCCTTCTTTACTGTATTTCAAAGTACTTGGCAAATTGTTTCTTTTAAAAAACCATTTTTTTATTCTTTCCTCTTTTGACATTCTTTTCTGTTCCCTGTCTGAATGGTTAACAGAGTAGAAGAAAATGTTGATTCTCCCTCTGTGGAAATGCTGCCTTTGTTACCATTCCTAAAATGTAGTGGTGTTTTCCGTGTACATACATTCAGGTTCACATGAACAAATTTGGCAGTTTGTTAGTTTGTGCATTCAGTTCTGCTACACAGAACCTCCAATTTTCTCCAGTGAATCCTGCTTTAGAAAATGCATTTGGAGATCAATGTCTCTTTTTCTTTCTCTCAGTTTAAGAAAGAATATGAGATTGATTTCCTGATCTATTCATTCTCTCCATCACTATCTACCCCCACATACATATATATATTCATATGTGTTTATGTATGTACATGTCTGTAAATAACACAACTGCCCTTGAGTTCTTTTATATACTTCTAGTAAGCCCCTTCTAAAACCATACCTGATCTATTTGTTTTTAGGAGTTCATAAATGGGCTGCAGGGATTCGTCCTCTACCTGGTTGAGGCACCACGTGAAATGAGTTTCTCCTTCCTACACTTGACCTGCAGCTATACCTTCCCTGATCTGAGATAGCTAATCATTTCTTATTTGCCTTGTACATAGTGGTTTCATTTCCTTTTATCATAATCCCTTCCTGAATTCCTATGAATATTTATTCAATACTTCATTATCTTGTATATAATCAAAGTGACAGTACATTTGGACGCTGAACGCTGAGGCACGTAAAGATGCAGTCCCTGTGTAAATGGGGAAAAACTTAATTTCCTCTGAAATATTTATTCCAACTCTTTCTGAAAGAGAAGAGCAGAGTAAAAGAATTTTAATTCTATGATGATACAACACATAGCTGAGAGTGGTTACAAAAGGTCAGAAGCTGCTTCTTTTTCACAGTCTCACAGATGAGTCTCCAGCCCCACTGGGGCTTTCTGCTTCTGTCACTGTGCAAAGAAGTCCTACTGCTATTTAAACAGGGAGTCTTTTGGGTTTGTTTTTCCTTTTCCAAAAACCCATTTGCTGTGAGCTTATACCCAGTAAGAATATAACAATATAAATTAATACTATATTTTTAAAGACAAATGGTCATTGTTATGGATTGTTTAATAATCACTGCTAAGTAGAAAACAAATAAAAGTAATAGAGAATCTGATTTGTGTCACACATGACATGAAAACATTAGTCAAAGTAATTGTATGAATTCATTGAAAATTGCGTTCTTTATCCTTTGCTACTTGACATAAGCAAGAAATCTATGCATGGATAAAAAGGCGTTAGTAGTTTATCTTCCTTTATGAGGAAAAATTGGAATAATTAAATAGTTAAGTGGATTTACTCAAATTCTGACTGAAGAGATGTATTTGAGTTTCAAATTAGGTCCCAAGGTACGCAGCCATCCAAACCATAAAATGTGAAAAACAGGTTTTTGATCAAAAGCAAGCCCTCTTTCCCCTCCCCGCTTCACCCCTCCCCTTAAAATATGACATTGCACCATATAATTGCAGAGGAAATTAAAACTCTTTTCACAGGTTTAATAATAGATGAGATATAGGCCTTGAAATAATAGTTTTTATTGAGCTCTGCCATTCTCTAGCACAGCATGCAATCTGCGGCTTACAACTTGCACCTCTGTCAGCTCAGAGATGAATTAGCAAAAACAGCACAGGGTTCCATTTGGAGACTACAGGAAGCAAACAAGTGCCAAATGCACAAGTCACTCTCCTTAACTTTTTCCTTTTTTTTTTTTTCTTCTGGTTTTGATTTACTGAAATTCATCTGGAAAAAATACCTTGTAGAGTTCTGCTTCATGGTCAGCAAGATCTTTAGCAAGCTGCTTCTGCAGGTCAGTATTGTCTGGAAGGTCCTGCCTGTTTTCATACCATTTTCATCAGACTGACAAATACCACATAATCAAACACAGACTTGCAATCCAAACCCATGACTGAACCTGGGCTTTTTATTATCTCTGCAGTATTAGGGTTTGTTTTTGCCTTAGTATGGATGAAGAATTCTTCTGAGCAGTGAGCTTTCCTATCTGTACTAATTGATAGGCAAACAGGAAAGCTGCCTGTGAATTGGAGAACAGTGTTCATTAGGCAGCAGTTGTTTCAGTCAGTTTTTCAGGCCAATTCTTCATTAAGCAATATCTTCGGAAAGGCTGGCAGGCAGGGTAAAGAGAAAAGTCAGCCTTTTAGGTCTGTGCGTTCAAGTACATTGTGTGGGAAGTTGGAAGGTAGAGACCATTGGAAATTGTCAGTTTGAGACATACTTGTTGTGTGGTCACAGCAATTACCCATCACACTGCGTGCAACAAGCAGTAAAGAGCTCAGGAGTTTAACCCATTTCTGGGATCAGAGCTACTATCCTTGCAGAACTCACTGCTGAGGACAGTTGGCACCTAGTAATATATAAACACATACATGTATATATATCTACATATTCTCAGATAAAACATAAAAGTTCAATTATTAGAGAACACGGGGAGGAGAGTGAGCAGTCTTTGTAAGGATTTGGAACTTTTCAAATGTAAAAGAAAGCAAAGCTTCAAGAAAAGCTACAGAAAAACCATGTATACAAATTACCAGACTGGTTTTGATTTAGTATTTTAAACTGCTTTTCTTTTGATACTGTTGGTCACTTTGAGAACGCTGTTTCTTTTCTAATCACTGCTGTCATTGTTTCCAGAAGAATAGGAAGATGTAACATTTCATTTATGCTTGGTGTTAGTACTGTAACCCTGCAATCTAGAGTCATGTAGGGAAAAGGGACTTGTGTGAATCTGATGTAAGGTTGTTACTGCACGAATATCTGGAAATATTTGTGAAAATCTACAGGGAGCCACCCTTATTTCAACATTTCATTTGAATGTGGCAGACCCTGAGTTAAATCATCTGCACTAATGCAGAGTTCTGATTTTTAGTGCTTGATACTGCCATGCTTTAGCTGGCCAACAGTTATTTCCTGTTGAAAGATAACATGTCTCAAAAATCCTATTTTTTTTTTTTTATCTTACTAAAGTGGGACATGGTATAATTTTATTTCAGTGCAGTCTTATCTGCATTCCAACAGAGCTCCGAGAATTTCTTCATGCTGTGTTAGTGTGTTTCAGTACATTTAATAACATCTTAATAAATGTACACCCCGGAATGACTTTTCAAGAACCATAACATTAATAATTTGTAGGCTTAAATCGGAAAAAAGAGTGTGTGAAGTAGAGTGTGTTTGATTTCTCAGCAGACCTCCGAAAGTATGCTGGTTTCTCGTGTCACCAGGACATTAAGGCCGACAAGCACAGGGATTTCTTTTCTTCAAAAAAGTCACAAAACAACTGATGAGGTTTTCTAAGCTGCTCACTCCGAGAGTGCTGTAGGCACGTGTGTGCAGTCAGGACTGACACAGCTGAATGAGTATCTAGCATCAGATCAGTGGTGTGGCTGAGTCTTGGGAGGTGCAAATGTCAGCCCAGCACAGGAGTTTGTGAGAAGGTTGAGGTCAAGTGCAACTATTTGTGTCCAGGACAGCTGATGCCAGGGGCAGCTACTTCCTTGGCAAGTTTCTGCTGTGAAAATTTAAGGTTCAGTCTTGTATCTTTTTTTACACTTCTTACTGGATGTCTTTTGCAGAGTGCTCTTTATTCCCAGCTCTGTGGACAATCCATGGCTTAAGGAATTATGACTGAAATTTGTGGGAATCAGTGAATGAATGAATCGTTGTGTGTTAATGGCCGTCTCTTCCACTGTGAAACCAGGGATCACAGCTTTAAATCAGTGTTTGGACATGGTCTCTTGTTTCTTAAGCATACAGATTTAATGGTGTAAACTCATGTTCTGCATCTGTACCTCTGGGGTAACACCCTTGGTTGAGTTGCATTTCTGTAGCTTTACCATTTGTAACTGTAAGGGGAATTTTCTCAACAGATGCAGAGGAACATAATGATTTTTCTCTTTCTCTTTTCAAAATAAATAAAATAGTGCAAATTTAAATAAAAAACCTAACAACAAAGACTAACATGAAATATGTATAAGTGCAACTTTAAAGCATGTGTTGAACAAGGAATTTAACAAAAGATGCATATAAAAGAAAGATGGTTTAGTTCTAGTAGCTGGAACTACAAATTCCAGTTTGGATTAATTCAGCTTGTAAATAAAGTTGGTATTTTCTCACAGTAACAGGTATTAAAGACTGACCCAAACTCTGTGGCATGTTTTGTGGACTCCTTTTTGTCTGATAGGTTTAAATGTCTTAAAGTCTAGAGATTGTTCTTACCAGTGGTGCTGGAAGTAATTTAAAAGCTGTGGTTTTAATGTAAAAATCAGCTGACAAAAATGTAATATATGTTCCCAGAAAGGCACATCTCTCTGTGTGTGTGTTCTCTTGGGGTGGGGTGTTTTGTGCTGATGAAATCAGTTTTGTAGGTACCATTCTGCTTACAGAAAAAATAGATTTTCTGGCGAAAGGCATTCAGTTTTGGGTTTGACATGTTGCCATAGACATTTTGATCTACTAGGTACCCAAAATAACACCTTCTGGGAGGTTTTTGTCCAAAGTCCATCAGGCTGAGCAGCTGTAGGAACGAGTATTTTTTAGCCTTTTACAGCAAGATACTCTTTTTCCAATCAAAGGTTTGAAAATTTAGCGTTATTATGGGCATATACACTTATTACCATTGTATTTACACGAAGCAGAGTAATTTGTGTATCAGTATTTATTTTAAAAATGAAAATCAGAGAGAACATCTTGATTCTTGATCCATGCATTTGACTTAAGTTGATTAGTTCTTGCCTCAAGGAACACACTTTAGAGTTAGCTGGGTGTCCAGACAAGGTTTCATCTGTTTCTTTTCTGTGCCTTATTAGCTAAGCTGTGTCTGTGTGGAACTTAAGCACTGTGCAGATGATTTACCCTGTGCTAAATCTGTTTCATGGCCATATGCCTCTTTCCCTTTTTTTGTTTTGGGAGATGATGCTTTGATAGCCAGCAAGTGATTCTTCTAAGACCTTAAGATACTGACATGGCATTGTTGGCAGCTGCCCAATGCTGCTTTCAATGCTATTTTCAAAAATGTAGGTGGATAGAGGCAAAGGGCAAATTGCCTGTTTCATGGTTAGGCAGGTACTGCTGATTAGGATATGATAAAATACCCCAAGTATTTTAATACAGCTCTACAAAGAATGGAGTTGGTCCTGAATTTATTTAGTGGCAGTTTCCCTGGAGACAATCTGTGTGAGCTGGTTAAATCCTCAAGAAGAAATGCTAATAAATAAATAAATAATTTCATAATTAATGGGACTGACTGACATTGGCCTGGCTGCCACATGCGCCCTTCCTCTGAAATGATGATTTACATTTCTCGCAGACAGTGAGTATTTGTTTTGGGCGCTCTTCAAGCAGCACTATATACTGTAAATGATTTATGATGCTCTGGCTGCGATTATTTACTGAGAATCCTAATGCACTGAGTAGGGATTACAAAATGGTTGGTATTACACAGACAAAAATAAACTTTAAAATCAGGGATTGTTTTAGGATAAATACTACGAAGTTTGTTATTCATAGGTGCCTGGTAGCTGATGCTATTACACTAGCATTAGAATTATTGTGTTGGAATACAAATAGAATGGTTTATAACCTAGTTCTCTTGTAGTCCATAGCTTGTGCTGATTTATATTGACAAATGCCAAGAGATGATGTGACTCTGATTCTTTCTCCATCTGTACTTTGTAAATCAGGGATCCACAGAGGAGAGCACAGCTGTTAGTCCTTGCTTGTTTCCATCTTTTGCATTAAATAATTTGGGGACTGAATAAACAGAAGAATGTTTCAACCTGTTGCTCAGGCAGTCTGCCACTTTCTCTCCCTGGCCTTTAGGAGCTAACAGCCTTTATTTCCGGGGTTTAGATTGAAAGCATCTCCATGTTGAGGAAGCCTGTGGCTTTACATGTGGTATAAACACAGAAAATATTATAATGAGAGGCTTCCGTTTCTGGTAGGTTGTCTTTTCATGGGAATAACTATGCACACATTTACACATGCAAAGCTCAGCTCCACGCAGAGGATTTGCAGTGAGGTATTTTCAGTGATTAAGGCCCAACTTTAGTTAAAATAGCCTGATGGCCCTAGGTGTATTAAGAAACAGCTGCAGGGGAACAGACAGGACACCACAACCATTCAAATCTGACCTTAAACCCCAAGCATTTTAAATCACCATTAGGAAAAGGCTGCCTTTCTTTTAAAGTCACTGACTGTGAAGAGTAAAAGGGGGATACCATCTTCATCAGTAACACTCCTGTGTGCCACTGTTCTACCCATGCAGAATGAAGGTACTGAATCCATTTCAAAAATTAAAACACACTTAACAACTATTCTGAGTTTTGCTTGAATGAAGTGAATGAACAAGTGACATCCATAATATAAATTTTAACTATCGTGTTATGAAAGCAAGGAAGACTCATTTTTTTGATGATTTTGTTTGTACTGAGGAGTGTGCCTTAGGACACGATTACAGATTTCCATTCCACTCTGGTTTTATGAATTAAACAAAGCAAAGCAGAAACAAAACAATCAGAAAACCTTGATAGAATGATAAAGCAAATGTGTGGAGCTGTAAATCAATGAGGATGGGATGGAAACTCCTTAAACTTACTGTGCACAGTCTATTACATTTACATTTAAGTGATTTTTTTTAAGTCTCCACTTCTTTTCTATAATGCACATTTATCACAGTGTAGAAGAAAAAGCAATCAAGCTTTATTTTGTAGTGTTTCTTAGAAACATATTAATTTATAGCAAAAGTAGAGATTCTATTCCATCTAGAATGGCTGCTTATTCATTAAATGTGTCATTAGGCAGACACCTCAAACAAGTTTGTTCTTCAATTGGAAGTGAATCAATTTTTTTTACATGATAGCAGGCAGAAAGGTTTCTATGATGGAGCACTTGTTGAGGTATTGTAAATAATATTAACAGCATAGCAAGAAAATTGTTTTAAATGCACCTTTTGCAATGTAGTCAATATATAGGTCAGTCAATGAGTAATAAGCCATAATATACTATATATTTTTAAATTTTTTCTGAACATAGAATGTCCATTAACCATAATCAAGTCTGTGACTGTCATATAATTTCACTATACACGAAACAAGAAATCATATATGCAGTGCTCAGTGCTTTGTTGTTTATAGTAGAGGTATAGCATCTAACAGTGTCTTTGGAACTCCTTTTTCGTATTATCATGGTTATATACTTTACTTTTTTTTTTTTAGTTGTTGCTCTGATTTTAAACATCTTGAATTCTAATAATGTTGAAAAAAATTTTAAATGCTTTTCCTTGCATTTTATCTTGTGTCTCTGGTGATATACTACCTCTCTGTCAATAGTTGTATTTATCTGATGAGCTTGTTATTGCAGAGTTTTTCTGAAAATAAGCTCAAGAAATATTTTTTAAGGTTAAAAAACCCTCAGACCTTTTTCTAAATGGATATTATCCTTACGGATTATTAAAAAAAATGTTGGTCCTAATTTTCAGTGTTTAAAAAGTTTATTATGCAGAAATTTAACTACAGCTATGGGAAATCTGGTGGTTTTAAGTGGTAGGCCTGCTTTCAGATCCAGCGAGTATAAAATCTTATCATTTCCTGAGGCTTTATATTTGAACCATTTTAAGACAAAATGATGACCTAGAAAACATTCCTTTTTCTCTGTTTACTTTGTGCCAACCTCTGTAAAACCTTGGTACCTTATTCCTTAAACAGAAAAATAATAAATCAGTTGAACAAAATTTATAGATGTGTCCAGGTTTGCTATAAAAGTTCACAATATATCTTTACTGGATAGTAAAAATCATGAACACAATAGAGATACACTTTTTATGGCATGTGATCATTTCCCCTCTCCCTCCCAAACTATCATGTCATGTGCTGCCAGCAATAAATCTCATCCTTTACTGTAAGAGAAAACTATTTTATCACCTTTTCCCATTACATTTCCTCTGTTCCAATACTTCTAACCCCCTTTTGTCTTAGCTATTTTGAAATTAGCATATCTATTTTATCTCAGACCTAGTGTTCTCTGCTTGCATCACCTTTCAAAATTGTTCTTTTTTCTTTTCAGACTGGGAGAAGAATGCATAGTGCTGAAAGATTGGCCGTATGAGTTTGTCTAATAAACGTGTTGTCTTTTTGAGGTAGTGTCATACCTGTAACAACCCTGTTAATAATAACATTGCATTCCTACATAGTGCTTCAGTACTGCAAAAATTTCAGTCAAGTAACGTTTTGTTAAGTTCGGGGTTTCCTACTGGAAACAAATATTGTGGTTGATAAATCACAGATGGTGTGGAAACTCTTACATATTCTGATATTAATGGGGAAAAGAAAAGGATATTTTTAAGAAGATGATCTAAACTAGGGTCCAGCCTTTGGATATTGTCCCCTGTAAACTGATTTGATACTACTTCAGTTCTCATCTTCTTTTTCACCTGTTAAATTGCTTTAATCTAAAAATTTAATTCTATGTATCCAGGTCGGTTATTTTATAATACAGACTTTATATTCACTTAGAAGAACATGATATGCAAGTAGAAGGATAAGCTTTTTATTTAATTGTGAGGATGAGAAAGCATTTCTTGATGCTTTACCTCTGCTACAATAAGCTCTATGCAATGAAAATTTGGATGGTGTCTCATTTCAGATTAATTTCAAACGCACGAGCATGGTTAAGTTTAGTCATATACTATGGCTAACAATATATAAGAGAACAGTAGGGTTCTACAAGTTCCTAGAAACCTCCGAGAAGGGTGTGATGGGACATTGTCTCAGTAGGTAAGAACACAATGTTACTACAATCTATTTCTACTTTCAAAAACTATTTGGCAATGTTCAACCTCAAATAATCTTTAAAAGTAATTCCATGAATTTTCAAAGAGCTAAGGATAAAGATGATTACTTTGATGAAAGCTGGAGAGGGACTTTTACAGGGACATATAGTGATAGGACAAGGGGGGATGGCTTTGAATATAAAGAGGGCAGATATAGACATTAGGAAGAAATATTCTTCCATGTGAAGGTGGTGAGACACTAGCACAGGTTGCCCAGAGGAGCTGTGGATGCCCCATCCTTGGAATTCTTCAAGGCCAGCTTGGATGGAGCTTTGACCAACCTGGTCTAGTGGAAGGTGTCCCTGCCCATAGAACTGGATGATCTTTAAGGCTTCTTCCCATCCAAGGCATTCTATAACTGATTTCATGCAACTGCGTGTTATAAGAAAAAAAGGTGGTAGAAAATAGTAAGTTATCAAGACAGGGAGGAGTTACTCCTGGAGGACACAGTAGCACGGTCTGAGAGCTGAGCTGCCCATTGCGTGTGGAGAGGGTTACCTGCAAAGATACAGATAAGGCTCTGCAGATTCTAGACACACTTTAGATTCTAAACACAAGATGTTGGTTTTTTTGTGAAGAGTCCCATTATTGAGTGTGATAGGGCAATGAAATAGCAGATGAAATTCAAAATTGATAAATGCAAAGCAGTATTCTGGTGGAAAAGTAGTTTTAACTTTATAAGCAGTGGTGAACTCTTAATTATCTATTCCTATCGAAGAGGAAGTGGCAGTATGTTTGACAGCTCTGGGAAACCATCAGCTCAGAAGCATACAGAATTTTAAGAACTTTATCTGGTTCTGAGGAAGATCTAGAGAAACAAAAACCCATGGTTCCCCTATATATGCCCATAAAATAACACTACTTGAATACTAGGCATCTCTCTGGGGCCTACATTTTGGAAAGTTAAAGGTCTACAGAACAAATCATAAGTGTTATCAAAGTGTGGAGCTGCTTTCCCCCAAGGAGAGCTTACTTACACTCAGACTCTTCATCATGGCAAAAAGAAAGTCAGTCATGGTAGAGAAAGCCCTATGTTTCCAAAACACGAGTGTTAAGAAAAGAGTGACAGTAAGGTGCTCACAATCCAAGTACAAAGCACATCAAATGAAACAACAGATTTAAAGCAAACAACTTGCTTGTAAATCAACTAATTAGCTTAAAGCAAATGAAGTACTTCTTCGCACCAGAGGGGCATTAAATTGCATATGTTTTGAATGCCAAAACTTTACATGGGTTCCAAAAAACAGTGAAAAATTCACAATAGGAAGCATTACCACCATATGTGACATAAAAGAAATAAAAATGGGTATTTGAAAGGTGGGCAGATTTTCTGGAATAAATATCACTGGTGTTTTTCTTTTTGTTTCACAACTTCTGTAGGCATCAACTTTAGCCAGTCAGAGGTAGGACAGAGACAAGGCCACGTGGACCTTTGTTCTAACACTGTTTTATTGTCTGTACCTCATGAAATGCAAATAAATATTTTTTGCCATTGTACTTTGAAAGCCTCTCTCAAAAAGTAGAGATAAATGGTGATCCTGGACATCAGGTATGAATAATGGCTAAGAAAATACGTGAAGTTATTTGGCAATTTCCTGATAAATACATCATATGAATCCTAATGTTTCTCAGTTTTTAAACTTTCTCAAAGTACTTCTCAGTGTTCTGTTCTCCCCTTTTTTTTTGGATATAAAATATTCTATAGAATATTTCTGAACATAAATATATGTTGCTATTGTTGCTGTCTGAAGTAGAGCTTGTATTGCAAAGGAATATATAATATCTATATAATTAAAACAGAGAACACTGTGATCCTTGATACTTCTGATTTAGCATGTGCACTTTGTTCCATCTTTCCAGCAGAATTGTTCATAATACGATTTCAGAAGGGACACAAAACTGAGAGCCGCTCTCTGCTGATAGACATGAGCAATGTTGCTTTCAGGATGGGAAATCAGCTAACTGAAAAACAGATCTGAAATAGTTTCATTGACCATTACTTACCCAATATTGGCAGATGACTGATTTTTTTTTTCTTTTTCTATTTCAGTTTCACTGACTTTTTATTATTTTTTTTTTCTTAAAGATTACTGACTTCTTTCTTAATACTCCATTATGCTGTGGTTTCAGGAGTCAAAGAAGTCAATGACTGCAGGAGGTGTCCAAAGCTGCTTAAAAGTTACTCAAAAAATGGCAAGATTAAATCCGCGGGGAGAAATAAAGACCATTTTTGCCATAAGGTATTTTCTGAGCTTTCCCTACTTCAGTACATAATTCATTTAGTTATCTTACGTGCTGAGATTTGTGAACTATGAATTTTTGAATCTTGCATGACAAAATAAGTTCTTATTCAATACTCAAATCTTGCTCAGACACATTTCTTTGAACTGAGTGCCTGAATTAGAACTCGGAAAATCTTTTTCATTAGGTGAAAATGTCACTTTGATAGGAAGCACATTTGGTAGCAAATGTTAATAGGCATGAAGTAGGTCTTGGATTTTGTAGTTACACTGCATTTCTTCATATCAAAAGGTTATGGAGTACACACAGGTGTACGCTTCTTGCCAAAACTCCTGGAGATAATATTCTTCATTTGTCCTTTACTTTGATTGACATATGTTGGCAACTCTATAAATAAATAATTGAGGTTTTTTGCAGGGTTCATTTGCTGTTAAGACCAATCTATGCCTTGCCAGAGAGTTTGAGTGGAAGGCTGCTCTCCCTTTGAGTTACTCTGAGCTATTTAAATGTATTGATAGGAACTTTCTCTGCACTGCTGTTCTCAAGCATAGCACTTTTGATCTGCACCTCAAAGAACAATAAATGATGGGAAAGGCGTCTTTTGTGCAAAACATTTAAACTATTCTTGATGTATTATTTATATTGGCTAATCTAAATCAAAGTATTGAAGCATTTAGTGGTGCACTTCAAAATGTATATCAACTGTTACCTTTGCTTAATGGTTTTAGCTTAAGGCTGTTATGAACACACAGATTGCTGATGAGGCAAAATTTGAGGTATTTATTCTTTAAAATGCATGAATTGCTTACAAACCATGTTTTTGATTATGCTACTAAGGGTCATCCTTAGAAAGTTGTAAATGTGATTTACACAGAAATGAGCAGTCATGTTAATTCACTCATTTAAAATTTGTTCAGCTAAAGACAGTTTTCAGCAGGAAGATGAAACAGGAAAATTATAAACAGTGAGGCTAATTGCCATCAGCTTCTTAACCCTTTCAGCTTAATACCTCATGGAAATGTGCTCTTGGTTTTCGTGAGTTTTGTTATCCAGGTTTTCTGGTAGAATTAATTAATCAAGGAGATCAGGTTTTTTGGTTGGAAGAGCTGGAACCTGTCCCTTAGTCTTCTATGATTAGTGGTTTGTGTGTCCCCTTTTGCCACTGGTTGTCTGTCACATATTTTTACACTATAGAAGCCTACATATAATTTAATAGAACTACAGAGCTAAGAGGAATATATAAATACATATATATATATGCACATTGTATTTTTTAATGTTTATTTCGTTAGTTATCTTTACTCTTTTGAGGACACAGTGAGCTGTGTCACCCAGACACAAGCTACACATATAAAATAATTCCCATTTTCTCTTAAAATTTTTGACAGAAGTCACACATTTTCCATTTGTTCTTAAAATAGTTGTCATCAGTATATCTGTACCCTCTCCATTACTGAAGCAAAAGCTGAAGTAAATTTTGGATTAGTATTTACTCTTTTAGAGTTATGAAGGATAGATATTTGATTAAGTCCTTATATAAGCCCTTTATTTCCTGCCTTGTAGAATTCTTACTCTCTTTTTATATTGTAAAATTCACACTTTAATTAAGATTGCTAAGAGAAATGCCACACTTTTGTGGATGAAAAAAAGGGTTATTCATAGAAACAAATTCATTTCTCAATTCCTAAAGCTGAATAGCCCCTATCTGTGTGTTCTGACACTGTTTAAATATTACTCCTTTCTGATTAATTCCTTGATTGCAAGTGATTTAGAATGTGCCAAAGTTGTTAAAAGACATTTTCACTTGAGAATGAACATTCCAAGAATAATTACTTTTGAAGAAAGACAACATGACAAATGGAAACCACAAAAGAGTGCAAAATTTTAGTAAATCTGTCTCTCATTTCTTCATTTATGCCTTCACTTAGGTTCATTTTATGGTAGAAAAGGATTTGATGTCACCTACTCTTGTCATCATAACCTTAGCTGAGCAGACATCTGAACAGAGCAGAAAACAGGGTCATCCTTAGGCAGCCCCTCGTCAGCATCTCCCATGTGGGCGCTCCTGTTCCTTGATCATATCTGCAACCAGAAAAGTGCAGTTTGGGCTGCGCTCTCCTCCAACTTTTTGTTTTTCTGGGGACTCTGTTTATCTTCTGTATCTAGCAGTTACTTACTGTTATTTTTTGCCTGTTGCTATTCCGCTTCTTAGTAAACTGGGGTTTTTTCACTTACATCTACTCATATTTGTTCCTCCTGGTGGAAGAGTTTCGTTGAATCTATAAAGGGAGGCAACTCATTCCAGAGTGTTCTTCTTTGAATTGTCTCAAACCAAGCCACTGCTCCTCTTAAGTGTACACTGTAACTTCACGTGTTGAGTGAATTTATCGCTAAACTCTGAACCGTCATCGTTAATATTCTCCATGAATAAAAGAGCAGCACTGATAAGTCTCTGTGCTCCTCTGAATTTGCACACCAGCCTTCTTCAAACTGAAAACTCATTTGACTGGGCTGTGTGTTCCTGATAAGCATAGCAAAGTCTAACAGTGTGATATGTCATGAGCAGTTATTCTGGAAACAAACAAATGATCAAACAAAACTCATTTAAGCAACTTTCCCCACCACCTCCCCTCCTTCACCTAAAAGCTTTCTACAGCAGGATCAAATACTTTGAAAATGGTGAGTCAATAAGCCCTTCAGCTTTCTCCCCAGAAGTAAGAAAGAAGTACAAAATAATAAATCTGTATGTTTAGTGATAGTCTAAAGATTATTTTATTTTTGTATTAATACCAAGGTTAGTGTAAATATGAGATTTTTGGTTATTATCATTATTATTATTATTACTTTGGTGTACTGCTATGGAGGTGACTGCTCCTACTGGCACATCTAACCATGGAGGAGAAAAGAACACCATGTGCTCACCAGGAAAGGATAGTGAAGCATATGATTCCTTTTCATCCTTCATACACTCAGCTCGATGACCTGGGAAGTCTTTAATGAATATCACAAGTGACTCTGCCTTCCCCTCAGAGCAGATATATTGTCTCATGGGGCTTCCCAGTTTCTACTTGGGCACTGTAATGCTGTATTGCTCTTTAAGTTGAAATCTTGCATTCAACACCAATAATTCCTTAAATTTTGGCATAAATTGCATGTTTATTAGTGACATAAACATGAAACCCTATCATTTAGAACCTATTCTATCACTTTATTATCTGCTCAAAGCACAGAGTTACATGTGATGCTGTTGTCAGAGCTTTGTTTGATAAAGTATGAGAAAAAGATACAGAATGTAGTGTGGGCTAAAGTGTGTGCTCTAGTAAATAAATAAACTGCCTGTTGAAATTTTAGAAATACTGGAACACTTGTTCAGTGTTCTCCTCAACACACAATTGTTCTCCTTCCATTAGAAAATATATCAATTTAGCTTTATATTGCGTAAAGTCTTCAATGTAAAGAAGAAAAGAACCCAAATCTACTTAATATTTTTGGTGAGGTTTTATTTCACTACTATAGATGTGACTAAATATGAAAACAAAGTGATTGATAAAAACCTAGTTATTTTAAAGTTTATAAAAACCTCTGAACTAAAGCACTCTGCAGTTGCTTTGATCAATATTTTAAGGTGGGCTGTGATGAAATGAAAGTGAGTGAATATTCAGTTTGATCTGTCCCTGCACATTCAAGAAATACTGTTACCAAACCCTATTCATTGTAAGAAGAAAGAAAAAAAAAGCTGATTTATGTCGTTTGGATTTCATCTACAGTGAAAAAGCCCCAATATTGAATATACAGTAGATTAGATTTTTTTATACCAAATAATTTATTGCAGAAGGGTGTAAGTAAGTCAATAAATACATCATTTTGTCAGAGTCACTGATTTAAAGTAAGTGAAAGATGTCAGGGACACCTGTAAACATTATTCCATGTAAGTCACTCTAACGGAGCACAATAAACTGGTTTCATACACATACTTACTATGAAATTCAGAGCAGAAATTCATGGGAAAAGATTTTCTGACATGGTATGAAAGTTTTCTTTGTTCCACAGTCCTGAGCAGAGGAGGAAACTGCCTTTAAAAGCCCAGAAAAGTTCTAATGCATTAGAAATGTTCATTTTCTCTGTTCAGTTTTTCTGATAATTTAATGCCTTTGGAAATCACACAGAAGTTTTGACTGATGATGTGGCATTAAACTGCATTTTAAGTGCCAAGAGAAGATGCGGCAACATCATTACCTTGAATTAAAGAGCAAGAAGAGCATTCTACTGGGAACATTATGGTACCTATAGGAAGAAAATAATTCATGAGTGCTTTTCATCAAATTAGCTTTTTACCTCAGTTCTAGAATAAATGATAAAATTGTCTACAGAATCTGTCTTAAATCAATAGAAAGCTGCACCTCCTAAATCTCAATAACTGTCTGGGGTAATCTTCAGGAGCTTGGTGCTGTTAGAGTTTGTACTAATGGTTATAATGTGAAATCCTCTAACCCAGAGCTTATTGCTACTTATCTAACATGTACTTGAAATGAGGTGACATAGTAATGAGTTGATACAAATTACCTTTATAACTTTCTAACCGCTTCTAGTCAGAGGCAAGCAGTCTAAGGAGAGCTATTTTCTGCTTTTTCGAGATAATCTGGATGTATTCCATTTGATTGAATAGGACTGTTTGTTAAAATATTAGAAGAAAATATATCAGAAAATATTCTCTACCTCTCCTTACTTGCTCTGGTTACACATAATTATTTACTTGGCTTTACAAAAATAATGACTTTTATTTTTTGCTGTTAACAACAAACCAGATTTTTGGATGGTGCATGAGCATTTGCTATTATAACACAGCCTAACTATTAGAATAATTTGCAGTTCTGTGTGCTAGCTAATGCCAATTGGAGTGACTTTGCTTACGGCACATCAAAATTCATAATTAAAGAGCATGCCTGCAGACACTTGATACTTCCAAACACAGCAAAGCACTGTCATGAGCACAGCAATGCTGTGTGCCTGGTGCCTTCCTCATTTAAATCATTTGGAAAGAAGATTGGAATGGTGTAGAGAGCATTATCTGCAAGCAGATGCTGTACATGACAAGCCCTTTAGACTGTCATTTTTGCAGAAAGAATTTGACAGACAAGCAAGTTTTACATATGTAAGGAGTCAGTGTGAAAGATAACTCAGTTTTGTGGACTTGCAAAATTTGCTATTTATGCTAGACTTGAGTGAATAATTTTCACAGGAATGTTTATTTAGTGTATTCGCTTTCTCTTCTAATAGATCAGACTGTAGTTTCCTACTAAATTGTTACTACATGATGATTCCTTTCCTCCGAATGGTTTTTTTTCAACTTGTATGAGTTGATCTTAAGAAGGCTTATTCTGCTGTGTGGTACTTTTCAGACTGTGCGAAGTAATGGATCAGAGAAAATATGAGAAGAGACTGTTGAAGATAGGACTGATGGCATTGCAAGAACTTCCAGTGAGTATTTTCTGAATATCAGGTAATAATTTCACATCTGTTAAGAATTATTCTTGTGTAGAATCATGATCATGTATTCTTTTTGCTGTTGTCATACAGGGCCATAGAGCATCATGTGGATGAGCAATAATATCACTCTATAGAAAAATGTATCACTGAGAAGTAATTAAAACCTTAAGTGCTTGAAAACTTCCAAAAACTGATCCAGGAAAAAAGTAATTGTTAAGCTGGAAGAGGCAAAACACAATGTTAGTGAAGCTGTGGTTCGTAATATGTTTGATCCACGTTTAAAGAATTAGTTCAGTCAGGTTTTATCCACACTCTGTTTGGCCTTTTGTTTGACTCTGAATGATATGGGATCACTTTGGTGATTGTTCACTTCTGGTGAATTTCCCAGTTCTATGTGCTTTTTGTCTGGCATTTAACAAGACAACTTCAGGATAAGCATGTACAGGATAGCAGGGTATTTGGCCCTTCTGCAGAGCACATGGGGTAACACAGAGGCTCGTGCAGCTGTAGCCCTCCTCCTGTCACTCTTTCTGGACATATTATCAAAGTGTTAGGGTTAAGGTTGGGTTAGGGGGTTCGGGTTAGGGTTTCATTAGGTTAGAGTTAGGGTTAGTTTCAGAGTTGTAGGTCAACACATGCAAATTCCAAATCCTTCTTACTAAATAACATATTCCAGCCTTGAATTAATTGCTCAGCATTTCTGGGTATTCATTCAACACTGATGTCTTAGCTTTAGTCATGTGGTTTAATAAATCTAATTCAAACCCGGGCAGTCTATTCTAATGCTTGATAACCCTTACAGTGAAGATATCTTTCCTAATATCTAATCTAAACTTCTCCTGGGATAACTTGATGTCATTTCTTCCTGACCTGTAACCTATTACCTGGGAGAAGAGGTTGACCCCCACCTGGCTACAGCCTTCTTTCAGCAAACTGTAGAGTGTGATGAGGTTCCCCCTGAGCCTCATTTTCCCCAGGCTAAACACCCCCAGCTCCCTCAGCTGCTCCTCCAAGGACTTGTGCTCCAGACCCTTCTCCAGCTCCATTGCCCGTGTTTGGAAAGACAAATCCTTCCCAGATGCATCTACACATAGACAAAGCGTTAGTCACATCTCTGTGACTTTAAGTTGCTAAATAATCCAATAGGATCTAGAAAAACAAAGGAGTCACAGGTAAAATAAGTTATAATGGAATGTAGCCCTCTCTAGGATGAGTGGAGGAGATGAGCTGCTGGTTTGGATGAGTTCCTTGTTCCCTGTGAGTGGTGCCAGTAGCCTTAATTTCTGAGAGTGTCAAGTCCCCAGGCGTCCTAGAACAGAGGCCTTGGAGCAGAGGCTACCTTCCACACACTGTGCCCACCCACCTTTAGAAAGTGATTTCTGACTTTTAGCAATTGGTGAGAGCAGGACAAGCATGTATCAACGCAGCTTTACAGCTGTGGGTAACTTACACTGACTTATGCCAGCTTTACATTTGCAGCTAATATTAAGAACTAATAAGTGATACTAGGTTTACACTGACTCATTCCTTTGATAGTACAGATTGCAACTTAATAATAATAGCTTGAAATACCATGGCTAATTTTAGTTCAAAGACTTTCTTTTTTTTTATTTTTCAAATGTGGTAGTTGATAGTCTTTTTCCTCTTCAAAGGAAGAGAAAATAAGCAACACTTTCTGTGAGAGTAAAATAATGAAACAAGAAAATGGCTTACAGGAAGAATTTTTAAGACACTTTTATCTGAACTGATACTGACTCTCGTAAATCTTTTGGCAAAACTGTCTTTCAAAAAACAAAGCAAAAAAACCTCAAACAAAATAAAAAAGAAATCTCAAAACATTTCTCACTCTTTCTGCCTTTCATAGTTTGCAGGGAGAAGCAAGAGTATTTTTCTTGGTTCTTTTTTTGCTCTATGTGGCATATGTGCCTTTTAGCTCTTTAATTTTCTTCTGCAGCATCTTTTTCCCTCTCTGCAATTTAATGACTCCCAATTTCCTTTGTCATTCCATCTGGTTCACTCCATGTCTGTGAAACATTATTACTTTCAGACACATGGTAAGCAACAACACGATGCCTAATTTTTTAAGTGTAGGTAGCATTTTACAGAATCAATTGTTCAACAGTTTTTTTCAGTGCAAAATAGGGTGACTCTCCCTCAAAGAGGACAATAGCTAATGAATTAGAGAAATAGTGTAACTCAGCTATTGAAGCGTTTTCCAAAGCTTGGTCTTTGTGTGTTGGTGTTAATAGCAAAACATTTAGGATCAGGTATCACTGAAGCAATTCTTATAGTTTATGTGTAAAACACTTCCCAGATCTTATACTCCTGACTTAGAGAATATTCCTTGTTTATGACCTCCTGTGGCCATCATTTAGCTAAGAAATGAGAACTTACTTTTAAAGCTTTTTTGGAGACATGCTGCTATACCTGTTGAGACACCTTAGTGCTTGTTTACTATGTTTCATATTTCTGTTTGGTCCTCTAAAATAATTTAATAATTCCCTTCAAATTATTAATACCTTCAAATGGTATTTAAGCCATTCACATCCTCGGGCCTGGATAGCTCCCAAAATTATGGTGTTAGGGGATAGGAAGGACAGTATCTTTTCTCAGAGTTGTCCAATAGTTCTTGCTTCAGCTACATGGTTGCATAAAAGTGCTTTTAATGGTTCTTTGCATCTGTTCTGAATGACAAGTGACTCTCAACACCCACTGCTGTCAGCAATTCATAACAATTTCCATACCTCTCCATAGCATTAAATATTTAATCAGGGGTATAATAAACAAGTTATGCACACAAGTCAAAGTGCAGTCACTCACACCTACACTGAGAAATAAAGAGAACAAGTAGACTTTTAGAGTACTTGATGCTAAAGAGATAACTACAAAATCAGGAGTTCAAAAGCAATCAAAAAGACCTGAAATACAGTCATAATGACACATAATAAGAGACTTCTTAATTTAAAATTAAGGGGCTTTTTTTTACATTTTCATTACAAGTAAAAACAGCATTTCTTTTAGACCAGTATGTTTCTATTTCAGTCACTAGGCATTAGACAGTGCCAAATTACAGTTTCCAGACAGCATATTGATGATGGCTTGAGACCATTTGTTCATGCTCATCATATACATACATTGTTTTTTATTCACTCCTGTTTTCTGGTCCTGAATCTGAAAAATATATTTCATTCCTTCCAGCCTGCAGACTTACGAAGTTTCAGAATGAGTATGACACTCTCAGAAATGCATTCAGAAGGGGTCTGTTTGTGTCAGCTTGTGCCTGAAATGAGTGTAGTGATAAGAATACAGAATTGTGTCCATGGTTATAAAATGCACAGATTTTCAACTGGACTTTCAGCCCAAAGCTGGTTTGTCTCCATGGTGCAGGACGAGACTATTTGGATTTATCAGCTTGCCTTGCTTGTAAAAGTACCTCCTCTATTTAATCTTAACTTTCCTTAGCACTGCTCCCTACCTAAAGATGATTGTCACTGAAGAGCTGAGGATAATAGTGGTGGCCTGAAAGAAGGTAACATTTATTTATAGTCAGTTTAGTCAATACGATATACCAGGCCTTTCTTGCAGCCTGCTGTGGACACTACTCATTATTTCCATGACATATCTCTCAACTAATCTGACGAATCATTTTCATTGATTATGCACCAAATGCACCTGAATTGTAGTTCATTGTAACATGTAACTTGTTTAACTCTTGCCTGTGTAATGCATAGCTACTGAGATGGCTGTCTAAGCATAGGTTGATCTTTGAGACTTAAAAATAAATCCATATAACCTTAAATGATGTGGTGACCCAGGAGTCTTCTTTTAGTGTATTTTTAAGTTATTTCAGAATTGGATAATACATACAGCAGCTGTGCAAGATGAGGTAATGAGGAGATTTCTAGTCTCTGGCTTTCACTGAGGAAAGGCAGTCAGAAAACATTTTAAAGTTTCTTGATTTCATGCCTGATTTACCTGGGACATAGATAACATTTCTGTAAAGAGAGCCCATGTGCATTACTGTTCATTGGCATTGAATAGACGATGCACCTACTGAGTTCACTGTTCACATTCAGTTTTTCTTAGTCCTTCAATTATACGATTATTTTTATTAATAATGCTGGTTACTGAAAGAATGAAATTTCAGTATGTTATGTATTTACCAAACCTCCTCATTTAGTACTAAGTTAGTATATAGATATAGATAGATGTTTATTCCTAAAGTTTGGAGTTTTACATCACAAATGATGTTGCAATTACGTTTTATTGAAAATTGTGAAAAAGGAGGCAACTCTTTGTGAGAAGTTGAAAAGAAAACAGGTTTATTAAATAAAAAGGTAATTATCAAAAAAAACCGTTTTCTGGGTCCACAGCGATTGGAGACTCTTTGAGCCAAAATGGCTAAGAAGCCCAAAACAAAGACCCCTCGATGCTGGGTCTTGCTTAAGGTAAACAAAATCAAGATGTTAAGCAGGCCTATAATCCCAGCACCGGGCTCTGCCTAGGCTAGTCCCGAGCATTGCTGGGGCAACTGGGCTAGAAGCAAGCTCAGGGTAGGCAAAGGAGCAAAGTTCCCTCTGTGCTTCAAGTTTTATCACCTCCTTGCTCCTCCCTTCTTGGCCCGTTGTCCTGCCTCTTAGGCGAGAGATGATCGGTAGGGTCCGGGGATGAGGTAAAGTTTTTCCTCCAATGGCTCGTTGGTTTCTAGAGTGCAGTCTTTGGGGTGATGTCACTCAGGATTTTGGAGGGAAAACTCCCTCCTTGAAATTCATGGTTTCCATGGAGCTTGGTGACAGGCTAATGGCTAGTGTCTAAAAATAGTCTCTTAGCCCCGGGTGAGGGGTTTTTCTCCCTGGAACACAGCTGAACTTGGAGATTTGTTCAGGGGACATTATAGGATTTCTCAATAAAATGTAGACCCAAAAACAACACTAAACATTCAAACACTAATAAACATAGACCACAAACTCTCATTAATTTTAAGAACTAATTAACAACTTAATTTTAACACCAACATTATTAATATTTCAACTTGATGACTTGTCACTTCACACATGCGAAAGCCAACCTTCTGATTTCATGTTTGACAAAAATACTGATCACTACTTCTTTTTCAAGCATAGCTTGAGATCGTGACTTGAAAATGGGATCAACATCTCTGTTTCTTCTATTGCTGAGTAACTGTAGCATTCACACTTGGCATAATTGTCTCTGATAGAAGACAATGTTTTCTGTTGCTTCCAAGAAAAAACATTAGCAGAAGATCAGTTGGGATTTTTTTTTTTCATTTCCCCATTCATTTAACTACTGCCCACACATACTGCAAATCCCACTTAACTCTTTATGGATCTGTTTTGGCAAGTAGTCCTCGGTGGTTTTTAAAATTTAAAGCAACATGAGAAAGCAGGCAGTTATTCTGAAACCCTTTGATTGACTAGGCCAGCTTAGGCAAGTCTGTATCCAGGTGGGCAAATGTGGGTAAAATAACAGTGGTGTTAAGGCTTTGCAGGCAGCCATTCAGTTTAGTGACGATCGTAGCGAGGGTCTGGTGGCTGCAAGTGGGGGAAACCAAGGAGAACAGAATTCCCACCTGATCTCTTGCTAGACCTCTTGGGGCCAGCAGTCGGTATCAAGGAGTCCTCAAGGGCTGGCAGGAATGTCCAGTGAGGAACGGCTGAGGACTTTGGGTTTGTCTAGTTTGGATTAAAGGAGACTGAAGGGAGACCTCATTGCTCTCTGCAGCTTCCTGAGGAGGGGAGATGGAGAGGGAGGTGCTGAGCTCTTACTCCTGTTATCCAGTGATAGGACACATAGGAGCAGTTCTGAACTGTGCCGGGGGAGGTTTACACCTGACATTTGGAAGCATTTCTTTAGCAGCAGGGTGGTCAGTCATGGGAGGAGGGTCCCTAGGGAGGTGATTGATGCCGCAAGCCTGTTGGTGTTTAAGAGGCATTTGGGCAATGCCCTTAATAACGTGCTTTAACTCTTGGTCAGCCCTGAACTGATCAGGCAGTTAGACTTGTTCGTCCTTGTAGGTCCATTCCAACTGAAATGCTCTATTCCATTCTACTCCACTCTATTTTACTCTGTTCTAAAGTTGAAATGAAAGAAATTAATATAATATGTTGTTTATTTAACAGGTTTGAAAGAAAGGTGCCTAAATAAGTACAAAAGTCCTGTCACCAAAACCTCATGAGTGGAAACTGTATTCCTCCTTGCTTGGAATGTATATTTAAGAGGAACTTTAAAGGCCACTATCAAGACAGTACCAATTTTTAATTATTTTCAATCTTCCACTGATAGATTTCTTTTTTCAGCTTCCTGATCTTTGAATAAATTTTCAAATTAAACTGTAAGGTTTTTTTGGACTCTTTTCTAAGGGACCTAAAGAGAGACCCATTTTGACCTTATTTTACAAGAGCGACAAGTCACTTCCTCAAAGGACTTGCTTTTTGTCATTAAGTATTTAGAAGACAAAGAGATGATCTACATCTCCCACAAACTAATGTCACAGCTTTACTTTCAGTCAGATTTCTACCATCAGTAGCATTAAAGGGTATTTGCAGATCCTTAGAGTTGTAGTTGTAATTAGCCAAGTTAAATGAAAATATGAATCTCTGTGGGATCATAGATTATTAGATTATCTCTTTGATATTGACAACTGGACTTACTCCTAGATGGATTTTTCCTTAAGCAACTCTCTTAACTCTTGTTATTCTGTAGCCTCTGGGTTTGAGAATTAAAGCTGAATTAGAGCAGATGAATCCCGATAATGAAAGAATACCAGGGGCTGTGAGTTTTTGATTAGATAAAAGATTTGTCTTAGCTCAACTGATTTAGGTTGTCCACATTCCAAGCAGGAAAAAAAGAGAAGAAAAAGCACGCATGTGTTTTAACTTGGATGGACAATTTTAGGCATTGCAAATGCCTGATGTTTTGCAAAAGAATAAAAGCAAGGACAGATAAGAAAAAAAAGGAAAAGCAAGATGGATAAGTATCAGAAAAAATGGGGTAAAACCAGAAGAAAGGTCAGTTTTCATGATCAAATAAAGCTTCTTGCTCAATAACAGGAAGAAGCAATTTCTGGGGTTTCTGTACCGTTGTATTTGTTGGATTTTTTTTCCTTCTCTTTCTTAGAGAAAGCAACTAACAAACAAACAAAAAAGACCATTTTGAAAGGGCTAGTGTGTCTTGAATGGAAGATAGGAGACTCAAGATAATTTCCTTTATATAATTGGCAATATTTCATCCCTCTGTTGTGAAAATTGTATCCAAAAGAAAGGAAGCTTAGAATTTAGACACTCTCCTTTATGTGGCTTGATGGGCCTATAAACTTGTTCCATCTACTGTCAATTAGCATGTCCCTACACACTCAAAAATGTGTATAGCTGTTTTGGTTGTCACATTGCTGTTGCTTATAATCAAGCTCTGGCTTCCATGAATTGCTTATAGAAATACTTCTTTGACATTAGTGCTTCTTTGTCATCTTAATTCCTTTGTAATGTCTTAAGCTTCTGAAAAAGAACTCTGGTGTGTGAGTTAAAACTAGTTTATATTTGTATTTTGTAAAAGGGTTAGAGATACTTTAGGAACAATTAGGGCTCCAAAAGCAAAAGTAATTGCGCTATTGGTGTATGATTAATATTTATATCTATGTTAATAAAAATCAACAGGATAGAAAAAATTAGTCTTCATGAGACAGAGCAACATATTTGTCAACTTTAAACATATTGAAGCGACTCTGAAGCCATTTAAATTTCATAGCTGCATATATGATGGTCTCCTTCCAAAATGTGCCTAAATTTTTATTAACCTGGGTTTTTCCCTGACTCTTATAGTAGAATTCCAAAAGAATTGTTTTTTATGGATTTATGCTTTTCACAAGTGTGACATTATTTCTTGAATTTCTTCTGGTTGTTGTAGAAAAAGGACCCATTCATCTTACATGAACATATTTTAAACATTTATTTCCTTGTTTAAACCATTCAAAAGGAAGAAAATTGAACACTACAGTCTCCCTGTTATTATTTGTCAATCATTAAAATCTTATTTCAGTTTTACAGTGATTCATGAGTAGGAAACAAAGATTAACCCAAAGATAAGTATATTTCTGTTACCTAAGTTCCAAAATGAGATAGAAAAATCTTGTCTCCACCTATAAAATACATATCCTTGAAATATGAATAGGCATTTATAGGTGACTCAAACATGATGTAAAGAATTAGTAACCTTTATTTAAACTTCTCCAGTGTTGAAATTAGTGTGATTTTTTCATTCATCTGTTTGCCATAATAAGTGAAGCAACTCTTTTTTAATACACATAAATGCCTTGTCCGTGAACCTAAGAGTAATATGACTGTACTACAATTACCTTGAAAAGTTATAATTTCATGTTAGAAATTTAAAACCAAATGCAGATCCTTGTGTCAGTGTAGTACTGAATTGAAAATAGACTATTTAGGGTAAAATAGTAGCAAATGTAATTCTTTAGTTCCCACAATACTCTGTGAATTCTGAGGCAGCTGAACACAACTGGCACTATGCTCCTTTTCTTTGCTTGAATCCATTATCTTTTCCTATCCTGGATATTATATTTAGCATATATCAAGGCAGGGAGAAAACAGCAAGTATTCCACTTTGATCTACTTTCTTCTGTGTGTTAAAAATGCTGTGAAGTTGAAAAAAAATAAACAAGATTGAAGAAACATTAAAAGTGAGATCTTTTTACTGTTTCACCAAAACTCTTTGCAAGTTCTTTGTTGCCTGAGGGAGATACTTAAAGGAATGCATTAAAAATGGGGCTAAAATAAATCAGACTTACTTTGTTTGCTGTGACTTAATGGAGAGAGTATTGCTTTTTCTGCGGGGAATTTACATTGAAAATTTGATTATTGCAATGAACAGTATTGCTGATGTAGACTATCGTTCAGAGGCCTCCTGCTACAATGACTGCTCGTGTTTAAGGTAAGGTGTTAGGAATGTTCCTGTTGAAATCAATAGGTGTTATAAGAGAACTTAAAAATATGTACATAAGATAAAATTTCAAAGAGCTCTGTTCAACTTCTGAACACTGTCATTTTTCTTAGAAGAAGTACCTTTAGACATGGAAAGTTGAGCAAACCTCAGTATTGAATGAATAGAAAAAAGAACAGTATCTTCTGGGCACTGAAATATGATTTAGATCACAGATGTTCTAAAACACATTCAAATTTACATGGAATAGGGCACAGTGTGCCTGTGCTGATAAGAAAGAGAACAAGATATTTTTAAAGATAATCTTGTTTGGCGTCAAATATTTTAATGTTAGATTCTAAGACTTGATGGCCCATGAGAACATTTGAAGTTTTAAGGAAGACAAACTGATCTTAAACCAGATCTGATGATGTCTATTTTCTGTTTGTAAACAGATATTTCAGTGTGTGTGTACATTTAGCTTTTAATACCCTGGAATTAATTTGTTGGCATCCTGTGCTTGAGACCAAATTTAGTTTGATGTCTGAATAATGAAATCTGAGGCTCCATGTTTATTACATTGATCTATCTGGCTGACTTGAAAGTATAATGCTTCACAGGAGCTCTTAGGATTTTGTGTTTATAAAGTGGAATCAGTGGGAAAAGTAAAAATTAAAAAAGAAAAAAGACCAACAACATAAAATGAAATGAAATAAACTCAATGAGATACAAAAATGAGGGTAGCAAGGAATCAGTCACTTGTTCTGAGGACATTCAATGGGATAGCTGCTCTTACTGGGTCTGTCTAGGTTCCAGTATCACGATGTTCATGCTGACATTTGGGATTGAGGCATTACCTAAAGAGAACAGAATATTGCAGTGTCTAGAAAAGCTTACTACCAGCTGCCCTGCTGGTTGTAAGTGCATCTTGGCACATGAATTGACCCTAAAGGCCTCTAACTGGATGTATAAATCAAGTGGTGGCTTTGGCATAGACTAAGTCATGTCTGTGAGTTGTTGCAGTACAGGATTCCTCATCTCTTTCCATTATGAGCTACATTCACTGGGGAGAATTTATAGTCTGGGGAGACAGCGTTAAAACAACCCACCTTCTGTAGTCCTGTTGCACTGTTTAATGTCAGGGGTAGTAAATAAGTGGGTGTTTTCCCCTTTGTTTTTCTTTTTTTTTTGGTGTGAGGAAATGAAGGTATTTCATTGGGGTTTGTTTTGACTGGTTTTTTGTTTGTTTCCATGACACGTGGCTTACATTGCTGTTTTAAGAGCATCTTTCCTGAAGCCAGTGAATCCTTTTTTTTTCATTTTTATCCTCTGTGAGCTTTGCCCACAGAGCTGGTAGATGTGGTCTTTATGCTGTTTTGCTGCTGCACTGCATTACATTTATCACTAAGAAGGCTGCATGAGGCCAGGTATCTAATTAACTGTATTAGGAGGGCATAAGTTGAGGGAGAAAGGAAATACAGTTTCTGATGAGGTCAGGTTGGTAATTACATCTAGTGTTCTTCAGGCAGCCTTGCACTAATCCATGGGAACAAATCCCATATACCTATAGGAGAAAGGCAAGGAGGGTCTTGTAAGGGTACATATTCATGATGTTCACTAAAATAACATGTTTTTTCATACTGTCTAGAAGGCTACGCCTGCCTACTAAACAAGCAGCAAAATGTGGGTCTTTTCACATGGTATTATAGCTGGTACACTTTCTTTTTCTAAAATTCCAGTTCATGTTGTCAGCAGTGGGTTCAGACACCATTGTGTCATGCTGTGTTGTTCATTTCAGGCTTTTAAGGAAAAAAAGGGTAATGGTTTCCAGTAATTTGCATTTGTGGCTGGCTGCCTGTTTATGCTTTGGAAATTACTATTATATGCCTCGGTATAAATGAGAAATGATGTTGATAAGAGCCTTCCTGGAAAAACAAAAAAAAGCCTTCTAAAAGTTATGCTTACATTTAAAAAAAGCATTTCAAATATATGTACTGGTCATAACTGAATAAAAAAGAAACCCCCACTAAAAAACTTTTTTGTTAGTTTTACAAAAGAATTTCACAGATTTTTACCTTTACAAAGCTGGCACTTTAGCAATGCCATTGTGCACACCTTAAGTGTTTGTGAGTTTTTCTTAATTCTCTTCCTTATCTTCATTTTGCTTAGCTTTTTCTTTTTATCGTATCACCAAGTGCTCAAAACCTACAATGTTTTGTGTTTCTTTTTGTGTGCATGTGTGTGCTGTTTGTACGGATGTGGGATGTGGCAAGGCAGATAATGAAGGCAACATTGAGGTTAGCAAAAGTGACTTGACTTTCCTCTGTGAACAGTCACAGATTCCAACAACGCTTACGAAAAGTGTGTGTGTGTGAGGTGATGGTGGCAAAGGTGGGGAATATTCAGGGGGCTTCATTTTAACCAGCAAAATGGTAGAGTGAAGAAGGCATCTATATTCAGAGCACTGGTTACAATTTTGAGCGACTGGTAAGAGACTAACAAGCAGCTTGTGGAAATTGGAGTCAGAATAGAGTCGGGGTCATCATACCCACCCCTTATGAAACAGGCAGAGCTGATCTGTAACTGCACGTGTATGGCTGGACTTGCAGCATGAATGAAAGGTAGCAATTATTTAGCATTCTATGCCCTTGTGGCACTGGGAAACTTCCTGCTCTCTAGCAGTCAGTGGAGATGGAAGAGGGTTAAAGGAGTCTGAATGATTTATGTACTGCCTGAACAGATTTCCAGCAAACAAAAAAGTTTCCGATGCCAGGTCTGTGCTTCAAAAAGAATCCTTAGTCTCGGTATTTTTATCACTGTTGCCATGTTGACATGAAATGAAGTTGTATTCTGGCATCCTGTCTGGTTCTTTGTAGCTTGCGAGCTAAAGTCTGGTTAGACATGTCTCTTCTGTCTTAAATGTGTGGTCCTCCTTCTTTCACTCCTACTTCCAATTCCTTTATTCCAATTCCAGCTCTACAGCACTTGCATTTTGGCCCAGCTTAGGCAGTGCCATATGTTCTTTTCTGTGCCTTATCTTACAAAGTTTGTAAACCTTTCTTTATTTTTTTCCCCTAGTCTAAGAATATCTGAGCTGTGTCTGTGTTTTGGAAGCAATGCAATATGCAGGTGGGAAGGATGTGTCCTGTTTCCTTCAGGTAAGGCATTCAAGGTACCATGAAATGCTGTAGATCATTGCAGGTAGAAGCAGAGCAGACAAAAAACCAAGGGATAATGCCCAGCAGTATCTGGGAAGTAGAGAATATGAAAGAATATGACTTACTGAAATAGGATGAGGAGCTGTAAAAATTGTCAGAGACCACCAAAGGATTTCAGTGTAGAAAGATAGGCGCAAGAACAATGCTGCAGTTTCATTTTCTCAAATGCAAAATGATTTATAGGCAAGAGATAAGTAAAAGGTCTGAATTTCTTTCCATCTGACCCAGCTGTGTTGTGTTCACACAGTTATTTTTACATTTATGCGACTGACTTTCTTCAGAATGAATTGTATGTGTAGAATGATGATCTACACGGTCTTTGATGATTAGATGGGGCTGTGGACAACCTGCTCTAATGGAAGGTGTCCCTGATATTGGCAGGGGGTTGCAATCACTTTAATTTTACCATTGTATGATTTACATAGCCCTGTAGTCAGTCTTGGCCGAAATATGATTTGGAAAATGGTGTGAGTGCCTGTGACAACCTAAAGTACAGGAACAGGCGGCTTACGTGGTTTCTGCTGTTGGGAACTCTTTGTACAGGTCAGAAACCAGAGGCCATTCTGCATGGGAAGATTGTTTGTGTTCCATGTACTTTAAGTTGAAGCCTTCAGGAGCTGGGAGTTTGCTACTTCCCCCTGTGTACTCCTGCTGCAGTACACGCACAGAAACTCCATAGCAAACTGGAATGCAAAAAACCTACCAAAACTATGGAGTGGCAATAAAATAGATGATGGGCATCAGTGATGTCATAGATTGATAGAGCAGCAAGAGGAATTTGTTAGACTAAACTGTCAGGAGAACCTGCAAAGTGCACAACTAACCCTTCAGACTATGAGAGGAAGCAAAAATATTTTTAAATTCCTGCAGCTCAGCCTGGGAGAAAATTCTTTTGTGGTTCGAACCTGGAGAACCCTGAATGCATGAACTATCTCGGACGTGCTGAGCTCTGCTTCCTACCTGACACACTTTGTGTCCTCCACAACTGTATTTAAATAGGAACAAACAAACTGAAAAACCCAAACCTCACATTTTTCCATAAACAAAGGAAAGGCTACTGTAATTAGCTCATTCTGTTGGGCAACCATGTGACAGAAAAATTAGCTATTTAGGTGTCCTGTTTCCTTGTATTAATTTAATAGATATTCTGTGCATAAAATTTATAGTATTTAGCAGTATTTCTGTAAGTGAAAGTATTTTACTGGCACTCGCGCAAAATACATATTTTAGCTCTTTTTTATCAGCTCATGTCTACTTTTCCAAGTTACAGAATATGTCTCTGAATCAAAACTGAACTCCAAGTATTGGCATAATCAGTGATACTGTTATAACTTTCATGTATTAAAAATTGTTGAGCTGAAAACTTCTAGGTTTTTCACTTATATTTTTATGTTGTTCAGATTATGACAAGTCAGGAGATGACTTAATTTAGTACAAAAGGTGAGAGGTATTGATAAGGTGATAAGCTAAGCAACATGACAAGGCTTTAACAATGGAGAAGGAAAAATACTGGCTGTTTATTTGCAGTTTAATTGAGAAAAACATGGAGAAAAGGGAGAGGAAGAGTTTGCAGACACCAACTATGAATAAAAGTTGCTCTTTTCTAGGAGCAGAAGTGTAGAAAGCTAGACTAGGATATAGGGAAGGTCAGGGTATTTCTTTTTAATGATTTCTCTTTGACAAGCTTTACTAGTCCAAGCTAGGACAATTTAAGAGGTTGTCACCTCCAGCTGTCCATCACATCCATTGAGTGGCACTTACAAGTCCCAAAACTGGCTGAAGAGCAGTGGGTCTGGTCCTAAAGTGCTGCAATTCAGAATTTAGCATATTAATGCAAACCACCATTGATTTTAGTCTGTGTTAATATATTGATCTATGAACTACCATGTCTAAGAGCTCTGATTCATGATGATTTTGGGATTTAGCAACCTTTAGGGGCAGAAGTCAATTCAGCCATCCTCACTGAGCCCAAGGAGAGGCCATGAGACTAAAGAATGCTTCTAAGATGTAAAATGGCTTGATCTGTGCAGCCAGAATAACAACAGTGATAGTCCCTCTGGGCATATAGAGATGCTTTGCCTGGGAGTATGAGCATGGTGTCACATTTCAGTAGCTCACTTGTTTTGTTAGTCCTGTATATGTTAATCCACTGAACACCTCCTTTTCCCTTTCCACTCTGTCCATTTGTGTTGAATTGTTTTCTGGATGTATTGGCAGCGCCACCACGAGTGTTGCAGTGGCTGGTTCATGTTTTACTGTAAGCATGCAGAGTAAAAAATTCTGGTTAATTAAACAATGTTCCTCACATTACCAGTTGATAAACAGCTGGCACAGCATTCCTGGGCATAAGCTACACTATATAACAGGCAGTGTAAGGTCTCAAAATAATAACTTACCCACTTTGTTCCAAGCGTAGCTGCCCTGAACATGTTTCATACGGTATATACAGCTGGCATTTCTGTATTTACAGGCTTTTGGGGTTTGTGTGGGCTTGTGGGCTTTAATAAAACCTAGTGTTATGAAAGGTAATACATTAGAATAGTCACAAACCCAAGAAATGCAAAAGTTTACCTTTCAACCATAATGATAAAGTACTGCCTCCACCATATAAATTCGAATGGTTGGCATACGTATTTTTGTAAGGAATAATTTTAAGTAAAAAAGACACTTAGATGTGTATTGTTGAAATCTCAGCAAAACATGTCACATTTTACTTTTCTGTTTGTTTCTGAATACTAAAATTAAGTAGATTACTGTGAAATGGAAGTAGTGATTGTTTACCTCCTGTACTACTGATACTGGAAGGTTTTTTTGTTAGATACGAAGCTGCATCACAGGTGACAGCAGTGGGGAGAGCAGTATTGCTTTTTAAATTTTATGACATGTAAAGATGGACTAGAAATACTGTCAATACATTACTATCTGTTTACAATACAAAGCTAAACACATTTGTCTCACCCACCTGAAGTATTTCAGAGAATATGAAGGGGTTTATTACTGATAGATTCAGAAATATTTTGCAAGTGAACCTCAGAACAGAAAAACCCTCAGGTTGAACTAGATGAATAATTAGGTAAGAATGTTCTCATTACTCTCTATAGGCCATGAGGCTCTGTCTTGAGGCTTGAACTCCCCTCATGCATCATCATCATCATGAAGCAACCATAATCTTCAAAGGGAAACCATGAGAAAACCACATATAATCTAACAATGAACTTTGGCACGTAGAAAGGGGGAAAATTGCTCAGATTTATAATTGCATCTTACAGGATGTAGCCCTCTATTAATTGAATACCATAACTTTTAAATTTTTTATCCAAAGGTCAAAGGGAATTTTTCTTGGTTTTTTGTTTATTCACCAGAAAACTCTTAATTTTGAAGAGAAGATATTCCTTGAAAAGGCTTGCCTTTGATTTTCTGATCAGCTTTTGGTATATCATTGTTCTGTAAGTTTTTTGTTCGTCTTAGTAACCAAACTGCAGTGACAAAGAACAAGCTCCTTCACACCTTTGCTCTTATTGATTTTTCCAAATGCACTTTTCTGTTGCTATCTATCACAGCAACTATGCCTTTGCAATAATAAAAAGAAAGAATTCTACTTAGAACATGCTAGATAGTTCCTAATGTGGAAAACTGAAGAAACACCGGACTAATAGGATCATGTTCAGTGAAAAAAGCACTCTCAGGTCACTGAGATTTCTTCTTGAGGATGTACCTTGCATCACATTCACAGTTTTTCCCCTTCATGATCTGGGACTTTTAATCAGAAGTAACACTGCAGCTGCAATTAAATTTGAGCTATATGAGCCCATGCTTATTTCAAAATTCATATAGAGGAAATATCTTCTGTTTCTTGATTATGAAAGGTGATCATGAAAAGCCCTGCAAGGCTCAGAACTCAGAGGCAAAGAATAAAAAGAAAATCTAAAACATTAGCTTACAATTTTTGGTAATGCAGTGCTAGGGAAGAGTGGGTTTTTTAAAGGGATTGCTTTTTCCTAATGAGAAGTTTCTCCCACTGATTTTGAAATTAATATTCTGTATTTTTTTTCTTTTTAATGTAAGAAAGAAAATATTAATAATCTTGTAAGTAGGGCACCATCATTTGTTGCATAATACTTTACATTTATGTTTTCCAAATCAGTTACCTCAGAGAATCAGCATAAATATGTAGGCTTTGAACAGAATGGCCAAAATAGAGTAAAATTACCTTTCAATAATTCATTTGTATAATTACACCCTTAGGCTTCTTAAATTATGGCACAGACTCATTCAGGAGCTGTTATTAGCTTAGAATAAAGAGAAGTGCAGTTTTTTACTCTTCTGAGAAACTCTGATTTTTAGTCCAGAGAAAAGGGTAAAGAAATTTCTTGTGGAATTTGTAGGAGCAAGGCAGAATTCACTAAATCTAAGAAACATGATCTGTGCTGGATATTTGTTTTTATGGGAATCCTTGACATTCTGGTAAGGAAGGTGATTCCAATATACCAAAAAAAATACATCTTCCATCTAATGATGTAAAAGTTGCTGTTGCTACTTCTGCTTTAATTCCACTGAAGTATTTGTGCTAAATGAAAGTTGGTATACCATTTTGGAATATGAATAAGTGTCTTTCTTCTGAGGTGTAGAAACAGAAGATAGGGATTTCGAGAGAAAGTAGAGATTTCAGCAGATCTGCTCTGGAACGTGCTGAAGCATAATTACAATGCTTTCTGTTGTCATCAGCCACTGTAAAGTAATTCAGTATAAAAGCTGTATGGTTAGCTCCTGTTAGCATTTGCAGTGCAAATGTTCTCTTTTTGCTCTTATCCGTTACTTCACTTTTTAATTTTTGTGGTGATCACTTAGTATAGTAATTCAATTTATGTAAGGAGAACTGAGAATTACTAAGAAAGGTTTTAAAAAGGTAATGCAGGAATAGTGCACTTTAGCAGGCCAGGTATTTGGTGTGAATTTTTCCTTAGGTAAACTGTTGTAATTCATTTTTCGGATGTTCATCTGTACCAAAACCTGGGCATTTTTTTGTTTACGTATAGATAATATGACCGTGATAAAATACCTTACCCTAGCTCCAATGTACAGTGCTTGTATTGTACTGAACGAGAGAGTCACTGTGCCCTGTGACCAAATTTGGCCGGATATCTCCAGAGAGCCACTGCTGGTCTGTGAAAGAGTTGAACATTTATGCATCTATTCATACCCTTCTTTAGCAATAACACTTTTCTACCCCAGCTATGAAGGGAATAGGCTATTTTACTATTCTGTTTTCTTCCAAATTCATCTGGCAGAGCAGTTTACTTTATTAATTATTCATTACAGGGAAATCAACCATGATCTTGAAACTTAAAGAGTAGGAAAAATGTAATGTTAAGTAACTTATGAGCAGAAGGTTCAGGGCCTATCAAATCAAACATTATATAGTAAATTAACTCTC
The DNA here is from genome assembly GCA_013398115.1 of Falcunculus frontatus. NCBI lineage: Eukaryota > Metazoa > Chordata > Aves > Passeriformes > Falcunculus > Falcunculus frontatus. The sequence continues at coordinate 51,582 of VZRV01007590.1, forward strand.
AAAAGGTAAAATTCTTCAGATGGAAAGGGCAATGATGAATTGTTTTAAGTAAGAACATAACACCAGGGTCTTCTAATAAAAAGTCCTGACCCATGAATTTTCAACGATCTGCTGATCTCAATTGAATGGAAAGATTGCCAAATTTAAAATGCACTGGCCAGGTGATTGAGTCTGATTTCCAGCACATACACATGGTGGAAATTACTCTATTAGCTTCCATATGCATCAAAACTTCTGTGTTTTACAAGACTCTTCTTAAAGGATCTGGAGCAAAACTGTTACCATAACATGCTGTTAAGAAGCACATTAGCACGATTACAAAATGGCTACAGCAAAAATATTGAAGTTCAATGGGGAGGAAAAGATACATTTAATTATGGTACAAAAATGCTTACTACAGCATTTTGGCTGTAAAGGTGATGTTTAGTTGACTTATATTGCTAAAATGCAATAACTCTATTGCAAATAATTTTTTTTTAAAGGAGGGGACTTACTATCATAGAATTGTTTAGGTTGGATAAGATCTGCAAGATAATCGAGTCCAGCCATTAACCCAACACTGCCAACTCACCACTAAACCATGTCTCCGAGTGCCACATCTACACACCTTTTAAATACCTCCAGGGGTGGTGACTCAACCACTTCCCAGGGCAGCCTGTTCCAATACCTGACAACTCTTTTGGTGAACAAATTTTTCTTAACATCCAATCTAAACTTCCCCTGTTGCAGCTTGAGGTAGTTTTCTTTCATTGTCTCACTTGTTGCCTTGGAGAAGAGCCCTACCCCCACCAGGCTACATCCTCCAGGAGTTGTAGAGAGTGATGAAGTCTTCCCTGAGCCCTCTTTCTTCCAGGCTAAACAGCCCTGGCTCCTTCAGCCCTTTCTCCATCAGCCTTGTGCTCCAGACCCTTCATCAGCTCCGTTCCCCTTCTCTGGACATGTTCCTGCACCTCAGTGTTCCTTTCTAGTGAGAATCCCCAAACTGGTGTGGCCTCCCCAGTGCTAAACACAGAAGGATGGTCACTACCCTGGTCCTGCTGGCCACACTGTTCCTGATACAGGCCCAGGATACCACTGGCCTTCTTGGCCACCTGGACATGTGCTGGCTCATGTTCAGCCACTGTCAGCCAGCATCCCCAGATCCTTTTCCACTGGGCATTTTCGGCAGCTCTTCCCCAAGACTGCAGCGCTACATAGACTGGCAAGCAAGGAAAATAATATGAAATTCAGCTGACAGTTGATAAAATGAAAATATTTTTTTACATGTGAAAGTTAAATTTATATTTTTAGTTGCTTTGAGTGAAGTCTCATGAAATGAAATGGAATATAATGAAGTGAAATGTAATGAAATGAGCCGAGACTCAGTGGGCTTTTTCCTAGCCTGAAGGTATTCTTAGCATTTATGTTGACATTTGGAATAGATTTAGACTTTTGCAAGCCATGTAAGAATAACCTGTAAAGATGCTGTACTAGCATATTTTCAGTTAACCATGAAGTTATGCACCAAAGTGTTTATGAAGAGCATTCTTCCAAAATCAAGGTCTGCTGAACATTTAGTTGTCCTTTTTTTTTTTTTTTTTAAACAAGTAGTACCTGTCTGTGTTCATTTATACATGTGGGCAAAATGGAGTGTCATACACATCCTGTTCTGCCTCCTCAAAAGAACATTAAAGCTTATTTTACTTCTTCTTACTTAACAGTAACAGAACCAATACAGTATTGCATAGAAACCAGCTGTTGTTGAACTAGAATAGTGCCAATTGTCCATGGAGAAAGAAAGCTGCAGTGACATCTGAGTTATTTCATATAAAAGAGCATGTCTAGAAGAGTAGACTTGACACAACATGAAGAGTATTCTCCGCATTTCTCTATTTTCAGTATTCTCTGTGTTCTACTGCACTTCACAGGGAAATCCACTAAAGAATTCCTCATTAGATAAGGAAAGCAAAATGGAAAATAAATGCTGAGTGCTGCTTAAACGTCTATAAAGGATCAACAGCTTACCAGCATGTAATATAATTGTTTTCCCTAGTGATCTAGAAAATCTGTGAATATTTTAATTTCAAATATGAGGGTGTGCACATTATCTAAATGAAAACCTCCAGTACAATATCTTAAATAGAATTAGAGTAGAAACAAAAATATTTTTCTGAGATTCTGAAAATTATGGCAGCAAGAGACCATAAAATTAGATATTTTCATTAACATTGTGGCTTTTATAATGGTATTTCCTACCATTCATCTGATAGGATGTAATCTTCTTACTTTCGATGGAAGTAGTAATGTCTAAATTCAAAGCAGAAAGTGGTTTGTTCTCATGATCCAAAGAGTAGCAGGACAACGCTCCAAACTTTTTGCTCCCAGCTCCTAACATCACATTTCCTTCAATGAGCTTTTTTTTGCATAAGTCTGTGTGTGCTCAACTGGGTCAGAAAACCTGATGGCGGTGAATTATAACTGCGTCTATTGCAATGTTCTTAGGTGCCTAAAGAATAAGAACTTCTGCCTTGAGCAGAAAAACTGGAGACATCCTTAATGTAACAGTATCAAAAAGTATTGGTGAGAGGGATTTGTTAATTTGATACCAGGTAAACAGTTACAGGAGGGAGGGGGTGTCAGCATGGGGTTACCAATGTGCCCAACCAGTGACGTCTCTGAGCCGCTGTGATCCTCTGCTGTTTCAAATCCTTTGAAGAGGAATTACCTGGTTAGATCCTGGGACACAATCAAATGTATTTCAGCTTTCAGCTTGACCCGTTAACCTACCACTTTGTTTTCTACAGCCTGAATCTGCTGACCTGCATGACCAACAGGACACGCTGCAAAACTAATTTGATATTTTTTATGTTTTTCAGCTTTGCAGGATTAGTGGGATTAAGTCCTAAAGTTTGTTCTAGGTTAGAGAAGGGTTTTATGAAACCTATTCTGAATCTGAGATGAGTAAATGAATTGTCAAATATTTGTACCGTTCAGCAAATTAAATGTTTTGATTTTATCTAATTCAAACAGCCACTGTATTTGATCATTCTGCAGAAGTTAATATGTTGTGTTTGTATTGGACACTGAATTAGGTGGTAGCAATGTCTCTATAAAAGCCTGAATAAACCATGATACCTGAAACCACACTTTACCAAAAGCATAAAGCTCATGCTGATGACTTAGGTTTTAACTTTTATATTTTCAAATCCTGTACTGCCTAGAGTGTAACTCTGAAGTTCCTTGTAACCTGTAATTCCTGCTCTCTCGTACTAGGTAGACATAACAAAGCCTCTCCGGGCTTTGCCTTCGAGGACAGCCAGGCTGTTTTTAGGCCCAAAATGTGTAAACTAAAGATTCTAAGGGGGGCAAGCTGAGGGGCGTTACATCGCTAAAACTGGGGCTTTAATTGGAGAATTAACCCTGATATGCAAATGATCCAAACCTATAAAAGTGTGAAGAACTCGTGACCTGGGGTCCATCTTGGGGTCCAATTTTTGGAAGCAGCCTTTGGCTCCCCCAGGGTGTACCTTGAAGGCCCTTCAAATAAATACCTATCTTTATTCCCTTACTCTTGTCTAGTCTCTGTTTCTAGGTGGCTGGAGGAGGCATCAATGCCTTCAAAACAGACTGACTAATCAAACCAAAAAGCACAGTATGAGCGTGTGTAAAGAAAAGCTGTGTGCTGCATTTTTTCCATATCCAAAATGAGTAAGCAAATACCATGTAGGTCCATGGGTTACTGGTTTAATACTTACTCTAAAATGTGATCTGCACTGGAGACATTTACAGGAATGGTGTAGCTAAGAGGAAAATAACTGAATGAAATAAATGTTGGTTTCTTTTTCCTCCCCCCGAAATAAGATAAGTGTTCTTCCAGAAAAAAATCAACAGGCACCTTGGAAAAAGTTGAAGGACACAGCTATAACTTTTTCATTTCCAATTATGGAACTTTTATTTTGGTAGAGCAAGTGTGTTTCACTGATAAGAATGTCTTCTAAAATATAATTGAATATTTTAACTTTTAGTATATGCATAAGTTGGTTTATTATTTCTTCTTCGCCATAATATATAACATTTTACATCAGGATTACGTTTTTTTCAGGTGAGGTCTTTTATAATCAAACCTGTTTCACAGTTTAATCTTATCATTATATTGCAGTCCAATACTCTTAACATTTTTATTGTTAATCGGAAGCTGGCAAGATTCCATATCGTGTAGCTCTTCCTTGCTTCAAAAATACAATATCCTGAACAAAAAAATGAAAAAAACCACCTCTCTAAGATTAGCAATAATTGAAAGAGAAAAATGAGATCAGGTGAAAAGTAGTGCTCTGGTAATCTGACTCAAAGTTATGAAAGACGATGATTTTGAGAAATGTTATTTGTGGTTTATTGGATAACTAAGTTGATGTATTCAGTTGGTCTGAAACGATATTATTTTTTCTGTCATATATGCATTTTACCGCATTTGATGTTATGACTCATCACTGAAAATGGTAATATTGAAAACTAAATTAACAAACACTTCTGAAAAAATATTCCTATTATGTGAACTCTCTTTTGATATTCTTCTTGCTTACCTTCTCTGTTACTGTTTGTACTGTGCCATTTTACTGGGCTTAATGTTTATAGACAAATTTGGAGGCAGGAATTATTAATGGGCTTTGGGGCTGACTTCTGTTAAATCAGTTCTTTCCTACATATTACTTATTTAGTTCTGATAACTAAGAGCTTTTTTAATGTATTTTAATGTATTTTTTAATATGTCTTTACTACAGTTAAGTAGTTTTGTTAATACCTGAGAATAATTATGGATTAGAATTAATAGCTTTTTTCTTAGTCTGTCCCAAATTTCTTCAAAAAGGTCAAAATAAAATCAGTGGGGATGACAATACCTTTTTGGCTTTCAAATGGTCGTGACATTTGAAGTTACACCTGGATGATGCAGTGCTGAAGTTTTTGGCTGACAGATTAAAACTGTCAGATCAGAATTAAAGCTGTGTTGCAACTGAAAGGACGACACTGCCTAAAACACATAAAGAATCAGTATTATTGCAGTAAATAAAAATCAGATAGTTGCTTCACCCATTCTGAGACTGCTAGCCCTGTAGATCTCCTACGGGTAGCACCTCCTTGATATGTGGGGTTTAAAATCAGTAGTTAAAACCACCAATCTGCTATTATTTTCTACCTAAAGGCTATAAAAAGAAGTCTCCGATGCAATCTTGATAACATTCTTGTTTTAACACTATCAGGTATGCCAAAGGTCAGTAAGTCATAATGAAACTCTTAATTAACTGTTAGAGAAGTTACTACATGCTTAATGTTTGAGTTCAAATGCAGATATATTCACTATTACAATGCCATAGCTGTTACAGATTGTCCATTTATACCTAGGACAAGCTCAAACATCAGTAGTAGCCTTCTGGTGCCTTAAATCATGAATGCTTTGGAATAGACTAAAATGTCATTTCTCACTTATCTATGACATTTTAGAGGCAAAAGTAGTCAAAACCTATAATTATAAATGTAAATTTTCTTCCTTGGAAAAGCAGTGTGTCACCTTCCTTGGTACGTTTCTGTACCATAAGATTCAGTGTAAGATTTTGAAAGCTTCAAAGTGACAGAAAACATAGATTTTTTTAAATGACTAAGAGGATGATTTGGGGAAAAAAAGGGTAACTTTAGACAACTATGTCTGCCCAGACTAAATCTTGTAAAAGTTTTATAGACTACTAAAGAAACATATTCTGCTGCAAGAAACTTCATATCTGAAACATGATAGTCACAATCTGCATACCCATTGCATCTTTCCATATGAGAATATAGATTTGCATTTTTTTACAAGTGTAAAATTGCAAGCTGTAAGTTAAAAAGCTACGTGCTACAATTATGCCATCTAATTTCCTTTATTGTTTCCTTTGTCCACAGATGCAGTGGTTTTGAAACAGCCTGGCTTGTCATGTGTCAGTTTTGTACAGAAAATAAGAAAGCAAAATTGAGAGTAAGTACACACACACATACATGAAAAACATCACTTACCAATGGCAAACAGATCAGACTTTTTTTCAGTTTCAATGGTGGTTTGAAGAGGCTCTCAATATCAATGATTCAGTCTGTAGGACTCTTCAAGCTAGAGGTCTGTGGCAGCCTTAAGCTGGAAGACCTTTATTTCTATCCAGCCTTCTCAAATTAAAGTAGCTGTGACGTTGCTTTTGCTTTTCCTATATAAAACATGCTTGGTATATTTCTTAGTTACCAGAGATTAATTACCAAAAATATCCCCCAGAGATTATACTGGCTTAGAGGTAGTTGACTTTAGGCTTTGAAACCTGAATTTACCTGAAGCCTTGATTTCCTGTTCAGGATTCAGAACCCTCGACACCCTTCCTTAGTCTGACTAGGATGAAAACTGTGAGGCTTTTTCTCCTTTCTCATAACAGGATGGAGTTTTTCTGCTTTTGTTTAAATATGACTATGATTAGTATATGTGAAAATATAATATAATATTAATATATGTGAATATAAAATAGTCAAACACAGCAACATTTTAGTCATTAAAAAATGAGTGATAAAAATATGTTAATAAAAATATGCATTTTGATATGGGAACTGTTTATATATATTATGACCATACCGTCATAAGCGAATTGGTAAAATAAGATGTATTTATACCACTATAAAAATAATAGTGTGACATGTCAAACAAATACTTATTACAATTAAGTGATACTACTGAGTGATCTCATTATTTTCAAATATCATTAGGATCAGATTTCTTTCATTTAGCAACTCAGAATCCAAAGGATATATTTTGCTGAATAAATGTAGAGCTTGCTGGTATTTTATGAGTTACAAGAATGTCCTACTGGACCTCATTATTCACAAAATATCAATAAGCCAAACATTTACATAGTTCAGCAAACCATAAGCAAAACTGAAATGTGAATTTAAATTATATGAAAATAAAGGGATATCAAATGATGTGTAAGTGACTGCACATAACCGAGAATAATCTGTTTTATTCCTTTAAATATAAGATTACTTAATGTTATATTGAATTCCCATTGATTTAAATATTACTCAAGTATAAAAAGTTAACCATGCTCCAGGTTCAGCAGGGGTTCTTAACTCCTATTTACATTCCTAACCTCCTGCTGTAACCATGTGATTAGACATTTGCAGTATCAGACTTTTTCACATGGTTTTCTGTACACATCATTTATTTACCCTTTTGATTTCAGATGTAAAATTGGCTTATTATCAACTCTAGGTTTCCAGAAATGATGAGCCACAAGTCCTCTGCTGCAAGTTATAAAATACTGGTTCTTCTTGTTTTTGTAGATCCTTTTTGTTGCAATCACACAAACTTATGTAAAGGAAGAGGGCCCTTAAAAAAGAGATTTGTCTCAAAGGAACTGAAATAATTCCACATCTCTTGTCTGACCAACCTCTATGCCATTTAAAACTCACCGTATACAAACTTGCATAATAAATGCTGAAAAAGATTGACTTAAAAAAGAGTTACGATGAGAAGATTTACCCTCAAATAGCTAATTTCCTACTCCGTCTTGCAATACTCTGGTAAAGAACCCAGGATGTTCACATATACTTCAAAAAATATTTGCACAGAACACTGGTGCCTATCAATTCCTTCTTCCATCCTCTTGATTTGTGTGTTCAATACTGTAAAAGGGAAGAAGAACATAGATCTATGGGACCTGGTGAGATGCATTGCAGAATCCTGAGGGAACTGGCAAATGTAGTTGCCAAGCCACTCTCCATGATATTTGAAAAGTCATGGCAGTCAGGCAAAGTCCCAGGTGACTGGAAAAAGGGAAACATTGTACCCATACTTTAAAAAGTGGAAAGGAGTACCCTGAGAACTACTGACCTGTACTGGGAGAATGGTGAGGCACTTGCCGGAGAAGTTGTGGTTGCCCCATCCATGAAAGCATTTAAAGCCAGATTGGATGGAGCTCTGAGCAAACTGTTCTAGTGGAAGGTGTCTCTGTCCATGGCGGGGAAGCGGGAACTAAATGATCTTTAAGGTTCCTTGCAACCCAAACCCTTCTGTGTTTCTATGATTCCATGAACTGCAAGGGTTCAGCCTGATCGCATAGTCTGGCGGAACTTCTGATCTTCCCTTCTCTCAGTGGTCCAGCCCTGTTTGCATTTCAGTGGGAGGCAATAATACATCTATTTCCCACAATTTCTGGTTATGCCCTCTTCACCATCTCCATCCAAGTCCTATGCTCTTTAGTAATAACACGAATAAAGCTCTCCATAGTTGATGCTGTTGTTGGTATGACATGGCCAAAAACACAATCTTCAAATTCATTTCTTTCTGATGAGAAGTGGCTTGCCTGCTGGTTTCAAAAAATAAAAGGTCCTCTAACTGAAAAAAAGGAGAGAAATGGAAAACTGTTTGGACAGATTTTTCTTTTGCAACCTGTAAAGTGGCCTCAATTAGATTTTGCTCTTGTTTTTTACCAATATTGAAAACCATATATATTTTACATTTTAGATATTTCTAAAATACTGATGTTTCCGTCTAAGTATAACAAGGGATTTTTTTATTACTATTTTGCAATTTTAGTATGACCTAGAATCACTATAGCTTAGGAGAATAAGACCTGAGATCTCTAATATCCTTAAGACTATTATTTTTTAAATTTTCTATGTACTGATGCTGTGGATTGAGTCTCTTCTGTGTACTTAAGCTGTGTCTTCATCTATTCACACATAATTCAGTCCTATGGCTCTGGTCAGATATTTCTATACAGTGATCCTTTAATGTATTAACGATATGAATCATCGTATATAAGAAAACCCAGTAGAAGAAATCATTTAATAATAAAACAACAATAACCTCAGCAAAATAACATAAAATGACTTTGTAATGCTTCAGCAGCTCCATCTCTCCATTATCAATATAATAAGATAAAGGGAAATTGGAGTAGTGAATTATTTTCTTTTTCAAATATATACGATGAAAAACTAACCCTGGAACCTGATTATAATTTAAAAAGAAAATAAATTAGATTGTAACACATTAATGTGTATTCCATTTTGCAGTCAGAGCAAGAGCAAGAAGGAGAAAACTGATTTTTATTTTTTGATATACCAAACATTCCTCTTAGATTTTTTGCTGTATGCTTACTTGATAAATCCTTTCATCCACAGTTCTGCAGATAACTACAGATCTGGAAAATAGAGAATATACGGAAAAAATAAATGCATTTTGGTTTTTTTATCTTACATTTAGATGAATGGGCACAAAGAAAATATAAAATCTGCAACCTCCATTTAAATAAGAAAAATAAATGCATACAGAAAGTGCAGATCCCTAAAGATACCAGGATTAACAGCAAGCACCCTCTATTACTGTTAGAGGAAAGTGAAAGAAAATTTTGGTCCTGTAGTTGAGAAAATTATCAGAAAGCAATGCCAAGGGAAGTTGATTATTTAGTTTTCAGTTCCCTCGAAAAACGTACCTAGTTAGTGCAGTTACTGTTGATTGTAAGGAGCAAAGTCTAAAGCTGTAATTAGAAACAAGTTACAAGAAATTTGAGTCAGGTGCTGGCAAACTCACTGGGCCTCATCAGTTTTACCCATGGGTGCTCAGAGGTTTAGAGAACCTAAGTGGACACACAGTGTTATCCAGTCTTGATATAGTGCTTTAAGTGGCAGTTGGGACTGGAGACCTCCCAAGGTATCCTAGGTCTTGTCCAGCATCTGTGATTTTACTGGAGAACTGGAATTATCCGAGTTAACTGAACAGAGCCTATAGAATAGTGGAAGAGAAAGAAGTTACCTGAAGTGTCTAAAAGGTAATATTGAGTAAATCAAGGATGCTAGGTCTAGTTAAAAGGGGACTCAACACCTGCTGCTTTTAACAGTACAGAGACACCAAACTTTGCAAGCAATTGACACTTTATACAGAAAGACAATAGGAAAACTCATCCTCTTCTTCATATCCGGGAAGGTATGTCATGAAAAGAAAACCCCAAAACCAACAAAGCCAAAAACCCCAACAAAAACGACAACAAAACCCCGTCCTCATATAAATCATGATTCCATGTGTGTTTTAGAAGAAATTAGGAAGGAATAATAATGCTTGGAATAAAATATACAATGTCTTGTTTATCCACAAAACTCCTTTTCATTTCTTTTAGTGAGAGCCGCTGGTATGTTACGTTAAAGGTCTGTTTGGGTTTTGAGGAGCAAGGCATGAAGTTCTGGTTGAGGAAGGTGAAGTGATTCAAATAGCAGTGCTTGATGGCCATCAAGGCTCCTGAGCAGACAGCTCCACAGCCAGCCTGTGAGGAAGAAAGACAGTGATGTATTTGGAGAACAAATGGAAAGGAACAGGGGAAGGAGCAACAAATGGGAAGCAGCGTGTCTGGGTACACTGGAGATCATAACATTCCTTTCATCTACTGTCAAATGATCACACAACCTTAAAGATGTTAAGACAAAGACATTTTTATATTCTTTTAAGCTAAAGACATTGAGATGAAGACATTTTTATAACATGTTAAACTAAAGAGTATCTCATCTCAGAAAGTGTTCAAGGCCAGGTTGTTTGGGGCTTTGATCAAGCTGGTCTAGTGGAATATGTCCCTGCCCACAGCAGTGGGTTTGGAACTGGATGTTCTTTAAGGTCCCTTCCAACTCAGAGTATTCTGTGATTCTATGGTAAAGGTCAGCAATCATTTCTGGCTGTCCTGTGGCCAGTGAAAGAGTCTCTGTAGCTCTTCCCATTTCAGTTCACTGAAAGAAGGAGGCTGATGGAGTTCTACTCAGAAGTTAAAACTGAAGTATTGTGAGCCATCACTCTGATTAATTTGCCTTCATAACATAATCTTCTTGAACACAAGATATGTGAGTCTCTACATTTGCCGCTGAAGCCTGGTAAAAATGATAATTCTCTGAGAAATGTTGTGTATTATCATTTTGGTGTGGAATTAGGCCTTTTACTGAGCCTGTAAAATTATGCTGCTGGGAAGTAATCAGAAGTGTTTCTGATTGAAAGCTAGAATTCAAAAGTGACAGGAACATAGCTGCAAATACACTAGCATGACAAAATTAAAGTGATGTTTGACATCTTGAGTTTGCCAGTGCTTGAGAGAATGGCTAAGACAAGGGGGAGCTAAACCAGCTGAAAAAAGGGGATGGCAAGAAGAACAGGTGCTCCTTCCATGAAGAAACAAAAGGTGCTCAGTAGACTTTTTCCCTTTTTTTATTTTTCTCCATGGGTGTCTAGCATATGCTTAATAACTTATAGAAAATAGTGCAAGGGAATTTTATATTCTCCCCATACAATGATGGTCTGGACCGTGGCCAGCTCTCAGTGGAAGGCAAAGATTAAGTAAAATTTTTTCAAAACTCCTAGGATTTGACCAAAACCCCTTAATGTGCTCAGTTGCTGTTAGAATTAATTGCTGGCAACCTTGAATCTCTTACGTACTGATTAGTCTTTTCTACTATACTGTCAGCTTTACTACAGCCTCCAAGTAGAACTTTACATGCTATTTCCTGTTGCTTTTCTCTTAATTTGCTCTTGTGTTAAATAAAAGCCAGTGACTGCTGTTTGTGTAAATCGCTGCCTCTACGTTGGAAAAACAGTCCCTTAAAATGGGCAATGTTAGTCACTGTTACCTTGTAAAAGGTTTACTGTTTAAAGAGGACAATTAGACTGTATGCAAATTACCTCTTTAAAAAGTGGGATTCAGTGTCTGGCTCTTAAGAAATAAAAGAAATGAAGCTCTACTAGCATAGGGCTGGTGCAGTAAAACGCACTCGCGCTGCCGACTTACAGCATCACATGTGTAAGAGCTCATGAATAAGTGATGTCTCTGTGTGCAAGGCTTGTGCTCCACTTTAATCTTCAGTTATTCTCATCTTGTTCTGAGTCTCCACAGAGAGAGGCATTTAAATTCCAGAGGCTGGAAAGCCACCCTCAGGTTGCTTCCGTGCTGAAACCTGCACACTGAAGCTGGGTTTGTAGGTGTATGTGTTCCTGTACATAAGCAATAATCAATCCCAATAAAAGGCAAATTTAGATATTTCTGCAAAGTGTCTGCTGAGGCTTTTTTGGTTCTGATTGAGTACAAGAAAAATGCTGAGAGATCAAATGGATTATACATACAAACGGCTTGAAAACATTTTGTTTATAACTTATGCAGGTTATTTTTGCTTATATTTATATGCAATTGATTTTCTTCTGTTGATTATGGCAAAAATGATGCATGATTTTGTTCAGCTACGTAAAGTGATTGTTGTTTGACAGGTTCTAGAGATCACTGCAGGATTATGTGGCAGTGGGTGTAAATTAAAATATTTAAATTTTTTAAATAGATTTGCCTTGCTCCTTGAGAATTGGGGGTTCTGAATGCAATACAGTATATACAATTTTAACATTACTGCAATATGTATTATATTGCTTAATGCTGAATCCTCTCAAAGAAGAAAATCTGAGCAGCAGTCATCTGTTATCAGATTCACGTATTTTGAAGAGACAGTTAATAGACTATCGTATGTGATAGCAGAGGAACTGTATGCAGAACAAAAAGTAAAAATACCTCATAAATTCTCAAAGATTAAAAAGAATTTGGATGAAAATATAAAATCATTGGAGAAGATGATGTAGGTATCACAGAACCAGAGAATGTCTTGGGTTGGAAGGGACCTTAAAGATTACCTTGTTCCAACTCCCTTGCTGTTAGTAGAGACCTTCCACCAGACCAGGCTGCTCAGAGCCCCAGCCAGGCTGACCTTGGACACATCTGTCATTGTCATTGTCATTGGTATTTTTTTGGCAGTAAGTTTCAAATACTGTGTTTATGAAAAAGGAGAGGAAACTTGAGGAACTGGCCTCTGTTTCTACATAATTCCTCTATTCTCCTTTACCCACATAGGGAGCTTTTGTTTATTTTCCCTGTTGGCATTGAGATGGATAGTGTTGGATTTACTAAGGGGGAATGAAGATCATATAAAGGCCACATAAAAGAAATTACCTATAAAGCTTGAAAATAAATTATTTTTTTTCCGAGATATTATCACCCAGAACAGAGATATGGAATTAAAGGATGGGAAATTTAGGTGGATGTCAGGAAGTCTTCAATAGCATGAGAAGATCCAGTGTCTTAATAATTGCTTTTGAAAGGTGTGCTGCAAAGATCATATAGGCAAGAGATTCCAAACTGTTTGTCATTTTCTCTTGCAATTTTTGTACAAAGAAGAAGAAAAATACTGAAGTGGGAAATTTATACGTGTTTTAAGCTTATGCAGAAATTGACCAGAGGCCCAAATTTAAAGATTTCAGAGCTGTGAACAAGAAATGAAATGTTACAAGATTTATGAGGGGTTGGAGTTCAGTGAATGTGCGTTTTAAGAAATGACTTGCATTTTAATGAAGTGTATTACACTTGAGAGGCAATAGCTTGGTTATCCTTTCTGAACAATGACTTTGACTGTGTGCGGCTGTCAAAGAGAGCTCATTATACCAAAGAAGTTATAATTCAACTCTATAGATTGATATGATGGCCTCCAATATATGCTGTGCTTCTAAAGGCAATAGGATCAGCAGTGAGGGGCATCCAAAATGGTAATTGCTTGTGGGAAATAGCTTCGTGGTTTCAACATGCAGTTCAAAGGGCTTTTTTTCAAAAAAGGAACTTTTAATTCAGATCCTATCCTAAACCTCAAGGCTACCCTACAACTTTTCACAGCAGCTAAAAAAAATTGAGTCTGTCCTATTGTACAGGTTGAGAGAAACATTTAACATGTTTGGGAGCAGCAGTTAGTAATTTCCATTATCTCCGTAAATAATGTGAATTTGTTTCTTTATATGTTTTTCCTGGCTTGTGAAATTCCTGACTACTCTCTTTGCCTGTTTGTTTCAGTGGTTAATGCTGATTTGCTAAACTTAGTCTTAAAATCAAATTAAGACTTTTTCTTCTTTTTTTTTTCCTTAATAAATTCCATAAAAAAATATTTTCTCCTCTCTTACTGCTATTATCACCCAGGCAACTTTAGCTTGCTTGAATTCTGATTAATCACCAACTATTTCAGCTTTCTGAGTAGACACCTGCAGCTGGATGGATATGAAAATATGAACATGGGTAAGAAGATCTTCCCATTTACACCTCTATTTCCAAAGAGCTCTTCTCTCTTAGGCGAGCACACAAATCTGTTGCAGTGATATCCCCTGTAAAATAGCAGTGTAGCAAAACGGTATATGCAAGATTAAACAAAACACTGCTTGAAATTCTAATGTCTTCATAGTTCTGAGGTTTTGTTTATTCATTCAGACTTATTCTTTGTATAGCAAACTCCCGCTGGGTTTTTTTTTACCTTCTACATCAAGGAGTTAAAGGAAAATCCTACAACTACAGAACAAAACCAGGCTTAGTTCATATGTTAATGAGTCAGGATAATTGCAGCTTTCCCTGGGTAATCTTGGTGTCAATTATTCATGAATGGTTGACAGCAGACATGACATTTCCAACTGTCAGCTTTCAGTCGTTCTGTTTACAAGTAAAAAATCCTTAAGGATGAAACATTAGATAGGAGTTAAAAATTGGGAATGTTTTTTTTTTTCAGGAAAGATGGAAAATAAGAAAAAAAAATGGAGATACAGTGAATTTTCTTCATAAAGTGCAGAAAAAGAGCCTGTTCCTGCCAATATTGTTCACTATATTGTTGGAATGAAGCTGTTGCTCAGGTATTAGGATCCACTGAGCTCCAAAATCTGTACTGAGCCTGAAAAACAATACCATGTACCTTCATGGCACACAGATGGTGCTACCCCATTATAAGGGGGAAGAACCATGGTTTGCTTCCCATCCTCTCAGTGCTTTGTTCCCATCTAATGCAGTAGTTCGTGTCACCAGTAGCACATCTGGGGAATACCACCAGGCTCCCTGCTTCAGCTTTGCCCACTAAATTCCCGTGTATCTTCAGGTGCATTTGAAACAATCTTTTCATAGAATCATTGAATCATGGAATACCAGGTTGGAAGGAGCTCTCAAAGGTCGTCTGCTCCCAACTTCCTTGTCAAAAGCAGAGTCTAGACAAGATGGCCCTGCACCCTGTCCAGCAGAATCCTCTAGGTGCAGTGTCCATGGCAGTGTCCACCCACGCACAGGGTGTAGCCCTGCCCCTGTGGGCCTTGTGGGCCGAGAGGCTGTGCCTGAGACTGTTCTTATATCTCTGAAGAAATTAGAACATATGCAAATCCTAGGACCCTAATTGAAATCAATTGACAAGAGTACAATAGGGAAAGACATTTAAGTGCCTAAAGATGCAGATAGTTACTTAGTGAGCTTTTTCAAAAGATTCTATACACCTGACTCACATTATGAAAAAGTTTAAGGAGTCTCAGTCCATTAATAAGCTATTTTAGTTTTTAAGCCTTTATACTAATTTTGAGATAATGACTGTTTAAGAAAATTCCCACCCAGGCTGAACATTTACATTTTTTTCTAACGGAGTTATTTTTCATTTGAATACACATATTTCTTAGCATAACATTACAGATATTTTAATTCCTTTTTTTTCCTAAAAAAAAGGGACCAGAAAGGCATAATGGAAGAACTGGGTTTTAATAATTATTAGGGTTCCTTGAGTAATTAAAGTTGTTGATTTTTAGAGTGCATCAAAATTCAGTGCATAGCACTGTTTTTCCAGAAATCCAATCTCAACTAAAATGCAGCACCTCAGACATGGACCCAATTCTCCGTATTTTTGTAGCCCATCTCCCCATATTAACTATAATTTTGCAGTTTGCACTCATAATTCACTCAGCTAATCATTCATGGTTCACAAAGTCTGGTAGCTTGTATTAACACTGGTCCCTCTGGACTCATGCTTCTTCTACAGTTTCAAGACATATTAATCCTCCATTTCATTATTTAATTGACAATTTTCAATTTTTAGATTCAAAAGAGATATGTGGAATTTACCAAAAGCAATGCTATTTTAATACTTTATTATCATCACCAACTTGTCCATGTTCATAAAATCTTGTACGGTATGATTTTCATCAGTCCTTCGAAAATATGTTTTGACTTGTCTTTTTTTTTTGGGGTTTTTTTTTAATTCAAAGATGCAGGGAGATTTGGGGATCTGTTCTAAAGGGGAGTTTTCAGCATAATTGCTTACATGAAAATAAACTGGTTTATGGGGTTTTTTTACTAGACAGGAAGTTGCAGATAGGAAAAGATCTTAAAAATTGTTTAAAATAATTCAGATGGACTATACAGTAAAATACTTTGAAAATATCTATTCTTAAGCCTCTGAACCTCAGACAGACTTCTTTCCTTTAACCATATCTGTTTTTATACAAAACCATTTGTTTATAGGAAATGTGTCTGGGTATCCACATCCAACCTTAAAGTTCCTCTTGTGTTAATAGAACACACAGCATGAAAATTAAAACTACTCCAAGGTACACGTGGGTTAAATTTGTGTCTCCCAGAACCCTCTTACTGTTTTTACATGTGTATGGAGGTGTTTATAGTCTCATCTTTCATGATGATTTGCCTTTTGAAGACAGAGGGGGAAAGAGGAAGAGAAGGAGCCTCATGTGCGTCCTTCAGATTTTTAAAACATTTGTGTCTCAGGTGGCTGTTGCAGTGTAGTGCAACTTAAACACCCTTGCCAGATACACCCAAACAGTGATTTTATGAAATCCCAATTAAGATGCAGAAGGAAACAGCATTCCATCTTAGAAAACTCAAAATCTCTTCATGTTGATAAAACAAACTGCTTTCCTTGACTTCTGGTATTGATTGAGTGACTTCTAAACCACTTGATAGTCTAAAAGTATTTCACATAAAGGGCAAACATGACCTCTTGCCATGATTATGTTCCCCAGACACTTATTTCTGTTTGCATGCACAGACAAGCAGATACTGTACTGACTTTTAAAAATGTTTCAGAGATGCTGAAAAAAAGGGTAAAGTTTCCTATTCTAAATTAGACAATAATATTAAAAGCATCCCAAAAGACAATTGAGCAACAATTTTTTTACTTGGAAAGCTTTCATTTTCAAATATAAAGCAAATGTAAGTAGTATGAAAAGTAGTCCAAGGAAAACTGTTCATTTCATTTCGTATTCTGAGCAAATCATCTGTGATTAATCTGCCATACAAACACCTACTATCACCTTCTTCAAACTGGGAAAAAAGTTGGCTGTCTTTCACAAGATTCCCCATTCTTTAAATAAGCTGTACAGTGAAATCACTAGTATCCAATAGCAAATGATGTAAACTGCTCAAGAACCACTTGTTTAAAAGGTTTTACAGTTTCTCTTTAACAATGATGAAGTACTAGTGCACAATAGAAAACTCCTTTTTGTACCGTCGTGCATCTAATTTTATATTTCTTATGACTGCCTATTCCTAAATTTTTACGGAATTTCAGTTCAAGGTACCACAGAAAATTTCTAAAGCTAATTTCTGTTTCAGTCTTTACCTTTTATTTTATAGACTGTCTTTAAGACACATTTTGGCAAGAGCCTATGATCACCCCTTTGAATAAAACACTTCTGGTACACACACAGTACTTCTTGAATTTGTTCACAGCTCACACAAAGGTTTTTAACTGAATATATGGGGCTTCTGAAAGTTTCTTTATTAACACATTTTTCTCATGGTGTCCGAACCAATGGTTGCGTTATTATTTATGACCAAGTAAATTATTGTACAGAAGTTGAATGCTATCAGTTGTTACAGTGTCCAGAAGAAAGGGTCAGCTTTATCTCCCAGGCTCTTAAATTAAAAGATAAAAATAAGTAAATCTAACATTATTTTAAAAAGCAAACATACTTCTTGCAAATCAACATGCAAAATCCATAGAATTATGAATTTCCTGGGTTTGTTTACTATGCATTCAAAGTCCCTTATTCTGACAAGTTGGATTTTTTTCCCAGAGACTGTCAAATTAGTAATTTGTTTTAATCACAGCTAGGAGATGATAGGGAGAATTGTTGTGGGCTTAACAAGGCAGGTTGCAATCCAATATATACGTATGGCAAAAATACATATTCATATAATATATCATAATATAATTAACATAATATAATATCATTAATATAATATCATTAATATAGGGATTGTAAAAGAGAAGAAGCCGTATGCCAGAACCTGGAACCCTACAACTCTGGGTACAGAAAGTCTGACTGCCAACAAGTCCATGTAGGAAAGTGCTTCACTTTGGAAGGGGAGGCTGTAGGGACAGTCCCTATTTATCTTACACATGGGTCAGGTAAAACCCACCCTGAGGCTGTCGGTGAGCTTAGATTCATGATTCAATCAGATTTTTATCTTTGTTCTCCGTCAAAACTCCTATTTCAGTAAAACACTTAAACATTCTGGTGTCTCTTGTTCCAGTCCATTACTATTCTCCACTGTTTCTCCATGTTTTAATGCATACTTTTGTGACTTCTGTAGGAAATTTGGCTGTATTTATCTTATAAGGCTTATTTCTGAAGTGACAGTGAAGTAAATGAGGAAGCAAACATGTTTGTTATTCCATATCAATCCCCTTCATGACCTTTTAAGTGTGTAAAAATCCTTTCTGAGTAAACATTACTGCTGTGTCCCTGTTCTACCACACTGCCAGCTCACCCTGCTGGTCACCTCTCATATTCTCTAGTAAGGAAACATCCCTTTGCCTTGGGTCTGCAGAGCACATCTAATGATGACCTCAGATTTTGAATCAGTTCTCCAAGAGCAGGGTTTATGTTATAGTATGCAGCAATTTAATATTTTATTGTATATTAATTATGCGCTATGTTATGCTATTATAGATAAAATCTGTCAGAATCATAAAAATTTAAAAGTTAACAACAAGATAGCTATTAAAATATAATTTGAACTATAATTTCACTGGTTTAGTGCAAGCATATTCTTATGTACTATTTCTTTTTGCAATTTCAGGGGCTGTAAGATGTCAGGAAAACAAGATCTAATAAAATTATACTTGTCCCCAATATATAGTTATAAACGATAATGAACTCATTTACCAAAACTAACCAATTTCTTTGTATGATTCATAAAATATCAGATCCCTGCTAATTAATATATGGGTCAAAGTTATTTAGTGAGTGTTGCATGCATGTACCTACCCTTGGACAGCTTGGAAGTGGATGCCATCACGCTTTGGCTGTTTGAAGTGACTGAGGTGGTTTGATTCTCTGCTTGGAAGTGGAAATGCTTTCTGCTAGTACCTGTTCCTAAAGGAATTTGATGTTCTCTGATTTTCATTCTTTCACTGAATTCACCCATGTGTTTGACTGAGGCAGAAGATAGGAAGAAACTTTGGACATGGATCACTCTGTGTTCCCAGTGTTTCTGGGAGCAGAAATCCATACAAGTGTTGGCCTTACTGTCCCAGAGCTAGATTTCCAATAGGATTGAGACTTCTGTTCATTCAGTGTGCTGTTCAGAAGAACTGTTTAAAAATGAAAAAGCAAAATGTCTTTACCGATGCTGTTAAATCAATGACAAAACTCCCATTCATTTCAGGAATAAATCGCTAACCCTCAGTGACCCACAATAGCTGGAATTGTCTGGAAGCTGGAATATTTTCTAATAGGCTACTTAAAGCCTACCACATCAGGTCCTAATGTGCCACTATACATAAAAACCCCATTTTAAAGTCCATAATTACATGTTTATTCAGATTTCAGCAGTAGGTCAAGGAAATCTACCAGCATTGTATAAAGCCTCTGCATTACGTGTACTGTTAAATGTCAGAAAATTTAAGAAGCTCTTAGTTATTATCTCTGTTGGTTGCTTTAGATATACATGATAAGTATTTAAATAATATTTAAATATTATTATAAATTAATTTTTAAAAAACTCAAAAATAGGTAAAAAAAAAAAGTACAAAGGAAATTTGGTTTCACATAACAACATCTAATAGAAAACTAGGCCTAAGGAATCATTTGCATCTCAGATAGAAAGTAAATTTATGCCTTGGTTTTAATTGCAGGCTTTAAAAATTCCTTTTTCTTTCCATCTTTATTCTATTACATAATAGCACAGAGTTGCGACCCATCACTTTTTTCCTTGCTTCTCACTTTGCCATTCACTTCCTGCACTTCCTTTATTCTTTATTATTGACTTTCTCTCGTATTCTCACATCTTCCTCCTATTGTTTATCCTTCTCTCGATGTTGTTTTCTCTCTTTTCTTTAGCATGTGAGTATTTTACACCTGCAAAGTAGCTCTCCTGTGCTGAGTCTCAGACATGGTACAGTCTTGTAAGCTCTTTCCAGTAGTTTTCCATGTTTTGCTTGTTCTCCTTTATGTGTAGGCTTCTTTGCAGCTCCCCTTCATGATCACTTAAGCCCACGCTACATATTTTGCCAGGGAAATCAGTAAGGCCAAGGACAATTTCGTATGTTAGTTCCCCTGTACTTTTGCTGTCAGAAGTTCACATTAAAGAACCATTATTTTTTTTTTAAGTGGTAATTACTGAGTGGTGAGTATAGAGCAACGAAACAGTTGTTGTGAATTGCTTAGTTAATTATACTTTGAAATGAAATTCTAAGCTTTTTGCACTATAAACATTGTGTTTCTTTGCCAGTGAAAAGCAGATAATTTTAGAGATAATAGTGGTAGTAGCTCCACCTTTGGTGTCCTGGGCTGCTGTGGGATGATCATGGAAACTCTGACTGATGCATAGCAGGGCTGTTTCTGTTCCTTACATTGACTTTTTTGTCCTTCTCTGTACTCAGAGCTGTGCTAGTGGAATCACATGGGGAGATGGATCATGGGCCTGGTTTGCACATCTGCATGAGAAAAAAAAATATCAGTCTGAGCCTAAGATGAAGTAACTTGGCTGTTGGTTTTGGCAAATATTGGGGATGGACCAGTGCACCTGAGGACAGGGGAGAGAAGGAGGCAGATACCCTTCTAAGAAGATACCCACCTTTATTTCAGTTTAAGATGACCATAAAACCTCAGCATTAGGAATGTTTTGTTACAGAGCCATAAAACTGCAGTATTGCAATGGCATAATTTATATTCACATATGAAATGTCTTCATTAACTTAATTAATCTGCTTAATATATCCAGGAGTATTCAGAAAGTGACAAAACTGAGCAACCGAAGCAGAATTTCTGTTGTGCAACTATGTACACGTTCCCTTCCTTCAGTGAAGGAATAAACCACCCTTACACAGCCAGTCACAACAGATCAGCTGAGGGACACCACTTCCTAAAACACCTGTCATTGGTTGTGGTTGACTTAGGAGCTGCTCCTGTTTTATTTCACTGAGTGGTCAAATGGATTATTTGATGTTTATACTGATGGGTGAGCAAGCTGCTCCTTGCACCTGGCTTCTTGAGGTTTGGACTATAAACATTTTTTAATACCAAGCTGAGTAGAATATATAGTTTAGAAGTTCCTCCAAAAAGTGAAAAGTGTTATTTCACCATACCATGTAGTATTTTAAAAATATTTGTAAGGCTTTCACTTAAATTGAGTAAGTGCTTGTCCTCACAAGGTATTTGGTTAAACGATTCCTTCATTATAAATCATCTGGAATAGATGCTGTATTTGACTTTTGTGGTTACTATGTGACTTTGCACTCCATCAGTAAAATAGATTATGTGCTCCAAAGTTTCCTGGCTCTGGAAATGGAATAATGGTATTTGTTGACTAGAACCATGCTCATGCATCACCAAAGGAAGCTTCCTAGGAAGACTTTTCACTGCGCTGCACATGCAAGACCCTCTGCTCTGACACCAGCTCTCTGGGGAGGTAAGCCAAATTAAGGCAGAATAATTTCCCAGATGAGTAGAGACAAAAAATGCTGACATGTCAGCAGTACTATCATTTAAGTAGAAGTAATTGTTGATTCCTAAGTTTTTCCTTTACTGTTCCATTGAGTATAATCTTGCTTTATTCAACAGATGTCTCATAATGCAAGAAACTTGAGTGGCTGCAGCACATCTGAAACAGCCCTTGGTATGTGCAGTAGACCTGAAAGGTCTGTTCTATCATCACTCACACTCCTCTGCCATTACTTGACAGGTGTTTTGATGAACAAGCACAATAGCTCATAAGACATTTGACCAGACTAAAACATCTGTCTTGTGTCTGTGTGGATTGCAGTGCCCACAGAAAGCCTGAAGGGCCACCGTTCTACTCGAGGTTGTAACACTTGCTTTTCAGAGGTAGAAGTGGCAGCATAACATAAAGCAAACTTGAATGAGCTGTGAAATTACAGGAACTGTTCGGTTTACATCTTGTGAAATTATTTTAAAATTCCTCTTGGATCAGATACCAAGTATGTTAAACAAATTTAGGGATTTCTGCACTAGAGGGTTGCTAAAAAAATAGATTGTCTGTTAAGATGCTAACAATATAATGCTATTATCATATTTATTGAGTCTGTGTGACAAATAGGCATAGTTCCAGAAAAGAGGATTGAGAATTAATGTCGGGTTTTTTTCCCACCTAAAACCTCGCCTTCTTTTCTAATAAATTTTAAATTAACGTGCAGTGAAATCATAATTTATACCAGCTACTTGCCTGTACAAATCTGAAAAGGAAGGTGGTCTGTATATATGAGACAATGAGGGATAATTCTGAACTGTGAAGTGAACACTCAGCAAGATCAATTCTTCCAATTATGAAGACAAGCATATTACCCAAACTTGCAAAATATTTACTATCTCTGAGTATTTCTGGCTGGATTATTCTATTCTAATAAGAAACTTGCACATAATAAAATATTTTGTTTTCTAACTTTTCATTCCTCCGTCAGTAATGGATTAGGTTGTAACAATAAGTAAATTAGCACTAGAATTTTTTTACAGTGGCTGACACAAGAACAGCTACAATCCAATGTTTGCTTCCTGTTATTGTCACATTGAGGCCTGTGTGCAGAGCCAAGGTTCCACACACAACTGGACACCAGTTTTAATTCTCCGTTGCTGCTGTTACAAGGTGATCTAACAGCTGAAAACATCAATGCTTTAAAGGATTTCTTTGGTGATTAGAACTCTTTTCCCTAAACTTCATCACAGTTTAAAGGAAGCTTAACATCTAGAGGGAGCAAGACAACTCCACATCTTCAAAGGGTGGTTTTGCAAGCCTGCATACAAAACAGAAAACCTATCCCTGGAATTGATAACCTTGGAGGAACAAAGCTGTACCTGATCTACCTGTCAAGTAGGTCAAGACACCAGCTAGGAAGATACAGTCCTTTCATGATGCTGGAAATATTTTTTTCTAATTAATCTCAACTCAAGAATGAGTCACTGTTTCATTCATATTAAAATAAATTGCTGCATTATTTAGCTTGAAAATATGAGATTCAATATGTGTGTGTATGCACATGTGTGTACATATTTTTCTAATATATCAGTGTCTTAACTCATGATGAAAATGAGAATGTTTTTATTAAAGAGGTGCTGGTGCAGACAGAGGCATGGACATTAACTTCCAGAGTTTCTTTTCCTCCGTGTTCCAGATAAACATTTGTCTTTGAGGCTATAGAGTTTTCTTTGTAAGCTTTCTGAATATGTTGTTTGATACACATAAAAAGCTGTTGCTTTATCAGAATAAACAGACTGCTTATGTAGTGGGCTGAATGAACCTGAGTTACTGGCCCTCTGTAAATAATTCAAGGTATTGACCTCTTTTTCTTGGTTTTTTTGCTCAAGAAAAATGTCACTTTTTTTTCCTCTTTCTAGTTCTTTTATTCTATATTTCCTTTGTTGTTTTTTTTTTTTCTGTTCAGTTCTACCTCTGTGTTCTGGCTGGAGTATGAGGACAGGAGAGGACCTGCTCTGAGGCTACCAGTAAATTAATATTTTTGTTAGGTAAACTGGCATGGACAAGACTAAGCAGAAATATCAAACCCACAAACACAGATCAAGGATCAGGTATAGACAGGGCTTTTTTCTACATGTAGTTGTGTAGAACGGTAAATCCTACCATGTTTATAGAATCGGTACAAAGTAATATTTAAGCATAATTTCAAGGCAAAATTGCTGCTACTAAATTGGGTCTTAAACTGCAATGTGAGCTTTTGTCTAATGTTTCAACATGTGAAAGGTGCTAAGATGTGAGCCACCCTTTATTCTCTGGCTCTCTAAGCCCACCCAGTAGAACACTGGAAACAGCAAGTGCCACACAGGCATTCTCTGTGGTGGTCAGTGGCAGGACTCAAGAAAACAGCATGCAGTTGTGTCAGGGGAGGTTTGGGCTGGATAGTAGGAAAAGGTTCTTCACCCAGAGCACTAGAATAGGCTCCCCAGGGAAGTAGACTGAGTTGAAGAAATATTTGGACAACACTCTCAGGACCATGGTGTTGTTCTTGGGATGTCCTGTGCTGGGCCAGGAGTTGGGCTCGATGATCCTTGTGTGCCCCTTACTACTCAGGAGATTCTATGATTCTGTAATCTGTGGGAATCACTGGTTGTGTTAAACTTGTAAGCCAAGTCCCTTTACTGCTTTCCCAGCAATCACTCATGTGGCCCCGATTCCAGAGGGCTAAAGATAAATCCTGGGTTGTTTCATTCTCCATAGAGTAGAGCTAACTAGGGGGAAAAAATGTTACAATCAAACAAAAAAAAAAAAAACCAAAACCAGGGAAAAAGAATAAACAATCACAAAACAGACACAGTGCTGCTGGGGAAGATGGGCCTTGTTTGTCAGTCCTGAGCAGGAATTTTTACCCTCCACTTGTGAGAAAGACAGAATAGCTGTGAGGTCAGTGGTTGGGAGCAGCACTCCTCCTTTCCCTCCTGCCTCCCTCAGCCCAGCCCAGGACTGACAGGGTTGAGCAGAGCGCTCCCAAAAGAGCCCCTGTGTGGATGCTGAGAGTCCCGCTCCCTCACCGTGGCAGGACGCCTCTGAACTGGTTTTTCACTGTGCCTGACAACTCTTTCCAGCAGAACAAGTGAACTCATGTTCTGCAGCATTTCTTTCTCCCTTAGGATATTCTTTCTTTTTTGTTAATATTCGGTATGTATTTGATCTTCTTGCCTTCACAAGACAATCAAACATGGCTTGTCAGCAGTTTATTAGCAAGAGAGAGAGGAAGGGCAGAAAGGGGTTATATGCATGAGGAAAATGTCAGGTTTAGATAAAAAATTATGAGGTCTGATCCTTCAACAGAGTTAAACTCAATGCTTTAAAATCAAAGCTTTCTGTAATCAAACCATGAAGCTGAACTGATAATCATGCAAACCATTGTTTTGCTTGAACCAGAAGTAAATTGTCATTTCAATGCTTTTCTGAATGCTGCAAGAATTGAACCAAAACAGATTTTTGGTTGCAAGCTAAACACTATGAATGAAAATACACAACTCCCTAGCAGGGGCTTATTTAGTATGAGCCTTATTTGCACTTGATAGGAGCTTCAAAGCAAAGTCATGTCACAGCCTATTCCCCTGTCTCCCCTCCTTCCCACTTGACTTGCAGGCACAAACAGCACAAACTCTCTCTCCAGCTACATGACATTGCTCTTCTTTACTCTGTGTTGGGCCAGCAGGGAGAGGTGGCAGAGTCTCTGTCCTTGGAGATGTTCAGAAGCCACTTGGACATGGTGATCATGCGTCAGTGGGGAGAGGAGTGGGCTAGGTGGTCTCCAGAGGTTCCTTCCAGCCTCAGTCAGTCTGGGATTCTCTCTCAAAGGGCTTATTGCTCCTGGAGATTTATTAAAAGTTCTCCCTGTACAGGAATATTGGCCTGCATAGAGAACACCATGTGGGGAGTAAGGGAGAAAAAGTCAGAAACGCAGACTCTGCTTTCAAACTGCAGAATTGAGAATGGCCTCTCACATATATTTCAGTGTATGCAGTAGAAAGGGCTTACCTGTTGTTGCAACAGGAGGTTTGATTGTAGAATGATTTAAAAGTCTGATCTTGATATACAACTCTAATAAAATCGGTGGAGATATACAGCTCTGACAGTAATGTGTAAAAAGTGGCTGACTGTCTCATTTTAAAATACTGATTTGTATTAGTTTTACTTCATTGGTTTCAAGGAGCTTTTCTAGATTTATATTGATGCAAGCAAGATTAGAAACAAACTCGACATCTGCAACTTTTATATTTATTATTAAGAAATCTCTGATTCTCAGGCTGATCCACTACTGCTCCAAGAAACCCAGTTCCTTTCTTTTCCCAGTCCTGTAGCAGAAAATAGACTTTTTTTGGTAAATGGCAGTCAATGTATTTTCATCACTTTTAATGCTATTTAGCATTTAATAGAAATCTGACCCTCTTAGCCTTGTACCTTGTCTTCTCCCTGCAGCATAAGCATGCCATCACCTGTAATTTCTATAAGTCCAGATCCCAGTACTCCACGTATAAGGATGAGCAGAAATCTGGTGCTTGGCAGCTGGAAAGCATGCCAAGGTTCAGTGCTCCAAAGGCAAAATAATGTTTCTTACTTATTTTGAGTGGTATGAGTAATTCATTCACTTCCACAAGTGATATAGGAGTAAATCTAGAAGCATTAATCTTCCCAGTCTCTGCCTCTGCTTGATGTGCAGCCACAGTCCTCCTTCACCTCTGCACTGAGTTCCTCAGAGCTGCTCAGAAGCACAAGAGGGCTGCTCTTTCTATTAGGCTACCAAGTATTTCAACAAAAGAAGTGAAATCTTCTCTTTATGTTGCTAAGATTAATTTTCTCTTTAAGGAAATTACCAAATAATTCCTAAATACAAATATTTCTGGCTATTTTCTTCCTTTTACACAAAGGAGTAGAAAAGCAAACTTTAATCATGTATATAATCCCCAGATCCTTGAGTGTCTGTTGTATTTCTCTTCATGGCAAAAATCAGATTGAGAGTAGAAAAATAGCATTTTAGAACAAAATAAATCAGTTTAAAATAATGACTCATAAAATACTGAAGCCTGTGCAATTTCTTCTTTTTCTTTTTTTTTTTTTTTAAATTGAAACAGATTGAAGTTATGCCAAAAAAAATTGTTTGTTATATTAGCATATCTACTCTGTCTTCTGCCAAATCTGTTGTACAGGGAAATCATGGAGGGAACGGAGAAAAGAAAGAAAGAAAGGGAGAACTAACAGAATTTTCACCATTATAATGTGGAAAATACTAACTAATGTGCAGGTGTGAGGATGTATTTCGGCATATGTGTTGAGTCAATTCTATGGGTTCAGCACAGTTTAAGCAGCTCAAGAGAATCACTGTGACTGGAGGGGGAAACATTCCCCCTGTCTTTGTGTAAAGAGAAATGATGTTCCCCTATCTACAGATAACTTACAAGTGACTGACTTGTAAGAAATGCAAGTATATGAAACCCAACAAAGTAGTATATTATATTAAGATAATTGCATTTGGTTTTCAATATAAATGAATAACAAATCAAAATATTCAAGATGACCAAACATTAAAAACAACAAATAAAACATGTGTAATTGGTATGAGACAATGTTCAGAGCAAAATGATAATCTAGTAAACATAGATAATTCACTGAATTATTTGATTATTCAGTTTGATTTGATATAATAAGAGCCCAGACTAGAGCCACAGATCTGAATTACTGATAACTAGCTTGAGCAGCTTCGGCTCACGCATGGACTGTCAATGTGTCTCTCAATTCATTTCACACTTGACCTCCTGGAGGGCAGCGGAGCTGTGCACAAACCTACGCTGTGCTTTCTGCTCCCGGACTTTGTTAAAAAGGAAAAACTGCACCAGAAAATCTATATTGAAGTAGTACCAAAACGGAAAAACCTCATGTCTGAAAGTCTTAAAAAAACAGAAAGGAAGGAAATAAATTCATGAATTGAAAGCTCTGCCTACATAAAGAGTCATAGTGCCTCTTAAGAGTAGCACTCTGATGCATTAATAGTCGGGGCAGAAGTTCAGTTTAACTATTGCTGCAGCTTAAGGTACACAATTACATTCTTCAGCGTTGACATTTTCACCTTGATAAGCATAATAATGCCATGCAGATGCAGACTAAAACCCATAATTTCAGCACTCTGCTTCTACTCACGTTGATTATAATAAGGCACGGCACTGAAGCATGCACAATCCTACATTTAATTGTCAGCATAGCCCTTCATTTAAACAAGAAGTTAGTTAACAGGATGCCTGCTCCAACGAGTGTGGGAGGCATTGCAAATAGCTGGGGCTAAACAGAGGAAGTTAAATGTGCCAGCAAAAATGTGCAAAAAGCCGGTGAGGGCCTAAATTCACCTCCAGTTTCTCTGTGGGTCTTGATGCAAATTAAAAATAAAATATGATGTGTTTGTGTTTGCAAGAAAGAACCTGGGTTTGCTGGGTTTTTTTTTCCCTTTCCTTCCTTTGTTTTTTAAACTAGGGAAAGTTCCCCTGCAGTTAACTCTGCATCATTAGGAAGCAGCAAGCCATATGATGACATTGAAAGACAGATTCTTGTACATATAGAAACACCCAAATATTATAAACATGTCTGAGTTGGAAAAGCGAATGTATAATATTAAAAGAAAGCCTATGTAAATTAAGCAAGACAAGAATACTGTGCATTGCATTTTGTTTCCTAAGTCACTTCTGGGAGGAAAAGCAACATATAGGAAATAGAAAATTATTTAAACTGGGACAATAGTCATACACATATATATATATATATACTTTATTCGTACATATATGTATGTGTATGAATCTATTAATTGAAAAATATCCATCTGATGAAAAATGAATATCAACAATACAAAAATCTTATACCTGATAGAATTTATTGTATTTTTAACTTGTACTCTATTGTTGCTTAATGCTTGAAGCAGCCCAAGTTTGAAAAAAACCCCAAACAAACCACATCCAAAACTCAAACAACCAGAATAGCCTTGTTCACATCCACCACATAATTCTCTTCTATGATGCCATAATGCCTTGGTAATATATTTTAATTCCTTCTGATCATAGGAAAAGGAGAGAAGACTCTCAAAAATGCATCATTTTGAAAGGGAAGGGGATCTTTGCCCTGGCTCATTAAATGCTGCATTGTGCTTTCTAGGCATAATTAACAATCAGGCACTACATGCACTTCATGAGATGACATATCCAAAGAGCTGCAGAAGTTCAGTGGCTCGTGGCTTTCTCACTCCAAACCGAGGAGTTACCTTGTGATTGCCGGTGGAAAGGCAGCATATGTCACATGCTGAGCTGAGGAGCTGGTGGGAGGTCTGGCGAGACATCGGGCAGACTCCAGGGCTGCCTCACAGTCAGACCACGTCTGCTCTTCACTGAAGGTAATGGCAGCCCCAAACTCAGCTCACGAGCATCTGGCACTAGACCTGCTGGTTTATTTTGTTAGAAATTTCACGCTGTTGCTGTACTGTTCTCTAAAGCAAAAAAAACGTTGCTTCTCTGGGGTACCCAGCTAACCTGATAAGATGCCCCTGCACTGGTTAAGCAGCAAAGCTATGAATTACTGTGCTGGCTTATATATCATATAAGCCAATGCAAAACTATGATAATGTAATTAGCCCATGAGCTTGTAGTAAATACAGACTTCAAAGCAACTACTGTAGCAGATTTATGCACGTTTTCTGCCAATTTATTTCCAACTCTGCCTGAAACATAACTGGGTATAATACTTCAAGGTCGAATCTCTGCCTTGGATTATCCCAAATGCAGTTCATAAACTTGCCATCAGTTCAGGTTTTGTCAAAACGACTTTTTTTATCCTTTTATATAAATTAAATGGGAACTCACCAACTTCAGTTAAATTTTGCAGATCAGCAAACCAACAGGTAGATGTGGGAGGAAAGCCCACAGGTAACAGATCATGGAATTCATGAGTGATGCTGAGAACCACTCTTCAGCTACAAGCCCTACTCCTGCTTTGGGAATGCTGTGTTGCTGGCCCCGAGGAAAGCAGCAAACTTAGGGAGCTTTTATGGAAGTGCTGCACTGTATAGCACTAGATGTTGTCAACAGAAGACATTTCCCATAGAAACTGTGTTGCAAGGTGTCTCCTGCGATGAGTCGGCTTTTGGTAGGCCAGAATGCTGAGGTGGTAGAAAGAACGGAGCAGCTGGATAGTAAAGTCTCCTCATGGAGAATAACACAATGTTGGTGGTAGGACTTACAATTAATTTTAAAAGTGCACTATAAATTAAGTGCTTATAGTTTTGAAGTGATGTCTAGTGCAATTCAAATGTTGGGTGCTCTAAACTTCTTGAGCTTTAATTAACCACTGCATTCATTAAAAAGAAAAAAAGGTAAAAAAGAAAAGGAAAACGATATTTATTTCGTGGGAGAAAATAGTTCAGTGTGTTTATCTGAATCTTTTAATATCTGTCAACAAATGATTACCAGATCTCAGAGGCAAAAATCATCTAATTGGCCCTTAGCATTTAGAAGCAGTTGAGTGATTGGGAGGATACTGCTACATAAATATTGTCACATAGTATCTTATCTTAATAACTAAATTATATAGCATTTATATGACAAATCATATTGAAGGCAACACACATAAACATTTATTATTCAGAACATGAGGTGAGATGAGACAACAACTAATCCCCACCACAAACAGTGCTTTTTATACATTAATACTGATAAAGTGAAGCAGTCAGGCTAAATTGCCTCTATAAGCCAACTGGCACCTCTGGAGTTGTCCTGATCGACCACAAGAGAGAGTTTCTTCAGTGATTTCATTACATCTAAATTAATTTTACACCACATTTTGTATCCCTACTATGCTCAGAATTATGCAAAGACAGTGTTTACTACTTCTTGTGAGGTTACCTTTCAAAACTAATGATAAAATTTATGTTGAAGGGGCAACACATATAATAGCTTTCTCCTAAAAATCTTGCTACAATTCCTTTGCAGGATGCTGTAAAATCAATAAAACACCATTATCATAATGCAGCTATTTTCTGTGCATTCTTCCTGCGGCTGGTCGTCTCACTTTCCTGTTAAGATTGTATCCTCCTCCTCTGCTTCACTGCTGCTGTGACCACATTTTTCTGTGCTCCAATGTGGGCAAGATGAAATACTGTGCCTAAGTACAAATCTTCCTCTGTCATCTGTAATGGGGCCTAAATAATTTGTCTGGGTTATGTCATCATCCTGGTTAACTCCAAGGTAACTAGAGTATATATAGAGAAGGTCATCTAGCCTTTGACTATGATTGTCTCAGAGTTTTCTCACACCTGTCAGAGTGTTTTGTTCAAGATACTAAGTCTGCCTTAAGTACTGAAATTCCTTTTTCTTTTATATCATTCTTTGTTTTGCTTCCTTTCTTCCCCTTCTACTTACAGATGTAGATACCCATCTAAAAAAATACAAGCCCCATACAGAAAACTTATTTTCCTTCAATACTTGGGGAGGTGGGGCAGAGGCATCCTCATTGACACTGGCATAACGCTGACATAAACCAGACCAATTCTAGGTGAAGGTTCCATGGTGTGAGGTTTCTCATGAGCTCAGCTGATCGTGAGAGACTGTGCCACAAAAGCAACAGAAATACCATAACTGCTGAAATGAGAGGAATGGATATAGCAGCATGTTTCACTCCTCCACTGCTGAACAGTTTGAGCAGATGTCAGTGCAGAGGTTCAACAGTTCTGGATCTTCTACTATTGCTAATACTAGAAGATGCAGTAAAATGAGAAAGGAACATGCTGCTGCTGCTGCTGCTTTCAAAATAAATATTTTTCTAAAAATGCATCATAAATGTAAAATCCCACAATGCTATGTTCCTGAAAAATATTTGAGAACATTTCCTTCTCAAAATATTGCAAACCAAATTAAAAACATCAAAACATTCTTTAATGAAGAAAACCAGGTCAGATGAAATGGTGTTGCAATATGTAGGAAATTCAGTGAGGTATCTTTATCCCTTTTTCACACAGTCAGTACTGCCTGAATCCAAAAGAAATGTCTCAAAATGAATGTTGGTCATTGCCTCCCAAACCCCACCGGACACTTGATATGCAGTTTGTAACTTTCTAGAGCAGAAGGGATAAAATCAAAACTGAAGTGAGTCACGAATCTTAATTGAATTTTTTTAATAGCATAATTTTCAACAGTGATTATTTCACGCTTTCAAATTAATTTGAATACAGCCGAGCTTATGTTGCTACTTTAACCCTCTGTAAATTTTGAGTATATTTGTGATTTGAAAGAGATGTGGGCATGGGGGGTTGCATTTTTTTTTCCTTATTAGCTTTTTAATTGTTTGATTTCTGCATCTATCAATAAATGTGTCAAAGTTACTATTATGCTAATTCAGAACACTGTTTTGTTTTTCTTTTTTTATCTGGGTTATTTTGATAATAAGGAAAATGTTAATCCATTGCCGTTGGAAGAGGAGGGAAAATAAAGACGTTTCAAATGAATACGAAATATTTTTTCTACTGACCGAATTTTGAGTATTGTTTAACTGAGTTATAGTCATTGTATCTGGTTTCAGATGAGAGCGTGACATGGAGTGTTGCTGAGAGAATTAACTCCTAGTGCAACTGCCATAGAGGGTTGTCAACTTTTTTCCAATCTTTCTGACAGCATCTTTAGTAGTAGTATTGTACACTTCTTTCTGAATATATACCATATACTTTCAGAAGAAAATTCAATTTACCTTCTTGAAACATTTTCATATCAGCAGGCAATACAGAGACAGAGAGCAATATTCATGTGATGGGTGTGGCTGCATTTCAACTGGTCTGTTTAACTGACCATATGAGTATATGAAATAATTTTTAAAAGTGCATATTTAAGGTAAGATTCAGCACATCATAAACTAGATAAGATGTCAGGGCTGGTTGGAATGAGATGATCTTTAAGGTCTCCCAACCCAAGCCATTCTATGGTTCTATGAGATATTAATCTGCTCCCCCCCTTCCCCAGGCCGGAGCCACCTTCCCAGGAACCTACCAGCTCTCACCCTTCACAAGCATCCAGCCCCACCCTCCTCTTTCCCCTTCTCTCTCCTCCCCTCCCCTTCCTTCCTATCCCCTCTTATCCTCTTCCTCCCTGTCCCTTCCTTCCTTAGCATTTGTTTCTCATCACCTTTTCATCTGTGTCTTTTTTCTCCTAACTTGGATGACTTCATGTCCTTGTTTTAAACTGCAAGTATAATCAAATCAGAAACTTGCCTCTGTGTTCTTTCTCTCTAAAGTACTTTTATTAAAACTACAGCACGTGGAGCTCACTTTGGGACAGAATAAGAAAGAATCTGTAAAGTGTCCTTATTTCAATATTTGTTTTACCTTGAGAAATGTGTTTTGTCTAATCTACTGCTCTACCTCAGGATTCAGAGTTTTCCCCTTTGTCTTCTAACTTCTCTAAACATTGCTGCTGTCTCAGTCTTAGCAGATCTCTATAGAAATGAAAGAGTGACTGCTCAGTTATTTCCCACATGACATTAGTTTTAGATATTCTAAACCTTGGTCTATTACAACATACCTGAGCTCTCTCACCTGTTTTCCTGTTCATTGCAGCTTAATTATTACACTCTTCAAAATCAGACAATTAACACAATTTCATTTCATTTTTTAGGTATTAAGAATGCTTGCAACAGAATTAGCTAAAATTAGATTGTAGTAACTCAATTTTCGCTTCTAGTCATTTGGGAGGCTTTTTTTTTTTTTTTTTTTTTTTTTTTTTGATAATTCATTAAGAATTAAATTATGCTTATTTGTTCACAACATCCCTCTGGTCTTTAATATCTTGAAATATATTAATCATACCCTCACCTCCAGAGAATTAGTCCTTGTTTTATGTGAGTTTCTCTTACTATTCTCTAGACCCTGGAAGATAATGATCACTTTTTTCTGCCCATTTTTGTCTCAGTTCCAGTCAAGGACGCTGAATTTTGGTTTTGGAGAAGGGACTTGTGCTAAATTACTATCACGGAAACAGAACGTGCACAGCAGTAACTGAAAAATCTTGGAAGAATTTGGACAAAACAGGCATTCAAGCTTTGGCTCAATGGCTTTCCTTTTAATGAACCCAGTTCTCAGATATTTTAAACCTCTATGTCAAAGGCTTTTGGCCTTTGCTTCAGTTTATTGGCTATTTAAGAAATTTGCATAAAGGCATATGGTCAGACTTTAAAACAGGTTGAGGTTAAAACTGTTTGATACAAGTCCTTGTGATTCAATTGTTCGTTTTGTGGGGGTTTTTGGTTCTCTTTTTCTTTTTAGCAAACTGCACAATTTTTCAGATATTGCTCAGAGATTGAGAAAGATGTTCAGGAACGTGCCTGCAGTCCTTTCTGGTTTTTTAGAATTACTTTATTAAATACTTACCATCTTGTTATAGTCAGAGCTCTGAAAATACCTTATTCTTCACAATAGTTATTCTTTATTTCACTTTCTTTTGTTCCAATTTTATTCTCTTGACTTTGCACTCTGAGTGTCTTGCCTTGCCCTCTATCTTCTTGTTTGCTTTTTCTTTCAATCAGCTTCATGTCTCTCATGCCCTTGTGGAAAGCACTTTTTTTCCTATACTGAGATTGGCTTTTTTAGCCTCTCAACATAAGCTCTCATTTTAATTTGCACAGGGGTACTGCCACTCTTTTTGTGCTAACTAAAAGTGAAATGGTCATCATCCAGTTACAGAGATGCTCTAACACTTGTGACCATCCTCACATACTCCCTGGGAGAGCAAAATATTTCCTTATTTTCCTTTTGGAGAATGGAAAAGGGTTGCTAAACCAGCCTTGCTTCTGGGACAAAGGTACCAACTAGAGCTCCCTGTGCTCAGTTTCCTCTGGGATGCTTAGGGCAGAAATGTCAGTTTAGGACCAGCGTGGCATCTTTCTCCTCCTAGAGTTTGCCAGGGAGCCCATCCATCCCAGCTGGCCTGTTTCATCTCCAAGTGAGCCAGGCCAGTCTAGTGTGACACATGCTGTTGCTAGCAGGTTTTCTCTTAAGAAACTGGTGGTATATCAGCTATGAATTTGTTCCTCCAGTTGTGCTGGAAGATCAATAAATTACAGTAAAGGCAGATAAGAGTCAGTCATATCTTAGACTGGCCTGGCTGTTTCTTCTATAGCGTAATAAAACTTTGATGAGGATGAATTCCTGTTGTAAATTTACCATGGCCTGTTCAAGACAAAGCAGAAAAACAGAGCTTTTTAAAAATAAATCTGTTCAAAATGTAGGCATATTTTAGTTTGGTAAGAACTGAAACGGAGCTGGCACCTTCTTATTACCTTCTTGCGTTATTATGCCTATACTTGAAATAATTGATTGCCTGTTTACCTATTACTCCTGACCTCCAAGGTAAACTACCAAAAGGCTGCTCAGATTAAAAAGTTCTATTGCATCAGACACTGACATTTAAAACACAAGAAAATACTTAGATACACCCACTTTCTAATGCAGATTTTCAGACTTAAAGCAATTATTCAGCAAAGGAGAAGTATTCCTATGTACTACAGAGAGAAATTTTATAAAGAGTTTGAGTTAGCAAAGCTGATATAATGCACAGCATGACATTTATGTGATCAAAATTTGTTGTGCAAGACATAATGCAGCGGCAAAAATAAACATAAGGCTGTATGCAAATGCTTTATTTTCATATATATTATCCAATATTTTTTTCCAGGACCAACCAGCAATCTTCCACCATTACCCCTCACATCCTGCTTCTTTTCCCTTCTGCCTTCCCTTCCCCCACATACCCCCACCTCCCTTTTCTCCTGTATTAACTCCCTCAAGCAATTCTCCTTTTAGCTTTGTTGACAAGCACTCACCAGCTCTCTCTCGGAAGGAGAAGTTGCACAGGCATTAACTGCAGTGCTGGGAAGGGGAGCTGCAGGTAGTTTAAGAGCACAGACCTGAGACATCAAGTCACAGTAGAGTTATAATTGAGGTGATACTGGCCGATTGCTCTTTTGGCTTCTACAGAAGGTAGGGGTCAGTTTGCTCGTTGCAGACGCACCAGCTGAAAAAAAATCCCTAAGAAAATTAATTAATTGTGTCTGGAAGGTTGTTTCAGAATTTTAAACTCTAAGATTTAAAATTACTCCTGTGGGCACAGATGGAAACAATGCTGTCACTGCATTGGCAGTGGCACTGGTTGCCATTGGTAACAGATTGGGCCCAGTAATCAGACTGGACTACTAATGGCTGCAAGTACACTTTGCCTAACCAGTACTGGCAGCAGGCTTTCCTCACAGTGATAAATGTACAAGCTGTGACTTGCATTTCATTTCCAACCTTGGCAAGCTAAAAGAGTCTGTTAATGAATGAAGACATCTTTAAGCATGCGGTTGTATGCCAACAGCAGTTGGTAATCCTTCATATCCATCTTATTTCATTCCATTTACAATTCCACTTGTAATCAAGCAATAAATAAACTACTGATGCTTGGCCAGCAATACCCACATGACCTTAGAAAATGTTTGAAATCTGAAAAAAAGAAAAATATGCTTGTCACTAATATTGCTTTCATTTTCACTTCAACATGCGGATAAACAGTGCGTTTGAAAGTCATTCTGAAAATAAACTGCAGCAAACTTAAACAAAACTTTTTTTTGTTATTAAACATGATGTGCAAAAAAAAAAAAGCCTTCTGGAAATGGCTATTAAGACTAACATTCAGCATGAGATATTTCTGATACAGCATATAAGAGATCATATAAAACCCAATAGCAAAATTTCAGTAAACCCCAGAGATTTATTTATCATGATATTGACACTAAAGAGGCTGAATTTACTGAAAGCAGGAAACCTTTGGCTGATTGTATAATTCTGAATATTAAAGGTAAAACTGTTTCTCTTCTTTTGTGTTAAGGAGAAAGCTAAGCTGAGTAAATAAAGATATACTAAATTTCAGTACTCACCCGTTAGTCACACTGTGTTTGATATATTTTGTCTTTTCATTCGGCATGTATAATCTCTAAGGGCAAAAATAAAAGTATTTTCCCATTCCTTCTTTCACCTTGAAGGAACTGAGTTGCTGCCATTCATTTAAAGCTCATCTGTTTTTTGACTAAGGGAAATAATTTAGCAATTATTACTGCTGCTTTTCATCTTGCCGCACAATTCGATTTCACAATCCTTCTTATAACTTCATTATTATTTCTCCCCATTTTATAATTCCATCAATTAAATAATGAGCAGTCAAGAATTATTGTTTTTCTAGCTCTTTATGATCTTTTTTGAAACTTCAAAACTACTTTGAAACTAGAAACCTATTGTTGTCAAATAACTGTCTTAAGAGAGGCTGCAAAGTTCACCTCACATTTGCATTGCAGTCCTTAGTTAAATTCAAACATTTGAAGCACTCAAAAATGTTGCAGAAGAGCTTATGGAACATGGAGGGATCTCTTTCAACACACAGCTAATAACTAGAAATGAGAAAACTTCCCCACCTCTTTGTATTTCAGTAAAAGAGAAGACTTATGGCAAATCAACACTCAGTCTTTAGAAGTCAATACTGCAAGGAACATTCAGGCTTGCATGTTTGTTTTTTGAAAGCAGATTTTAACCTTTTTGATAAAAACACAATCTGTGCTAATATTTTTAAAAACATTTTTACCACAACAGACCACTTACAGGTCATCTAAGTCATGAACATTGTGCACAATGTACACAACAGATAGGAGGCTGATAAATCTTCATCAGGCTGTTAGAAGAAAATCACCAGAAGCGTGTGCAATTGAGCTAAAAATAAAAATTAGGGATATAAAACCTAAACTATAGTTTATGCAAACCCTAAAGGAACTATTTTTAGGTACAGTCAGCTCAGAAAAGAGCTGTTAGCTCCTACATCTGTCTTTTTTTATGAGCTTGAGCAAATCTGAATAGATTTCTTACCTGCTAGGTGTTTGTTTCTCCTCTCCATAGGCACATAGCAAGTATTAGTTTCTTTCTGATTCTTTTTCAGATAGAAAGAATCAGTAAAAGTGTTTATTTCCCTCACTTGCCATCATAATCTGTAAATTTTTCATAGAAGTATTTAAATATTTTCTGTAGATGAAGTGATGGATAGGCTACTACTTCATCTGCCAGACAGCTAATAGAATGAGGGTCTTCATAACTTATTCTGCCCTGGAAAAGATTTCTGATCAATCCTCACAATGTAAAATGTTTCCATAATTGGAAATTTTGGCTTGATAAAGCAGTGTTTTTGTACCCAGGTGAAGAATAAGGTTCACTGCTGAAGTTAGACACACTCATAACAGTACCCCCAGCTACAGGCACTGACATTAATGTTGATTTGTTCAGGATATTTGGTGGGTTTTTAGTAAAAATGTGTGAAACAGAAAAGAAACTTGGGATTGGTTTTTTGGTTTCTTTTTTTTTTTTTTTTCCCATTATATCCAGATTCTTTTGTGTTTATGATATTTAGTAAATCTCTTGATTAATCACAGTGCTGAAAAGACACATTCTGCTGCATTTAATGACCCTTAATGTTTTGATCCAGATTCCTAGGGATACTGAAGAGATACTGATGGAGAGAGAGACAGAGAAGGAGAGAGAGAAGGGGGAGAGGGAGAACTCATTAGGAGGTAAAAAAAATAACTAATTTGAACCAATAGGAATAAAAATAACAACAACATTTTGGCAAATGTATCAGTTTAAGTGGGGTTCTAGGGAAATGTGTATTCCTCTCAATTTTTAGTGTACAACTCTGCCTGTGGCAGTGTAAATACATTTTGTTGTACAAAAGAGAAAGTTTGGAATTTGTTACTATATAGCTTCTGCAACTTACTGATAAAAAGCTGTCCATCAAAAGGATTGGTGACGCGTATATATCATCTCACTGGCCACCTATTAACAACACAGATTGATTACATGAAGAGTGTAGAAAGATAGCTTATCTTCGAGCTGTAGAATTTTATGTGACTGACAAAGAGAGGGGAATTCAAAAAAGACTTTTGCCAGGCTTGAAATGGATCACTCACTCCAGGGATTTTTCTGTGGACTTGCAGTGTTGACCTGAGTTGAATCAGTTCATCTTTCTGAACCTTTGCTCAAACAAAAGGAAGAGAATAATAAGATCTGTTTAATGTAAATTTTAAGGACTTTATTTTTAAGATTTAAAATTTAGGATGTGGCCTTTATTCTGGCAGTGTCTTCAGGTATTTGTGACCTTCTGGATAGAAAGTATATTGTGAAGTCAACGTTCCTCAACATACACATTTCCTCTTAAGATGGACTTTTTCCCATGATCAGTAACAGCCTAGAATGTTGCTCTTAAAA
The DNA here is from genome assembly GCA_013398115.1 of Falcunculus frontatus. Classification (NCBI taxonomy): domain Eukaryota; kingdom Metazoa; phylum Chordata; class Aves; order Passeriformes; genus Falcunculus; species Falcunculus frontatus. The sequence goes on from VZRV01007590.1 coordinate 90,723, forward strand.
TGTACAGTGAGCCATGAAACCTCAACTAATCTATCAGTTAAGAATGAGCTTTTCACATTGAATTATTCTATTGATTTCCCTTTCTGAAAATTTACTAGCTCCTTTAATATATGCTGTATGTGCACACTCCAAAATCAAATTTGGCAGGTTTCATCAAGCAACTATAACTGAAAGAGGCAAAGTGAAATCAACTTCATCTCCTCCATTCTTCTTTCTCACCCACGTATGCCTTTGTAGTAGAAATATTCTATACGTGCCCTTTAAAACTCAAAAACCTTTGACAAAAGAAAAGCTTTGTATTGTGGCTTAAATTTAGATTGGAAGGTAAGAAAACCTATAAATTGTAGAGGGTGTTTATTCACTAGGAAAAATGGTTTTAGTGGGAGTGAAGGAATTCTCAGTTATCTTAAATAAATTATTCAGCATCAGTTTACAAAAATGTTTATTCACATCATTAATAACTGCTGTAATTTGGAGCTGCTAGAATGCTTTCTCAGATAAATCTTCCTTTCAGAGATCTGACTGTAAATGGGACTCCAAAATGTATTTGCTGATTGAATGATAAAATTATGTTTAGTAGCAACATAGTGACAATGTGAGAATTAACCTCAAACTGAAATAATTTTTATTTAGCAAAATGCTTGCCATTATTTCTATTTTATCTTTCACTTGGTACATGAACACAAAAAGAAGAAGCCAGCTGAGTGTTTAAATATTTAAGAAAACAAAGTGATAGAATACCCAAGCTGTCTATAAAGGTCTGATGATTTTGAGAAGCAAAAAGTAATATCTAGGTTAGACCACAGTGGAAAGTTATTGAGAAACACATTGTGATTTCTATTTTCCAAGAATCTCAGCTGAGCAAGCATTTTAGACTAATTCTTTTTCTAATTAATCTTTTTTTTTTATCTTAGCTGCTAAATAATTTCAAATAAACATAAAGATAATTCACCCCCAAAAAAAGAATAAAGAAAATAATAAACTAGTGTTGAAATTAAACCTAATACCAAGTCCAATCTTTAATTCCTCACAGTGTTTATGTCCAGTCAAGCAGAGTTTCCTAGCAGAATTCAATAATTTCCCTAAATTCTCTTTCAGCATATCTACCAGGATAGGAGATTGCTATCCTTTGCTTTACCCAGGGACCATGGTATCTGTAGGTTTTGGCTCCAGTAAGGGTTCACACATGCTTAAAACTTTGACAGAACCATGACTTTATGTAGCTACCAAATCAAGTGTCCATCCTTACTCTGGCTTGGAGGTTTCATACACATTGCAGGAGAACAATTTAATTTCTAGCAGTGGGATTACAGGATTCACAAAAATTCAGTGCACATGCCTAAGGAGTGGAAAAATGTGCTTCAAATATGGATCATGTCAGAGGCAGACCCCTCTCCCTTAGCTAAGATTCACAGGAGCAGAAGCAAGGTGACTTAACTTACCTGGACTATTTTTACCCACACACAGGCTGACCCATTTATAACAAGACAGCTTTCTAGTTAATTTAATTCCAAGCCTATGCCCCGAGCTTGAGTGTAAGAGACCTGGGTTCGCTCTCTTCTCTGCTTGAGAAGAGCTGAATTCTTACCTTCCAGGAGAATATCCCATAAGATATTCATGAGGGAGGAAAATATTTTCCCCCTCCTATTTCAGCCTGAAAGCTGCTCCACTTTGTGATAACTAATTAAATATTCAGTGCACCAAAAAACCTCTAAAGTTGAGAGCAATTCCTTAGCCAAGGGCTATGGGTACCTCCCTTAAGATGAGTCACAAATCCAGTTCTTGCTCCACTGAAAACCTTGACATGGTAATCAAGGAAACAAGAACTCCAATATTTGCTCTCAAGAGAGTGAACTACTCTACACAAAGCAAAGGAAATAGGACACATTCTCTTTCCTTTGGCACAAGAGTGTTTATTTTAGAGATGCACGTGAAATGTTTTGAGTCTTTTCGCACAAAACTAAAAATTAACAGTGGGACTCCAGCAAGTCAATGGAGTACCCACAGAGTAGTGCCACCTTGGGCTTCCTATCAATGTACTCTGAGCTGGAATAACATGTGGGAACAGTGTATTTACCCACTCATCTAGAAGAATGGGCTTGCAAGTAAAGACGGTTATATAATTTAGAAAATTAATTGTTTTGCTATTTAAATAAATTACTGAGGGGGTTGGAGGTTACAAATCTTAAGGGTTATTGTTTGCTTAGGGCAAAGTAACATTAAAATGTTTAATTCTTTTATTCTATAGTATTAATAACTCAGTGGTAATAATTACCATAGAAATATGCCTTTCCTTAAAAATATGTACTTATAAAATTATTTGTTAATTGCTTAACTGTAGTAATGATTAATAATAAATAAAGGCAATAATATTTCTTTCCTAGGGTTATGATATGTGTCCTTTTAGCAATTTATAATGGATCTCTGGGTTACTTGTTCTAATTAGTGGGTTGGGACACTCTTGTTAAACATGTACTGAGTAAAACCAATCTGGCAAATATGTACTTTATATGACATGCACCATGAGGAACATTCCCACCAGCAGAACACAGAGAACAGGCTGCTCCATCAGTGGTACCTCAAAATCTAATTGACTGGGAAAACCACAGGATTTTAAAGCATTGCAGCCATTTGTACCCAGAAGCTATTTTTCCTTGCTTCTGGGGTTACTATTACATTTTTAAACTGAAGCAGCTTAACAAATGATGGATGACCAGGGAAGCTGTACCGCACTACATGTAGACTACAGGACATTTATTGCTGTAAGTTAAAGTCTGTAGTCAAATCTTAGAAGATAGGAGTATTTTTTTTTTTTTGACACCCAAAAGAAGTCATAAGGGCAAACCAGAATTCCCTGGGTCCTAATGGATGTCCTAATAAAGAAATACATTTCTGCTGGCATGTTTTGGTACAAAGAAACTGTCAACATGGACCATGGCTAACCTGCTTGTGTATTACTGACCAGTTCTGTGGAGACCTTTACAGTGTTAAGATAGAAATGTAACAATGTTAGAGTCTGATATGAGGATGAATATGCCACTACTCATATTGGAATAATTAAAAAGGATGTCCAAATTGATTGACATATGTGTCATCTTGACTGCAGCCCCTTACAGCGAAAAGAAGGAGCCATAAATGAGGAAGAGGAGACAGAGGAGAAAGGAAAGAACAGAGGGAAAGAAAAGATAACTCTTTACTTAGGAGTTAGTTATTATATAAAATGATGAAAAATGCAAAAGAGCCTGGGGCAAGAAGAAATCAAACATAAGTTCAAAGACAAGAGATTGGTCTTATTTATGATTTTTGGGATTTATCTATCTAACAGAAAATACATCAATTATGTGTTATGTGTTACCAGTTATGTGGCTGGAGTTTAAGTGACTGCCTACCTGACAACTGTATGTTTTGGGGAGTTTGGACAAAAAATTGTAAGAGCTTATCCAGGAGAAGAAGGGAAAGACCAACTACTTCATCAGCTACTCTACAATTGTAGCAGAAGAAGTGGTTTCTAAGTGTTCCCATTCTCAGATTTGCTAGATTATTCAGTTTTTCCAAGTGGTTTTATAAGCGTGTTTTGCTTTTATCCCTGATTTTTTCTTTTATAAAGGTTGCTTGTGAGCGGGAAAGTTCTTTTATTGAGTGCTCCACTGGAACATGTTTCCCTGGTCTGTGGAAAAGAGAGCATTTTAAATTTTTGTATTCTTCTCTACAGAATTAAAGAAAAGCTATCATAGAAAGAATCTTACGATTTCAATTTTCAGAGATTGTCACCTTCAATATTAGTTTCTATAAATAAGGGTATATTAAATTCATGGCCTTAGATCTCTATAAGTATGATGCTGAATTGTAAGTTCTACTTTTTTTCCTTTCTAATAGAAATCAATTTTAATTTTCAGCCCAAAATTACTTTTGTCACACATTTGATTAACTGATTTATTGTTCACTGTTAATGCTGTAATGTGACACATCTCATTGTTTAATGTGGCTTGATCATTTAGGACTTCTTTGTGAAGGTGCTGAGCATGCTCCTAATTTAACAAAAACATTTGACCATGAAAACAAAACCTCTATTAATAAAGAAGAAAACTACCTATGTAGTTAACATTTTGAAGTCTCTTCAAAGCCAACAAACAACAGTAATACTTCCTCATTTTAATGGAATCCATACCTAAAACATAAATCTTAAACTGAAATAAACAGTCAGGAATTTCATGAGTTCAACTCTACTAATCTTTTTTTTCTTCATGTGTCACCATGATTCATTCTTTGTTTCTCTAGAAATCTATTACCTGGAAGTAGCAATGTTGAAGCCAACACTGGAGTAGTGCAACTTCAAAATATAAATCTTGTGGAGATTTCAGGAAGACAGAGGACTTTTATTTTATAAAGTAGCTTTCTGAATTTTCTTTAAATTATATATATTAATAATATATATATATACTTTCTTAAATGAACAGGCTTTATATATGAAAGGACTTTTTCAGCCCCCTCACCCCTCATCTTTCTCACAGGGTTGACTAATGTGTTATGAGTGAATTAGTTTACTTGATAAAAAAAATCACCCTTAAAAGAGAAAGAATAGGTTGTTCCTAAATAAGAACTGTAGCTAATTAAATATACGTAATTTCCTTCTTTCATTTTCTTTGGCAAAGCTTCGCAAGACTTAATATTACTTTAATCAATAAATTTAAAATGAAGCAATAAAAATTGAAATTAGTTTTGAAAAATGGAAATTAAGCAAACACTTGCAAAGAATTCTGTTCTTTTGTCAGAATGCCAAAGCAGAAATATGAGTCAACTTTATGAAATTTATTAGAGAACTAGTACAGTTACATGAAAGGGAAAATACGAAATTTTTCTGTTTTAATTATATGCCAAATTTGGTGCCATCACAGTAGTTTTTCTTGATTAAAACATTAAATGGGAACACTACATAGAAATATCTGGCATATTGACAGTTGGAATTGTTGAATGAGCCAGCTATTGAGGCCACTAAAGAGCACTCTCATCTTAATACTGAGCAGTTTGTTCTTTCTAATGGAAATGCATGCGAAACACCTAACAGTAAAACAGTACCATCGAGGGTAATTTCATCATTCACTGAATCATGCAACAATCATATATAGCACAGATACATTTAGGATGTTCATGTAACAATGCAAGGATCGGTGAGGAAAATCTTTAATTTTGCGGGGATTTTTCTTCAACTATTTTTTAATCTATTGATGGCAATAGGGTTGGGTTTTTTCATTAATTTTAGCAATATTTGCCTTTGATCTCAGTACCATAGATTTTTATAACTGGATAATATTAGCAATATTACAATGCAAAGTTGTAGTTGAAATGCACACACTTTGCTTATTTAGTTATAAAACTTAGTAGCCTGAATGTTTTTACAAATCCAAATGCTGTGAAAAATGCATGTCAAATGTCCTGGTTAGGCTTTTATGCAAGCAATATTTTTCCTCAGGTTCTCAGCAATAATTTATCTTTTGTCTAAATCCATGACATTTTTGACTGTTAAGCAGAAGTCTGCAAACCCTTCAGCAATTACCTTCCAAAGCCTAAGTGCACCTAAGAAACCTTTGGATATGTTCTCTGAGGGTATCAATTTTAGGAGCAGCTCCTACCTGAGCATTGTTCCATGCCTGATGCCAAAACACTGCAACTGGAAGTGGTGTTTTCCTTATTAAACAGGTCACTCTGCAGGCAAGCCAACAAGGAACCTTAGCCCTATTTCAGGTGCTTAAAGATCTAAAAACATGTGATGGAACAAACCCACAAAAATATTTTGAGTTCTGTTGGGCAAAGGCTGGTTAAAGAGTTGCTCACCTTGCTGCTACTATCCCAACATGGTGAATTATGGAGGGGAATATTCACATGTGCCATTGGAATAAGTTGGACTGGTAAGGAGCTGGAGTGCATGAGATGAGAGGAGATGAGATGATAAAAGGCCTCACCTTACTTTGACAGAAGCGTTACAGCTTATTACAAAGACTGAATTTTTTCCCTTCCTATTTCCCCCTCTTCAAATGCAAAGCTAAACCAGCCTTTATATCCTTCAGGATGCAGATGCTATGGAGATCTGTAAAATATCACAGAATCACCGAATGGTTTGGGTCAGGAGGAACCTTAAAAATCCTCTAGTTCCAACCCCCCTGCCATGGGCAGGGACACCTTCCACCGGACAAGGTTGTTCAGAGCCCCATCCAATGTGGCCTTGAACACTTCCAGGGATGGGGCATCCTCAGCTTCTCTGGGCAACTCGACCTCACCACCCTCACAGAGAAAAATTTCTTTCTAATCTCTAATCCAAATCTGCCTCCTGTCATGCTCCCTTTTTCTGTCATTAGGTGCCCATGTAAAAAGTTTCTCTATCTTTCATGCTCTAATTCATGCACAATTGCTGTGTTATTACTTGTAATCTCATAAAGAAATGGGTAGACAAGGGTACCGACTTTAGATTAAATTCAGCAACCCGAAACCTAGCAGAGATTCAGCTCAGCGGAACTTCACACCTATTCTTCATAGATTTAAACAACACATAAAATAACATTTGCCAAACATTCCTGGATTCAGCTCCTCCAATGAATACTGAAGGATGAGCAGTAAATCTAACTCATTTTCAGATACCACTTGTGAGACAAAACTGAAGACTGTAAAGGAAAGAAAAACATCCAGGACAGACAAGAGACTCCTTGCTGGGGCATAAACCACAGTGATTTTTCAGACTTAAATTTTCACACACCTACTTTGAGGGCCAAACCTAAAACAAAGGCCTTCTCTCCATCTGACAGATGTCCTCTCTGTGACTCCCTGCTGAGTTACAGGGAAATTTATCAGACTTATCAAGTATACTTGGAGGGTGTATGCATACTCTGTTCTCTCTCACTATCATTTCTTTCTTTCGTGGTTCATTAATTCTGCATATATAAACCCAAACTGATTTTTGTCTATTACTATGACATCTAATAATCTCTTCTCTTGCACTTCTGAAGTCTATATCATTATCACTTTTCCTCACATTGTCCTTGTTTCAGATAATTTTCAAAGCAGCAGTTTTTATCTTTTCTTCCCAAATGCACTCCAGTCCTCTCTTTTTATCTGTATGGGTATTTTCAGCGTTTCCCAGCTAGTTATCCACTCCAAAATAGTAATATGCTGCTCCTGCTCTTCCACAGATGTTAAGGACAACTGAACTAAGAGGTGATTTCTGCATCTCTCTGCTGGCTACAGTACTTTTTGATCTATACCTTCTACCTGTTATTGCCTAATGGCAGAGTTTTCAATCAAGATAATTTTTTAAATTATATTTTCAGTTCAGAAAAGCTGCACCAAGTGGCTTATTAAAGATCATGTGTATTGCATGCAGCTCATATAGTTTTCAAACTAATGTTTAATTCTGTTTGAAAATATATGTCCTCACCACACACACCTGCAAGGCATATTTATCCCACTTGCACCCCGACCCAGATGGAGTTTCACTATTCTGGGATCAGGGAGCTGGCACTGGTTGCTGATGCTAAAAAGTGGAGCAGCAGTGAAGTAGAACAAACCTGATGTTAAAAAAAAAAAGAACAAACACCTCCCCCCCACACCCCCAGAAAAAAAAAAAAAAAAAAACCCAAAAAAAATCAGAAAAAAGAAAACCCCTGACTGTTCCGATACTTTTGGCCTACTCCAGTGCTTTGACCCAAATAACCTGCTCTGCAAATAGCAAATAACTTCTGTGTTCTAAATCAAAGGGGAAAAATAAGCTATTTGGGTCAGAGTACGCAAAAAAAAGGGCCTACCCAAATGACTAGTCTCCCTCAGACACTGGTGTGTGCTTTTCTTGTGGATCTTTTTAATTTGCAATTTTCCCATGGCTCCAGACAGATGTGTCAAATAGATCTGAACATTAAAAACATTACCTAAAGCCACAGTGATTTTTAATGTCTCCTATTAATATATTTATTTTAAATACAACGTTCTGTAAAACTAGCACGGTCTTCCTAAAGGGTCTAAAGCATGTGGATGATGGACTAAAAATAACCCCCTCAGCTTTATCTTGCAATTTCCACCCCACAGCTCACTTTGGTGTTCACTTAGTATAATGACATTGTCTCTTTCCAAAGTGATCAGAAACATCTTGACTTCTCTCCAAATCCAGCTTCTGTTCACTCTGGTGCATTACTCATCACTCCCAAAGGATTTTTTGAGGCTGTGCACAAGGGATGGGATTCAGAACAAAGAGCTTACAAGCAGATTGCTTCAGTAGAATACAATCGTTTATAAATTTCCTATTCATTAAGTTCTACATTCCCAAGAAACGTTAATACTAAATTTACACTCAGTTCCAAGGACTCAGCTGGATCTCTATCATAATTTATAATGACACAGTGAGGAACTACCCCATTATTATAAAGAATGAATTAAAGGTGCAAAACTTCCTCAGAAACAACCAAATCTGAAAGCACTCTCCAATTATGTTCCTTAAAGAATCCATTTGTAATTTTGGCCAACTTGGGAGCCATTTTCAGGAGAAAAATAATAGGTCTGGTTATATCCAGTGATGGAAATCTTCTTTGAAAAGTTCCTCTTTTATACCAATTCTACTTTGTACACTTCATTTGGGACTATCCTGAAGGTCGTATAATTTCATCATATGCAAATGTAATAGACCAAAAACCCCATAATTTAAAACATTTGTTTGAATCTTATTTGCTTGACTATTGTAATTCAGGGTGTTCACAGAGATAAATGACAGCAAGAAGGATCCTATTATTCTGTTCAGGAGGAGAGACTGGGAGAGATATGAGTCACTTGGAATAATGAAGAGAGCTTGAAAATTTATCTGAAAGTAAGCAGGTTTTTCAGGGAGAGGCAATACTCAGAGAGACAAATAGGGAATTCACCGAGGGTGGGAAATACAAGTGATGATTTCAAGGAAGTCACTTCACAAGAATTATAATTTTCCCAGTGAACTGACTTGGGGCAAACACAGCCATCCAAGTCCTATCAACTAAACCCATTTAGAGGGCTCCTGCCCCGATCACACACCTGCCAAAAATCAGATTTTTCTAACCCGTGCTTGAACAGGTCACAGTGATCCCCCTGAACCAAATGTGATTTTTTACAAGACCAAAGAAGTCAGTCTAGATACCAGTGTAAGATATGTCTGCAAAAGTTGTTATAAAAAGCCATTTTGAATGGGCTAGTACCCTGTGATGTGACAGTCTTCACACATCCCTACCAAGGACCCAAGCTGCACAGTGACCAGGAGCAGGACCCCAGTCCCCTCTCCCCAGATCAATCTCCTGCAGAATAAAAGATGCCTTTGAGTCCCTTTACATACCCATTGGACGTGTGGAGAAATGCAGGACTGGCAGTGCTTCCTGGTGTGCCTTTTTCCAGTATCCACAGCACATAATACTGTGTCAGTAACACTTTCTGCCGATGGTGTCCTTTCTTCTCCTGAATCCAGCTGCTTGATCCAGAAAGAAAAAGCAGCATGTGACTCATTTTAAATAAGGGAATTCTACGTATTAGCTCAGTGTTTTCTTAAACATAAAAGACTAAGACTACTTACCTTAAGCAACCTTAAACAAAATAGAAAATAACACCATGAGAAACATCACTCCTGGTTGCATTAATTGCATGAGAAAATTATGTTGCTTGCATACACATATCTGAATTGTTATTTTAATCATCTTAATATTATTAACTGTTTGGAGTACAATATGTGAGATAAACATAGGAAAATTTTGATATCTTGTTTTGAATTGTCATAAATATGTCTTAGCATTATACTCCAGCCCCCTCCCCCCTCCCNTGAAAATGTCTGGAAATCCCTGAATAAAGATTTTAATAATGCATATGCAACAGCACAAACCGATTTCAGAAGACAAGCATATAGAACAGAAAGATCTAATACCTGTGGACCTACAGCATAATTTCCATTAATTACTAGGCAAAATCAGGACTAATCAGAATTAATTTAAAATTCCTGGTATGAAGAAAAATTTAAATCTATAATTAATAATCTATGTTAGCTTCTTTCACTAGAAATATAATTTTCTATACTCATACTCTGCAGTATGCAGTATGTGAATAACTTAGGACAATCTCATCTGGGTTTTAGTTTGCATCTATAACACTGTATTTTCTCAGCAATGTGAATATTAAAATATTTTTTCACATGGATGTGCATGCAGAAATGGATCTGGCAATGACTACTGAAGTTACAATTGTACACCGTTTCACAGATACAAAACTGCTTTCAGATACCCACAAGTTACCGAAAGATTGACTTCAGGAAATAAAGAATTTTATAGAAAAATTATCCTTTAATCCATGCTTAATTTTAAATGCCAGATGAAGTTCTAGTGAAAAGCTGAAATGCAGTTATGGCTTGTGACAGGACTTAAGCATGTTTTCAAATGTTTTCCTAATTGGAACTTTAAGCTCATGATTTAAATCAAGTCCATAATTAATGCAGTCCCTTATATTTATTTAATTGGCTGAGTTTCAGTGGTCTGTGGAAATACTCAGCCGTCTATTCCTCCTGTGACATTTGGTGCCCTTGAGCAATTTACCATTTGTGACCCTGTTCCTTCAGACTGTGAAATGGACAGCATAAGAATTATAAATTTGTCCATAGTATCACCATCACCGTTCAGCAGATTGCTATTCAGCTCCCAGTTTCATTGTACTAAGCAAACACAATTAAACACAGCTTCTTTCACAAAGTAACAAGATAGAGGAAAGAAAGGATGCATTATCATCTCTGTTTTTACAAAATAATTTCAGTGGAATTTGTGAAAATCTATTACATGATCCTCTTCCTTGGCAGATACCCAATATACCTTGAAAGTATGCTGTGAGAAGAAAACTGTGACTTTGGTTTTCCAAAAAGCAAGTGAGCTGCACTTGGAAAGTCTTCAGGTGCTTTTGAAAGATCTGTCCCTAAGGAGCTTGACCATTCAAGACATGCACAGCTGTGTTAGAAACTAAATCCAAGTATCCTAAGTTTTGCTTCATTGCTTTTCTGACAACACCTTCCCCTCCCCTTTCTTTCCCTCACAGCTAAATGCATATGAATTTGCACTATAAAAGGAGTATGAAGTACAGAAAACTGCAGTAATCCTCAAGAATACAATTCAGTGTCTACACATTAGCAAATGGCAAAAGAAAATTACTTCTCATATGTTGCATTTCAGATAAAACAAAAGACAAAATAAACAACAACAAGAAAAAAAATGAACTGGTCAGAAGCAATAATTTTGCAATTAAAAGAGTCGTTTGTTTATTCACCCTCCCCTCATTGACAAATGGCACAAATGCTTTTGCCCTAATCTGCCACTGAAATTCAGCCTCAGGTAGAGAACAAATAGAATTTTCAGCCTGAATGGTGAAGGTTTCCAAGACTAAACAGCAACTAAGGAAAGCTGTTGTGCAACACGAACAGTAGCAGGTCATGACCAGAACGCTGCTACTATAATAAAGATGTATTTAAATGCATTGACATGGAGAAGGTGAAAACATTCAGGAAAAAACTCTTCTAAGTTTTATAGGCAAGAGACCTCTGACTTACTACTTGAGTACTGTTTAAATTGAAATGGAGAAGTTTCCTTGCTCTTCTCCGAAGTTCCAGGGTGTTGGGGGGCTGGGGGAGGGGATATGAACCAATGCACATCTGGAGTGGAGCGTAACTAAAAAACCAAATTAAATAATAAAAGATGTATCATCTTTAAAACTATAATTCTAATATTTGCCTTTAAATAAATCAGTAGAGCAACTAGACGGAAAAAAAAAAAAAAGAAAAGGGGATTTTTTTTTCCCCCTGCTTTTTTTTAGGAAGGTAGTGAAAACACTGCAGTGGTTCACAGGCTTTTTGGTTTAGGTTCATACTGCCTTTAGCCTTTGATTGTAACTAAACACCATAATTTCTGCTACATACTTGTTTCTGTGCATTAGTATGTAAGCAGTACATAATATTAATTGCTTGCAAGAGTAGCCAAGTGCAGAAAATTGAGTTTTCCTGCCTTTTCTTTGGGCAAAGGAATGATATAGGTCAGAGACACAGGCTACTCAAGTCTGGCAGAAAAGTCACTGCACTCTCTCGTGGTGGAGAGCAGAAGGTGTTTTTTAGAGAGACAACTGTATCTGCAGAATCAGTAAGTCTCACCCTGAAAATATAGGAAAAAACTGCAAGGACACGTGGTTTTGTATTATTTGCATATATTTACAAGCATATAAATATTTTGCTCATTTTCCTATATGTGAAAACTTGTGTGTGTGTGTATAAAAAAAAGTAAAAAAAAAAAAAAAAGATATACAAGAAAACACTAAAAAGTCGAGTAATTCTCAATGTCTTTTTACTAGAATGAAATACCCAGCAAATAATTTAGGAACATTCTCTTATTCCATCACCCCTAAAAATTTAAAATAAATTTTCCTTATTACAATATGTGACCTAAGAAGTGCATTAGTTTTTAAATTTTGAAAATAATGGATGCTTTCAAACTTTTTCCAGACTCACATTATTTCATACTATTGAGTATTTCACCCAAATGAAAACCACTGATATTGCAATATTTAGTTTCCATATAGAACAACTTTTCTCAGAGTAGGATTTTTTGGGTTTTTTTTGAGACGCAGATAGTAATATTCCCTCATCCAGTGTTCACTGAAATTAATGAACAATATAAAGAATGGGAAATTACAGACTTTAGATTAAAGCCATTCATTAACTCTGCAAAGCTTTAGATTTGGGGAAAGATAAATGTTTACCAAAACAGAATAACAATTAAACATGCTTGTACTGTATTTGTTCCCATAGTAATTGCTATATTTGCCACCATTAATTAGAGTTCTCATTGAGCTAAAGAAAACCCGAGATCTGTTCCCTCTCTTGGTGGAGTTGAGAGAAAAATACAGCAGACAGAGAATTTTCCCTTTGATGATTTTATAAACAAATTTTCCTGATAAGTTATCTAAGTTTCACCTTCGTATGGCAAAAGAAATTTTCCTTTCTTCTTAAAACGTGATGGATTCCATTACTTTTTTTCAAATGAATTTGAAATTGTATTAACAGATTATTGGATTAAAAATCATTTTATAGGAGTATTGTTGGATAAAAAACCTACCTAGGACTTGCTCAAAGTATTCCAGCTTGAATTTTCATAATCTGTCAGTGAATAGATTGTTCTTTTAAATACATAATTTCCACTAACTGGGAAAAAAATTACATCCCATGAAATCACTTATGCAGATCAAACTTGGAATATTTTGAAGCTGGTATTCTGCCATGATGCCTTATGGGTGCTGCAAAGCTGGTACCTCATTTTTCTGATCTATCATCTTGGCTGGACTCCCAATTTGTCAGCATAAGCCCTCATGCACAAGGACACCTACACTCCATCAAACAGGTGAGTTTCCACGATGTAATGTCCTGCAATCAGCAGTTGGATTTGTAATGATCTAAGATCCAAACATAATTTTCTGTATAAATTTAATGTTTTTTGCCAGATATTTCTCCACATAGTTGTCTTTTTTAAAGTTCACAGTGTTTGTCCTTGCCAGAGTTATACATTGATCTTTTCTGTCCATACACTCTTGCCCTTTCTATCACTTGCATTCACGCACCATAGTCACCCCTGTGGAAAGGTAACCCCTGTCTCTGAGGCATCTGGACACTTTGCAGGAATATCTTCGCTGGAATTTGGAAATGTGAATGAATTGAAACCTGAGCTACTTGGTTGCAATAGTTCTGAGTCCAAATTTAACATGCAGACCACACGTGAAAATCTGTTACTAAGAAATTTTCTATGAATTTTATGAAACAGCTGAAAATGTACCAAACAATGGTAGTACAGATAGTCACTATTTTCTTCAAGTTACTATATCTGTTTCTGGAAGCCATTCATCCTGGTATTTCTGAAGTGTCTTTGAGATGTACTACTGTTCCCAGATATGGAGGACCTGAATCACCCCTCTCAGTAATTTTGGAGTAAATCAGAAATAAAAGTAACAAAATAAATGTGAGTAGACCAATGTGTGATAAAGAATTAAGCCTGACATTTTACATAGAGATAGCTACATTGGCATGTATCAAACACAAATAAAGGTTAAAATATTTAGGAGCTACTTTGAGAAAATTTGCACTGATATTTAATCACCTAAGAGTAAATTATATATAAATGCTCCATGTATTTATTACCTACATTGCTTTACATGTTTGCAAGCATATCTCATTGCTGTGATTTGTGCTGCTTGTCTCCTAATCTGAAGGCACTCTTTTAGAATTTGTGGAGGTAATGCATAGCTCTCTGAGATGCATGTTTTATTCCACAGTATTTTTTGAGTGTACAGTTACTGGAGGCCAACTCACATAATTAAAAATTTGCAGATTAACAATCATTGTACAGATGGCAAGATTGCATTTTTGTGTTAGCATTGTTGCTGATTTCTTGGCCAAAGCTACTGCACACTGTGTCTATATTGAGAGGTGGGGCTACATCAACCTCCTTCTGCTGACGAGTCCATCCTGGTGTTTATGTCCCAATGTGTGAATAAATAAAAGAATTTTTAAATAAAGGAACCATTCCAACCCTCCTAACCTGAGACCGTATCAGAGTGGAAGGCAGATGAGAAGGAAGGACCTGCCTCTAAGGGCTTGGGTATACGAAGGGAAGATGAAAATTAATTCCCAGCTTTGAAATGACCTGAGCTGGTGAGTCTAAATGGTTTATTAAAAAAAAAAAAAGGAACTTGCCAGCTATTAGGAAAAAAAGTGTAGCGACACAGCCAGTTTTAATGTAGAGGCAGATTTCATACAAGTAGTCCTGCTCCTTCTACTGGCATTGGCTTCAGCTCACCAACCTGGCAGATGCACACCAGTGCCAAACGCTGTCCTTTCATTATTTGCAGATTCTCAGGGAGGGGCACTTAATAAATGCTATCACAGTATCATTAAGCAGGGTAGTTATCTTGGAAATGTGATATGCTTGAAAAACATTCCTTCCAACATCCGGTTTCCAAAGGGGAGCTGAAGATTTGGCTCCAGAAGCATCACACCTCAAAGGAAGAGGCTCTGCTCTGAAGCCCAGGTTTTGCAGGGAGCTCTTCCATCCCACACCACCTCATTGATGTACTTGTGGTTAATCTAATGCCTGGACCAAAAGCAACAGAGCTGGAAGAGTGCGGCTCAGGGCCGGAGCTGGTCAGTGCAAAGCTCCTGTGCCATGCTGCAAGGGGAGAGCAAATACGCCCTCAGGCTCTGTGACTAGGTCTGACTCGTTTGGCATGAGGAGATCCATGTGCTGAACCTGCCCTCTGGTTGCTGCCCCATTGTCAGGGCACTGTTCAGCTGGCCACTGTTTCACTCAGCTCAGTGAGTGCACATCGTGCTCTTGGCTTCAGGCACATGTAAACAGCTTTGCAGCTAGTTTCTTCAAGTTCTGTTGTCATGTGAAGATTAAACATCTGAGCAAATAATCACAGAGCCAAAAGTGGCCATTTTCTCAATAACACATCTGTCAGGATGAAATCTTGATCCTTTGTGCTTTGTGTGTGTTTTGATTGCCTAGGGAACTGGCATGCTAATTTTTGCTCAGAGGTTATAATATTGAAAGTCTAGGTTTTGTTTAACAGTCAGGCTTAGCTCTTGGGCTAACATTTTTCCTGGAGTTTCCAACATGATCACATAATTATATTTTGTAAGTGAAGGACACAGTTATGTCCTAAAAAAAGAAGATGTAAGTGTGTTAGTTTGTCAATCAAGTAAAACCGTTAATTTAAAACAACTCACAACAGCTACAAGGGTAGGAAGGATTATTTACTTGTTAAAAGGCAGCTATGCTCATTTAGGGGAAAACAGATAAGGGCTGGATGAAATTTTAATTATTTTGTTTGATTTTTTCCTTGCTACAATGAGAAAAAAAAAAATTCAAAGAGCAACATTCAGCAATCGAGCTTCTTGAAATGAAGCAGGACAAAAGGGCTGTTGATTTTGACTTCATCTTATCCAGCAGTTCAGAATTATATTTGTAGCCCCTGAGGGGATGTCTAGGTTGACTTGTTCAATCCTTATGAATAACTACAGGGCAATACTGTACCAATTGCCATATCAATAACTATTCTGATATTTAGAAGCAGTGGTCTGCATCCCACCCCATGGTACACACCAAAGACAATATAGTAACATCAACATTCCTGCTCCCTCTTTCATGGGATTCTGATATCCCTCTTTTTAGTTTTCCCTGCTGTCATAAATAATTAAAGTGCAACTACAATCAACATCCCATTTCTCCATGCAAATAAGCACTGAGATTTTGTGATGATACTGCTTGCTCCATATCTCTGGTCAATCCTTTACCATCAAAAAAATATAAACTAATCTCACTACTCTGATGATTCTGTCTTCCTTGGGACATAAGTTACCATGTTCTCTTCCCTAGGAATAATACAAAACTACAGATTCCTTGCTTTTCTTTTTTTTACATTTATTTTTAATAACTTTCTTCATAATCTTACTTTGACTAGGGTTTCTATTTCTATTAACAATGGGTTGGCAAAAAGCAGTGTTCTCTCTTTGCTGCCTTTTTAGTTTCTGCAAAGCTGCACAGGGACCCAGTTGTAGACCAGTGTCCCATAGGCAAGAGAAGAATGACAACTTTATCCATACAAGCTAATCACCAAAAATTTTCAAAGGATTTCATCATTTCTATTGCTAATTAAACCTGTCTTTCTTCCTGTATGTCCAGAGACACATTTTTGGAGCCTGCCTGCTGCAGATGCACATAATCTGAAAAAGCTGGAAGATCTTAGTTGCCTTTCCACTGCCTTTTCTTTCAGAGCCTCTATCCAAAAACACCCCCACCTAGTGAGGCTGGAGCCACATCTTCAAAACCTAAACCTGCAGATATTCATTGGCACGACACAAATTAGATATTTCTATCTGATATCAACCTATTCTTTTGTGGACAAAGTCAAACACTGTTGCTAAGGAAGTATCTTAGAGAGAAAATAATTTTATGTTAGAGAAAATAATTTTTTGATGTGCTGGTAAAATTAAATCACTTCACTGAAGAAAAAATGCTATTTATTGTTTGATTATTATGAGTTAAGTTCCACACCATATTTCACAATTCAGGAAAAAAATCAGTTCATTTAATATTGTTTATGTTTGACAAAATCATAGTAAGGATAAACTCTTCAGATGATTTCAAGCTTGTGAGAGATCCTTGAATGATATAAAACTATAGATTTCTCTAAAGATCTAGGAAATCTTAATTTGGATTATTTGATATTACCTAGATTACATGTTGTTTTTTTGGTTTTTTTAAGGAATATATTTTTTAGAAATTGAATAAACCCCATATTTATTCATTGCTATGTCTAGTAAACAAGGAAATTACAGCCCATGTCACATCATTCCAAAACTGCTCTGTCACATCAGGTGTCCCAATGCTATCAATAGTCAATTTTTTACAAAAAGGTCAGACCTCAGAGAAATTTACTCATGATGAATTTGTCTGCCTTATAATGGATTTAATTAATCCAGTAATTACTTGATGTAACATAAAAAAAGGCCCCATTTGAAGTAGAGGGTGGATATATTAAAAACACTTCAAATCAGTCCTCACTGTAACTTTCCTTCACCTTTTGTAAAGCCAGTTCCAGATCATAACACAATTCTTGTTACACAGTTGCTCAGTTTTAGTATTATGAGAAAAACCCACTTCCATGTCATACAGAGGTGACTATTCAAATAAATATCACATGAAAGAACAAAATTACTGTATATTTTCTGCCACCAAGGAAACAATGCACACTTGGTTGGGACCAAGCTTTTGGTCTTTTTGGGCCTCTGTCCTCAAGTGGTCGTCAGCAACTCAGGAATTACACACAGAGCATGTAAAAATCCTTCATCCACTAAGCTGCTCCATATTTCAGGATGTCTATTTCCAGGCAAGTAGAACAGATGGTAAACACTTGATGGAAAACTTTACTTCAGAGGAGTACAATTAGGCTAGGTAGAAAGTTAAGCTCCACAAGCGCCCAGGTATGTAAAGCTTACGTGTTATCAAAAGATATTTTAGAGATAGTATTTGGAAAATGAAATAAAATTATTGTGAAATACTCTACTTTGGGTAAGCAACTTTAAATAGATGTGCTGTACATAATAAAAAGGGAAAATTTGTGGGTATTGACTAAACAATTGGTAATGGCTCATGACCATTTACAACTTTTAAGGCAATTTTCTTTAACTCAGAAACACAAATGCTTCATCTTGTTTATACTGGCTGCCTTGAACAAAGGTTTCAAAAGAAGTAAAATAAGTATCTCCATTAAAACCATCCTAATGCAAGTGAATTTGACTTTGAAAAGGGAGTTTTCAATATAGTATGTGGAATTATTTTTCCCCTGTGCTTTACAGTTATGATGCTGCTTTTCATAAATACGGAACTACTAAGATTTGCCCAGCTGAAGAGTTCCACTTTCCTCCTTTTTCATATTTTAAGGTGAATGTCTATATCTAGATCCACATCTTGAACTCATATGATTTTATACCTGCCTTCATATCAGCAGTGTTAATTTCAGTTTTCCTTGCTGAAAATGAAAGATGAGGTTTTGAGATACCTGTCAGCTTTTCACCCTCATGACAGATGATGACTTTGCTTCCTTCTTTGGCTTGAAACGAAAGGGCAGTACAACATGTACTTTGCAAAAGCTTGCTTAATACCCTTCTGCCTGGAAGACAAAGTTACTGGCATTAAATTCCCTATGTCCTTTTCATACCAGCTTGCTTTACAGAGATTTAGAGGGTGATTAGTATCATTATCAGACCTTATTTTTTTTCAGGGCTTTACTCATTACTGGCCAGGGGTCAATCAAATCATGCATATTAAAGCCAGTTCAAAGTGAGCTGTGCACAGAAGGAGAAACACCACAGAGAAGCTTCAGCTAACCACTGCTGCCAAGCATTAACGTCACAGGTTAATGTATGTGTGACCTTATTAGTTCCATACAGGAACTTCAATATCAAAGCCAGGGAATGGACCAGGTGATAAGACTGAAGAATGGTGAGACTTTAAAAGTAATTCTTATGTCTTGACTCACCAGAGTTAATGACAATGAGAGCACAAACTCCCTATGCCTTTACACTTTACAGCCTTTTCAGAAAGAAAGGACTCATTTCCACTAAAACAATAGTACGCAAATATAAATAACAGAAGAATTAAAACATTGATGATCATTTCCCCTTAGCCTGCCTTGAAAAGCCACAGTTCCAAGGTAAGATCGGGGCACCAAAGCACTTATGGTGTTCTGTGCTTGTTTTTTAAGTGCAGAGGTAAAAGCCTAGATAAAGTAAAAATGAGACTGCCAGCATTAAAATGGGAGGCAAGATGGGACACGGGGAAATGAAGGTCAACAGGATTGTCTACTAATAAGACATGAACTTGCATTACTTAATGATACCCTTGTAATCTGTCAGAAGTACAAAGCTTAAGGAGCTAGTGAGCAAAGAGAGTCAAGTGGAAATTAAACCAGAGTTCTAGCAATATTTAAAAGAGAAATTAAGAAAAGATTCTGAATTAAGCCATCTCAAAAACTAAGACCCACAGGCCAGAGAGTATATTTGATAAGGTACATCCAGGACATATTAATTTATGATCTTATTTTCAAAGAAGCACCTTATTTTAAAAGAGATTTTATTGGATAGAGTACTCCTGTTTTTTCCTTCTCTTTTTTATTTATGCATTTTGAGGCTACTTAAATGTTTTGTACTAAAATTGAATGTTTAGACCTGGTTTAAATGTGAATACAGTAGTTTTAATGACATTTTTTAAACATTAAACAGTAATGATAGTACGGTATCAGAGTCTACAAACAGATTTGGCTAAAGCTTTCATCAAGATGTTCATGTAACAACAGAAAAAATATGTTTATATAAATATTTTTGCTTATATTAATTTAAAATTATATCAATATATATACAGATTTAAGAACATTACATTTCTACCTATAAGTATAGCTTTAGGGTTTGGGATTTTTTTCCCTCTTTGAAGTCAAGCCATTCCAGTAAACATGAGAGACCTCTTTAGAAATTGAAAAATGCCTATAAGCACAGGAAAATGGATATAACACACAATCTCTATGGTTAGTTACAAATGCATTTACCTTGTGGGGGGTTTTTTGTTTGTTTTATTTGTTTGATTTAGTGAAAAAATTAATCTCCCATCTTCTTCCCAGCTTGGGTCTTTCACATGTTACTTTTCTCAAGGCTGGTCAATACAAATTCCAGATTTAGAGAGCCATTCTCAGTAATTTATTTAGATTGCATAAGAAGCCATTGGCGTCAGAGAAACAGCAAGAGCTGCTCATCTGTTTCTGAGCTGAAATATCACCTGCCAATAAAGCTGTGGTTTCAGATAAACCCTACCAAGAGATAGTAATTCAGATATACCCTACCAACTTAATTCAGACTTTTTAAGTGAAGGCTATTTAATTTTAAAAACAGCATCAGAAAGAAATCACAGACGCTGTGAAATACTGGCGGTCTAATAATTCTGATATTTTCAGAAATCTTTCCCATCACAAGCTGTACTAGCATAGTCTGTTTTCTGCTGTAATCTGTGTGTCAGAATCCCTTCTGCAGTTCATGACTGGAGATTAACACTGATTTCCGGGCCAAGTCATTACACTTTATCCTCATAACCTTATGTGCATTTAGTCTCACCATGTCCTTTCAAATGTGGCAAGTTCTCAAGCAACAGCATGACAGTATTTCCATTCCTGCTGGCCCTTTCATGATACTAACTCCTCCATAGGCACAGGTATCTGTACCACAAATACCAAAAAATATTCATGAATATTTGAATTTTTAAGTTTGGATTATTTTAAATTAAGTTGATAAAAACATCAGCCAGCGCCTCAGTGCTCTTAGGCTATTTTAAAGTAGCAGCAAGGAAATCAGCATCCCAATGAAGATATTTTTGCATTGTCATTGAGTGTAGAAACTGGACCTTAGCATGAACAAGGAATAGAGCTTTCACTTATTTGCAAATCAACAAAGATCAGACAATCCTTTCAAATTTGAACTGGAGAACACTTGACAAGTGCAATCAGCTCCAACTTTTGTGCTTTGACACACTGAAAGGATCAGAGCAAAGAGGAGGGAACCTGCTTAATGGGTTGGAAGGGATGATGTATAAGAAAAGCTTAGAAAGATTAAATATGTACAGCTTGACTAACCAACAATTAAGTGGGGGGAAAAGGGAGAAGATATATCTGTCAAAAGCAATGAGAAGGTAAACACCAAGGGGCGAGAGTAATTATTTAAAAATACAAATGGGATATATCTAGAAATAATGAGATCAAATTGAGAAAAGGACAATGTAATCTGAATTTGAAGAATGACTTACTGTAAGTGAGAAAGGATATTTCCACTTTTTGCTCTTGAGAGCATTCTACAATGTGCTAGATCTTCCTCAAAACAATTAAAATGAAATGGGTAAAACGCAGGAGACTATATTCTGTGTTGCAGTTCTGTATTGGCAGGGCTTTGCTTTCTGTCCTAAGAGATCTTTTCTAATTGCAATTACTTTTTTTCCCCAAAAAATTAATAAACAAAAAAATCCAAATAAAAGAAGTTATGAAATAATAGTTGCTTGGGAATAGGGAGAAAGGTACAAAAAACATTGAGAAAAATGAATAAGCTTTGTATTAATTAAATAAATAATGAAAAGCCATATCAAATTTTTTAAGGCTTTCTAGGCACTTCCAGACTACAAATCTCATGTTTGTATTCATTCAATTATGTGACCTTGCACAGTCCCTTGCAAATGCATATTTTTATTAAATCAGGTATAGAAGCATATTTAAGAAACATTTTAAAATTTAAAATAGAAAACTAAATATATATTGCTTTTAAGTTGAAGAGTATGGATTAAAGGAGGAAGGCAGATTGCAAAGCAGTTGCAGACTTGTATTGGAAGAAATTAATTCAATGATTATGTTAAAACATACTAGGTCTACAAGCAAGAAAGGAAGAAAGAGAATTTCTAAATTCTTTTTCATGTGGAATTAACTGTAACATGAAAGGAAATTCAAAACTTATATAACAAATATAGAAAGAGTCTGCCCAGTTCCTCTACACAAAGGAATGTATTCTGATAGGCTGAGTGACATTATCTAGTGTTTTGAATAGAAATTATCAATTAATTAAAATTCAGTATTTTTATTAAAATTTCTGCTTGTAGTGAGTTTTCTTTCATTGTCATTTTCATTTTTCACCCTCAAATAAGGACATTGCTGACTGAACTGCTTGAACAGATAAAATAATCACAAATAAAAAAGCAAAACCAATGGGACGTAACATTTCAGTACAACTGAAGATCTGTATGTAAAGTGAAATACTAGCAATTGAGCCTACATAATTTATATTTTAGACTAGCTATTAATTCTTAATTGCAATTGATAAATTGGGATTAAATATATATAAAATAAGTAACTGGCTGATGTAGATCATCGTTCTTTTAATACAGTCATTCTACATTCTTTTTGTGTCCTTATGCCTTATTCTTACCTGAATCAGAAAAAACTGCATTTAACTTTGTAGTATTCACTTTTTAAAATTTATCTAAACTGATTGATCTATCTAAATCAGAAAGTTGCTGTCTTCAAAGATGGCCACAGGCTGTCCTTCTTGTTCTCTATGCAAATGTGTTAAAAAGATTTTTATCTCTTTTGTTTACCAAATTATTTATTGCTCTAATGAACTGACATACCTGTCTATGAAATCAAAGAGATAATATGAGAATTAAATATGCAAATAAATTAGCAACACTGAGTTACTTCAGAAACTTGTCATGATAAGTGGACATACATAAGAATAACCTTTTCAGAGCAATACAAGTTTATGTGATGATCTAGAGGAGTGAAATTTGTCTAAAAATCAGTCATTTCTTTGAAATACTTGCATTTTAAAAGCACAAGCTAGTACAATGGAACGTAATGCACAGAAGTGCAATCACACTCATTTTAATCAGGAAATTACTTTGCTCTGCTCAATCATACTGTGACAGTAAAATCTCAAAATGCTGTTCTGTTTAGAAGATGGCTATAAAAATGTCAGAAATGGTTTCCATGCAGGCGGCCCTTCACTGATATGAAGAGCTTAGTTCACAGATACAAAACCAGAGCCTGTATCAATTCCCACTGAAATCCAAGGAATTCAATAAAAACAAAATTATACCAACTAGGTTTCTGAAAAATGTCATTCACATAATACATCAGTAGTGTGAGTTTTAAAAAACAAAATCTGACTGCAAAAATCCACTTATCATTATTTGCATCTATGTGTTTTTAGAGGCAGCAGATTTAATTAGGTTATTTCTTCACTATTCCTCCAAAAGAGACTTTCAAACACGCAAGTCAAACCAAAAAGGTGCTCTGGGGCACTGGTTTTCATTGGCAGGAGAACCAGCAAGAGATGATCAGGCAGTTAAGCAAGGCAGCTGGTTCTTCAGCTTGCCTGTCTCTTTTTCTGTGAAGAGGAATGGGAGAGGCAAGAGAAAATGCTTGAATGATATTAAAGCACAAAGAGCAAAAATATATAAATAACTACTTGAATTAATTTATGTCGAACACCACCTCAGGCTAGATACTAATGAAAATATTACATCCCTTTTGTTCAAGGCACTCAAAGCTGTTGACCACCAGCTGAATTACTGCCATTTCTGCTATCAAGGCCTCTTCTTCACAACTACAAGCTGACAGGAAAGCTCTAATTTTTAACTCAGTAGTGCTTGTTCAAGGGGCTGCATGCTGAAGGAAGGGCTTCTGGGAGACCCAGCTCTCTGATAACTACCCCTGTGCAGTGACATTATCATGGCCTCATCATCTTTACTGTATGTGGCTCTTCGCATACCTCTCACAGCACCTTTCACACAGCTTTTCAGATAAATTTGGTCCAAACAGTTGTAGGGAAATAGTTGGCTGATTCATTCTATTCATAGAACCACAGAATCGTACAGTCATAGAGCCATAGAGTCATAGAATCATTAAGGCTGGAAGAGATGTCCAAGGTCAGTGAGTCCAAGCTTTGACCAAACACTACCATGTCAACCAAACCACAAGAAGAAGTGCCACATCCAGTCATTTCTTGAAGACTTACAGGGATAACTTCATCACTTTCCTGGGCAGCCCATTCCAATACTCAAATACTGTTTCAGCAAAGAAATTCTTCCTGATGTCACTCCTGAGCCTTCCCTGGTGCATCTTGAGCTCATTTCCTCTTGTCCTGTCACTTGTTACCTGGGAGAAGAGACTGATCCCCACCAGGCTACAAACACTTTTAAGGGATTCATAGAGAGTGATAAGGTCTCCCCTGAGCCTCCTTTTCTCAAGGATAAACACCCCCAGATCCCTCAGCTTTTCCTCATAGGACGTACTCTCTAGACCTCTCACCAGCTGCCCTAAATGTCCCTTCACTCCTAATAGGAATTTAAAAAATCATATAATATAACATCTATTTAGTTCCAAAAGCCTGCAATACCTCAAGCTTTGCATATTTCAGTGCTTGTACCAAGCTAAAAGTACTTTGAAAAGTAGCAGGCATCTTCTCCATTGTGTATGGTTGCCTAAGTCTCACCTAGTCTTGTTATGCCCCAAGAAATTATAATTATTAAATAATTATTTCTAGGTAGTTAAGTTGCCTAGGTTGATCTTTATGGTTACTGATTTCTTAGTAGGGCATGATCAAACCAATTTTATCAGTTTGTAATCACATATCAACTTTTCTTCTCATTTGCCTTAGTTTTGTCTTGCTTCTGTGATTAAATTTTTAGTTATCCTAGTGCCATAACATCCTTTACTCCCATGATAGTAATGTTATCGTTAATTGTGCTATCAATTAAATTAGTATCAATGCAAATGAGAGTATAAAACCTGAAAGACATTTCTTGATTATGTAACCTTGATGTATCTCTTGTCCACAATTACTGTGGCGGCTGAGCCAGCAGCAGTGGAAGCCGAGGGACCTGAAAGCTCTGGTTCAACTGATGCCCGCTGGTGGGCCAGCTCAGACGTCTGAAATCACCCCTTTCCTCAGGGTGAAGAGTCTCCCCCCCTCAGGCTGTGCGGTTCTAGGCAGGTTTGGACTGTTTGATTGGCCATTGGCCCACATCTGTTACCCCAAAAAGGCTGTAACCCCGCCTTCCCTCCGCCCCTGCACCCTCAAGCCATTGGTTACCGGTGCTCTGCCCGCCGCCTCTCCGCTCCCCTATGTAAATTGTCACATCCCTCAGTTCGGCCTCTTTCGCCCATGGTACCCTTCGAGGAGAGACAATAAATCTCTTCGGAGCACTACACGAGAGGGCCCTCGGGAGTCTTTTGTCTCTGGTAACACATGAGCTCTCCAGCTTAGTGTGAGTGCGTGCTTTCGTGCCTCCATCAGCACGGGTGTGAATGTCGGAGTGCTACTGTGCTGTACGGCACCGCCGGAGTGATCCCTTGCCCAGGACACTTTCGGCATAACGCGGTGGCATCACCACTGACAGAGCCTCACCGCATTACACAATGAAAATGAAATTTGAATATTTATTATTATTATTGTTATTATTATAATTGTTATTATTATCATTGTTATTATTATCATTGTTATCACTATTTTTCTCAGGCAGAGTTTACTACTGTAAAGATCATTCCTTCCTTAATTTTGTACAATTTCTTGAAAGAAAAACCTCTTGAAAAAACTAAAAGAAGATTGCCACTGGAGAAGGCGATTGGGAAAAATCTTTATAAACCTAACAAATTCATAGGGATTGACAGAAAATCCACAGAGAAATGTTTAGCTCACAGAGCACGTCTCTTCAAAGCCCAGAGATTTCAGAGGGACAGAGAAGCCTCATGCTGTCTCAAGAAAAATTGAGGACTTACATTCAAAGGTGAAATGCCTATGCACCCACTTTTTAATTCAAAAGTCATCTCCATGTCAACATCTGGTGCAGCTCAGCAATGATTTTCATTAAATAGAATTTGATTTGAAATTGAGAAAGTATCCCATCTACTAAAATGTTTTCTTTTGGAGAGATTAGAATTAGAAAACAACATGTTTTACAATATATCTTAGACTAATGAGTATCCCGTGAAAATTATATTTAGATTGAACAGGAGGACCGTTTAATATTTAACTAAATTTCCCTACCCTAAAACTCTATGCAGTAATGTTTCATGGTGAGAGTTCTGGCCTGCTATTTCACTCATTTATGTAATTATGCACATCTAAAGTAGAGCTTTGATGAAAGAGGGTTCTGCCTTTTATAATCACGCAATTTTTTTCTTTAACTGCTATTAGAAGGGTCTTAGTCTTAAACTGAAATAAGATCTAAACTAAAATAATTAAAGAAAAAACTGTCTCTTAAAAAAATACTATATTAATTTAAAGGAGTCTATGTCTATAAATAAAATCAGTGTATTAATAAATTAATATGGCAACTGACCTTTTCAAATTGTCATGGGTTGAACCTGAGTTGATGGACAGATCTTTCAACCAGTAGCGCTTCTCGAAATTTACATATTTAAACCCTGTGGAAACACAGGAAGTCCCCTTTCAGTTTTTGAGCCTTCCCATGGGGAGCGGGGGAATATGGGCACCAGGCTCTATTCTTTGGAGCAGCCCCGGGCCTCACTGCCCCCATCGCCCAGGCACGGGCCCCGGGTGCCTGCGGGAGAACCCCTCAGAGCTGCGGGCAGCTGAGGAACAGCCATAATGGCTGCATAGCCAAGACCTCCCAGAGTGGCTGCTGAGGAACACCCCCAGCCCCCACATGGCCTGCGCAGACCCAGCAGGAGCTGATAGAACTTTCTGCAACCAACTCAGCCTATACTGAACTACAAGGTAACATCAAATAACCAGCAGCATAAAGGGAGCAAGGCTTTCTCCATCGTAAAGCCCGAGCAAAGACTATCTGTCATCATGGCGTTTTCAGGGTCAGAGAGAAAGAGAAAGTGAGTGAAGCTGAAGATGGCGGCGGGGAAAAG